>JAOEGL010000004.1:199202981-199310481 GCA_034509955.1 Urosaurus nigricauda | reverse complement strand
TAAAGAATGTATATACTGTTAATTTGGAGACAAAACCCATTCGTAGAAACAGGATTGGTATAGAAGAAGAAGGTGCTTCCTGATCTCCTGGGCTGGGCCGTGTTGCACTATGAGGCAGATAACAGGTAGACTGGTTCAATGTGGCTTCTTTAAAGTTGTCTTCTATTTTCATAATGAACATCAAAATCTAGAGATTAGAGATTATATACTCACAATCAGTCCATACAGTTACGTTAGGCATGCCCGAGGGCTTGTGTGCTCATCCAGTTGGACTCTGACTTTTCTCTTTGAACAGCTGTTCCCCATGTGCATCATAAGCTGCTTTCAAAGCAGCTGGCTCCGCTACATGGTGGAGGCTTCTCTTTGGGAGGCACAAATCTAAAGCCCCACTGAGCAGGGAGTTAGTTGTACTGTTTTCTGGCTTGTGGCATACGTTTAATGAGTAGCCCTTGAAGTTCAGGAAAAAGTCATTTGCATATTAAGAATTATTTTATTGTTGGTTAACTTTACCATTAATAAAGATCTTATAGCTGGCAGCAAATATAACAACAGAGAATTTAGGCACTCCCTAAATTCAATCAGAGCCTGGATACAACACATACTATATTAATGTATGGGCACTGTTATAAACTCTATTAATATAGCTGAAAGCCGTCAAGCACCAGTGACTCTCAGAAACATAAAAAAGTTTGTATTAAAAATCACTGAACACTACAAAAATGGGAACAATACATATAAATTAAATTCTACTCCCAACTTTATAAGCCACCTTTCCATTTAAAATATAGCTTGTGCCTCTTTGAAAATTGTAATCTGGTAGGCTAAGGATATTTATGTTCTGAATGATGCTTTCTTGACCACGCTATAGTTATTCTGATCAAATTAAAACTACTGCTGCTAGAGTGTTCTGGCAAAGTAATTTTTGGCCATCAAGATAAGGGGATTTTGCATTAGTAGTTAGCATTAAGAACAGCAGTATTTACTGTTGCTTGCATTTGTGTGGTTCACAGATGAACACTCCTCTTGTATATTCAGTGACAAATGGCAATCACTTTATCATTTATCTTATGACAAATAGCAGATTCAGCCACAAACTGCTGTCCGTAGCAAACTTACAGGATGAAGTTCTTTATTGTTTATGGTTTGTGGGTTGATGTATTCATGCCTTGTTTGTTTGTGAAATGAACAAAAATCAGTAAGCAGGCATGAACAAAAATTTGGCTACACAATCAATTGTATTTTTCTGTCCCTGCCCAAGTCTCCTCAAGATCTTACAAGGAAATTCGCTGAACTAGGTCTAAGCTGCAAGCTGCCTTTAGAAAAAAAAAGTCATTAGAGGATGCACTAAATTGTGACATTATGCCCTTAAGCCAAAATAACACTGAATGGAGTTCCTACCTCACATTAACCTTCTGAATAAAGGTCTTCCATTTGATAGCTAGCTGTTGTCATAGGCAAGTAATGTCAGAGAATATTTGAAGAGATTAATGCAGTGGTTAGCAATATATGAACATTTACTATTCACTATTTCAGATTTTCACAAACCTCAGAGTATTATGCTCATTGTTGTTAATATTTTAGCTTGTGACCTGAGTATCTAGGCATCTCATTATTTGGCATGATCCATATATCTGAATTTATTTTTGTTATTACAAATTCTTCTCTGTTTCCAAGGCTTATTTAAAAATTACCAAATGTGCTTTATACATATCCTTTGTATATATCATTAATAATTCCACTATGATGATTCTATAGTTGTATTGTAAAATTAGAACCTAATTTGGAGCTTCAGATAAAAGTGAAACAAAATGAGGAATGTTGAGGGGAACACAATGAAATTTGGTACAGATGGCAACTTTTTGGGAAAGGGTAACAAAGGAAGTGTTGCATAGCAATAGATCATTCTGCAGTGCCATTACAAGGTGTGATGGTTTGCACAGTAGTGAAGTTTCAGTCCATGCCTGTTGTGTTTTGATCAGCTACCTAGAATTATATTTTTAACAGCAATCACCAGACTCTGTCAGAAAAAGGCAACAATAGCTCCAGAATCTTAATACAAGCCAAGCTGACGATCTTACAGATAAACATGCAGTATGGGAAATTGAAGAAATGCTATCCCACTTCAACTTGATCTGAACTTGTTGCTTTTCAAGAAAATTATAATCAGTCAGTCTTGATTGGGATGAACATGCAACAACTTAAAATACCTTATAAGTAGCACAGACCCACCCAACATTAGATGAGCTCATTAAACAGAGAGTCTGTGAACATTTAGGAGGCAATTCCATAATCACAAAAAGTCAACATGGGTTTCAGAGAAATAAGTCATGCCAGACAAATCTGATTTTTTTATATATATATAAAATTACCAGTTTGGTAGATCATAGAATCATAGAGTTGGAAGAGACCACAAGGGCCATCCAGTCCAATCCCCCTGCCATACAGGAACTCCCAATCAAAGCATACCCGACAGATGGTCATCCAGCCTCTGCTTAAAGACCTCCAAGGAAGGCGACTCCACCACTCTCTGAGGGAATGTGTTCCACTGTTGAACAGTTATCAAATTTACAAATGACACCAAATTAGGAGGAGTAGCTAAAACAAAATTGGACAGGATCAAAATTCTACTCTATTCTGTTTTGGTCAGGCCCCACCTGGAATTCTGTGTCTAGTTCTGGGCACCACAATTCAAAAAGGATGTGGAGAAACTGGAGCGTGTCCAAAGGAGGGTGAAGATTCTGGAAACCATGCCCTATCAGAAACAACTTAGGGAGCTAGGGATGTTTTGCATGGAGAAGAGAAGGTTACGAGGTGATATGATAGCCCTGTTTAAATATCTGAAGGGATGTCATATTGAGGAGGGAGCAAGCTTGTTTTCTGCTGGTCCAGAGAACAGGACCCGTAACAACGGATGCAGGCTCCAGGAATAGAGATTCCACCTCAACA
The DNA here is from genome assembly GCA_034509955.1 of Urosaurus nigricauda. NCBI lineage: Eukaryota > Metazoa > Chordata > Lepidosauria > Squamata > Phrynosomatidae > Urosaurus > Urosaurus nigricauda. The sequence continues at coordinate 199,307,535 of JAOEGL010000004.1, read as the reverse complement.
TTAGGAGGAACTTCCTGACAGTAAGGGCTGTTTGACAATGGAACATACTCCCTTGGAGAGAGGTGGAGTCTCCTTCCTTGGAGGTCTTTAAACAGAGGCTGGATGGCCATCTGTCAGGGATGCTTTGATGGAGAGTTCTGCACAGCAGGGTGTTGGACTAGATGGCTCTTCTGATCTATTCCAACTATGATTCTATGAACACATCCATTTACATGTTGTGAAAGAACAGGCATGATCAGCAGGGATGCACCAAGCTGTTTATCTTTAGCTGCACTGCAAGGACATCATCTTTGGGGGACCACCCAAGGACCCCTGGAGGACCCTGGAGATGTCTATCACACTGTGTCCAGTTAGAGGGCAATAGCAGGATTTATCCCCATTGATCCCCTTGCATTCCAACAACTTGGAAGCAGCTGCATTGAGACTGCTGCTTTTTTTTAAAAAAAATGAGGATTTAGGAAGCAGCATTGGGAGACATAGGGACAGAAATGTATCAATATGACAACACATACAGCTCTATTTGAGGATCTCTGCCATCATTTTTAGCTGTGCAGATAACAGTACTAGAAATGCCTACATTATCAGCAATACCTCTGTGTAGATTCTGTCAAAAAAAAGTAGATTCTGTAAAAAAAAAAAGTAATTCTGGTGGAATAAAACAATGCAAGAGTTTTAAAATAAATAAAAAAACAGAAAAAAATGCAATATCACATCTATCAAAACAGAACAAGGGGTAGTCATCATTAGATAAAATCTCTCCAAGTTTCTCTCTCTTAAAAAACACACAACTAAAATCTCTCACCTTGACAGCCAGATTAGACTGTCACGCTTTCAGGACCATAGGCCAGATAGAACTTGGTAAGTCATGAATGATATTGGATACCACAACTGGGTAACCAAACCTCTGTCAGATCACAAAGCTTGTTAATATTTAAACTATAGCTGGACAAGTAGCCTGAAGAAGCACACAAACTTATTCTGTTTGTGATAAGAGAAGGCAAAGAGAAGAAAATGTATATACAAACCTATAAAGAGTACTAACTCAGTAGATTTTGCACATACCTTAAATGGTCCTTGGTACTTCTTTTAAAAAGAAAACAGTACAGGCTTTGTCCTGCAGTCCAGGATCATCACTTAAGTTACACTGTAAGGTCAATGAGTATTGTTAAAGTAAGCATGAATGTGGAATTCATGCAAATCTGATCAGGAATCACTTTAGCATGAAATTTGAACATAAATGCCATGTTCCTGCTTCAAAAAAAAAAAAATCATCTGATGAGGGTTCCAAACCTCAGACACCAAAGCACCTCAGGAGTTGCCAGAAACCACAGTCTATAAAAATCAAGGGCCCTTAGTTGGGAAAGGGATAGCAGAGGATTAACTTGCTCAAAAGAGAAGCATTCTACAGAAGACTCAATGTGGAAATGTCCTGAAGTCCCTAAGAGTGTCAGTGTTTTCAGAGATAAGTCAGAATGACAACAAGAAGAAGAAGAATCAGAGGGTTCATTCTGGACATCAGTTCAGAAAGTTTTAATAGAACCTGAGCATTGTATTGTAAGTTTAGATCTCAGATGTTCTCAGATGCTCAGTCTCAAGAACTGGGATAATCCTGACTGGCAACCCTAGTTGCATGAGTGGGAGGCCACTTACACAACCAATGTAAGCCTTCCCCAAAAGCCCCTCCTGAGGATTCAGTAGCGTATCCTGAACAATTTAGATGGTATTATGGGGCTACAGTGAAAGGTCAGCAGACTACAGGTGCATGACAGAAACATCTGTCTCCTCTGTGGCAACTCCAATCGCCCTTAGTCCATACAACTCTCCAGAAAGGTTTATCAGAGAGTAAAATGGGGAAGACTGACTTTTGCATACCCATTTTATCTAGTTATCTGTTTTTTCTCTCTTCTGCATATTCACAGTACAATCTCTCTCTCTCTTTCTCTCCCCCCCCCCCCCCGTGTTTGATTTTGTTTTCTGCATTAATGTAAATGCATATATTATTTATTGTACTTCCAGGGCAAGGTCAGGAGAATAAAATCCACTGATAACTGTGGGACACAAATGTAGGCATATTTGGAATCTCTGGAAAGGAATTATTTATCCTTTCTCTCATTACTTGATATTTGTACATGGGACTTTTGGCATGAAAGAGCCTTTATAATTATTATCCATATTCTCTGGTTTCTATTATTTTTAAGCACATTTAGTCATCCAAAATGTTCTATTATCAAAAATCAGTTAACTGCATGATTTATTCAGGCTGATCTCACTAGCTTAAATCTTCCTGTAAAACACATCCCTTAGAAGAATGGCTTGTTAAATTAGCTGAAATTGCACTTTTGAGAAACTGAACCAAGTGTGATTTGAATGCACATTTTACTTAATCTTTGTACCTGGCAAAGGCTGGAACTTTAATAACAAAAAGAGATGCTTGTAAGGAAGCTTTCAGTAGTTTCCTTTTAACTCTAAAGTTCATACCGGGAATTGTGTGATCATCCCTTGGCATGGCTGTAGCCTGCACCATGAGAGGCAGACATAACAAACAAACTTAGTACTTTGTTTGCCCTCCTTAGTACCTTGTTTGCCCTCCCCACTACAGTAACCAAATGAATCTGGTTGTCAACAGTAAAAAACAGTCCTATATATGTTGTAACTTTGGTGCCTCCCATAGGCCTTCTTACTAAGCCAAAAGACTCTGTATGGAATTCAGTTGATTGGCAATTAGATATGAGTGAAAAATAAGGCATCAGGACAACTTTAAATTACCAACAAATGCCATTTTTACTAAAACAAATATTGAAAAAATGGCAGTTCAACAGTTTAAATTGTACTTGGGAATTACATGATATGAAAAGTGCAGATTCAAAGATAGTTTTAACTATAATCCAGTTAGAACCTATTCACAAACTTGGTGGCTCAGCAGTTAAGAGGCTGACTCTTACAATTGCAAGACTGGCAGTTTGGCAGTTCGAGACCCAAGTGCCATGTGACAGAACAAGCTCCTGTCACTAATCCCAGCTTCTGCCAACCTAGCAGTTCGAAAGCATGTAAAAGTAGATAAATAGGTACCACTCCAGTGGGAAGGTAACAGCATTCTGTGCAGTCATGCTGGCCACATGATCACAGAGTTGTCTTTGACAACACTGACTCTTCAGCTAAGTAATGGAGATAACCACCACACTCTACAGTGGAACACAACTTAGACAATCTTTTCAAGGCAAAACCTTTACTTTTTTTAGAAGACAGACACTGTGGTGGTGGTGATGGTGGAAACACAGTGGGAAAAGCAAATCCATATCAACTGGGGGTGGGCAATTGCTGCATTTCCCCCACTCTTGATCTAAACTTTAGTGGGGCAGTTTCTTTACTTAAGCCACTCCCTTGTATTGGGGTAATTCTTTCAACTTATTCTATTCCTCTAGTAGTGTTGCTCTTAACTGCTTTCCTATAAAGTAATCTAATTACTTTACCCACCAGGAGGGCAAGATGTATTTCCTAAGCTTCTCTGATCCCATAGGAAATGTATTTTTCCCTACTTTCTTTGGTTTCAATTTTCTAGGCTAGCAAAGTATATTTTCTGTTACTTCTTGAACACCCTGGCAAGATCACACTTTTAGCCCCAAAGAAGTCAATATCTAAATGGAAAGCTACCAGTTAATAGTGAAGAACACACACAAAATGGCTGAATAGTTTCATTCCATCATAGTCCTTTTACATCATACATTTTATGAGATGGTAGTCACATATTTTCAATTGCTCTTTCAGTGAAAACACTTACAGAAATTCCAGTTGGTGTCTAAATATACAGTGTACCCTTGCCATTCAGGACACCCCCACCCCCCCCACCCCGGTAAGGAAAATCCATGTACTGTATGCTTGAGCCCCATTGAAACAATGGGGGTTGTGCGTGCGGTTCGGTGTGGCGCACACTATGCATGCACATCATTTCCTATTTGTTGCATGGCTTTCAGCATAAGCTGAGAGCCTCGTATAGTGCACCTGCGTTTGACATGAGTGCACTGTATACTGTGTATATTGCTCATTGTTGTCAGCAACATAGACTAGAGTCACTGGGTCTGACACTCAACTACTAACAATATTTTTGTATCTCTGGGTAGTAAGTAAGGCAAAGCAAAATTAACAGATCTGTTTTACTTATTAGTTATTTTAGAATTGATTTCTTAATATTACTGTATGTACTCATGTATATGTCTACAAACTATTGTCAAAAATTGAACCGCAAAGCCTGAGTTTTGGCCACTGAAGAGGTCAGATTTTTTTTTCCCAACCATGTAATAATTCAAATCTCTTGCCAAAAACTCACCTTCAGCCCCTGCCCTACCATTGGCCATTTTCATCTCAGTGGAGAGTGGAAGTAGCAGCAGGGAAGCCTTCAGCTGTTTTCCTATAGCTAGATGCCCAGCAATAGCATCATCCTCAAGGACTGCTAGAAGGTCCCTAGAAGGTTCTGAAGGTGCCAGTCACAGTGGGTTCAGCTAAAGACAGCCATTTCCACCAACATGGAAATAGCTATTTTAGGGGCCCTGGCACACTGACAAGGTGAATTGAAGGGTGCACTGGGAGAATATCATATCTTCATGCTGGACATACCTCTCTCAGTGCTGGATCTTGGCTAATATTCATGGATCTTGTGCTGTGTAAATTCTATGACAAAACATGATTCTGTGACACTAAAACATCCTATCTGCCTCAATATTGGGAATCACTTTTCTTTTTTTCATTTTTGTTCACCTGTATGCATACACCGACTGATTTTTTCTGTAGTTGCTGTTTTGATAAACTGTTTTATTTAGTAGATTCTTATTTTCCATCAATATTTCTTACTATAAATTTGGAGAAAACACTGTCTTCCATAACAGAAAGGGAAACACCTGGCATATTATTTGTAATTCTAATCAGTTTTAAGCTGCTGGCCTTCATTACACAGCCCACAGAGTACTTGTGGCCCACAACATGTATAATTGTAACCCACCATAAATTAGTAACATGGCCTCCATCATTAAGTGTCAAAGGAGCTATTGTTTACCCGAAAGAACATGGTTATTATGAAAAAGATGAGTTACTACTAGTATATATATACTAATTACTGAAAATTATTATATGACAATTGGTTGTCCTCAGCCTGTCATAATAAAGAAATACTGTCAGCTTGTCAGCCCATAAAGCTACTCTGTGAAGCTGTTGCACTGTTACTAATGTTGAGTACAGCTTCAACAAATAATTATACTTGCCCTTTCTGTTACTTGCTAACAGTATTGTTTATACAGAGAAACTAAAGTAGAGACTTTTGCTTGCAAAATGCATTTTTGTTTTGCATTGTTTCCAAATAGAGATTCTCTTATGGATTCTTTGACTAACCCAGAAATGCATTTCTTTTTTTACTGCTGTTTCAAGGAAATGTTTTGATTTTCTGAGCCAATTAATGAGGCTTAGATAATTGGGAACCCCTCTGCAAGCCTCTCTATGCAATTCTTAGAATGCTTCCCATCCTGTCCTTTACTAACCTGCAAGCAGGGATGGAACAGGCAGGTAGTGATGGAGAGCAGAAAATGTTGTAAATTTGAGCAAGAAAATTTAAAAATGCCAATAATAATAATAATAATAATATAGAATTAATTGACTAGAGCTAGAATTCTCATAACAGACTTCATCCATTTCTTACCAGAGTGCCATTTTATTCCATGAGATACTTCATTTTGTTGGCCTTCATTTGAATGGCTTGACAATTCTCCATGGAAAAACTGACTAACTGAATCATGGAAGTAACTTTGTGGAGTCAAGTGTTCAAGCAAAACAGAATTTGGTTCTTTTATATTCATGTATGTGATTCTAATAATTCTAATAACACCAGTAATATTTGAATATCTTCCAATATAATGAATATTGCCATCATAGCAAAATATTAGCACCTATCCGAAGAGATCTATTACTTGACATCAGACTTATAGACTGCGATCCAAAATTCTGAAAATGTGGTATTGATAGGGGATATGGAATTGTATATAAGTTTTAACTTGTAAGCCGCTTTGATGGTCATTGACAGAGAGGCGGAATATAAATAAAAATTTATTTATTTATTTATTTATTTATATTAACAATGTCTATATTCTCTTTTTGAGACATTGGATGCAAGTCCTGTAGAATTTGATGGGGCTTACTCTGTAATGAATGAAGCTGCATTAATGTTCCATGGGATTTAGTACCAGTTAATTGTGATTAAAACAATAGTCTGAGGGTATTACATTGAGATGACCTACTTCAAAACAGGTGCAATGTCTCCATTTTAAGGAATCTACAATATTTTTAAAAACAAGGGACTGTTCTCTTTTTGAAACATTTTGAGGTATGTACAAAAATGTGAAAGACAATAGTATAGTGGATTCAGCATGGGACTAGGTGTCTGGAGATCAGGTTTTAAATCTTCGTTTGGCCATGGAAACCCACTAGGTGACTTTGGGTGGACAACATAATCTCAGCCCCAGAAAACCCCATGATTGAGTTGCCTTATGGTTGCCACAAGTCAGAAATGACCTGAGGGCACACAAGAACAACGAGGAATGATTTATTTCAGGAAAAGCCCAATGATCCACTGCAAGTACAGCAATAAGTGAATAACTACAACAAGCAGTCACTGAATAAAGGATGTAAAATGTGAAAGACAACAGTAAAGTGTCACTGAATCAAGCAGTCACTGAATCAAGGATGTCATAGTCAAAAATGGTTTTACTACCTTTGTTTAAAGCTTATAGTCTTATATTGTGAGGATAATGAAATAAAGCAATAGTTCATTATTGTAACGAAATAAAGCAGTATTTGCCCTCATTCATTTTGGATGAGTGAGTCCTGGTTCTAAAAACTGGGCTGTCTGAACTGTGCAAAACATAAACCTTAGAAATTTAAGAATTTCTCCGTTGTGTCATCTGGTCTTATTAGAAGTGGATCAAGTATTCCTGTCTTGTGTGTCTGTATGTGCCTTCAAGCCTCCTGTCGACTAATGGGAGTTTATTGCTTGCACTTTTCAGCCTGATCTGGGCATGAGACAGGATAAGGCTGGAACAGGGGAAAACAGATTTTATCACACACAGAATTGGTGCTGTGCTGCCACCCAACCATCCCCATCCCTCAGCCATGCTCTGCTGGCTGATTTTGGTAGTACGGAAAGCTTCCATGGTAGCAAAATCGCCAAGAGAAGTGCAGCTGGAAGACGGGTGATTTTTGGGTGGCAGCACAGCAGCAATTTTGTGTGCAATAAAACCCATTTCCCCCCTTTCCATTCCAATCCTATACTGTGCCCGGATCAGGGCTGAAATGTGAATGTGATAAACTCCATGGTAACTCCCTAATTTTCATAGACAAAGGAGGTGGTTTTGCCAGTTCCCTCCTCTGAAATATAACCTATAGCAAATGGTATTAATTAGTGGTCTCCTATGCAACTAGAAACCAGAGCTGACCCTGATTAGCTTGCAAGATCAGGTGGGATCTGGTGCCCTTAGGATAATTAGATTCTCGATTCCTCTAAGTGAGATACTTACTCAGACAACATACTTCTGTATCTACAACATACTTCTACATATTATTATTATTATTATTATTATTATTATTATTATTTCAGACAGTTTTTTGCACCAGGCTGCATTTTTCTCTGACCCTCAAGTATGTGACTAGACCTGTAGAAGAAGGTGGTGAATAAAAGGCAAGCTGGGAAGTGTGGGGAAAGCAACCTAGGAGGAAATGGAAGACAGGTTTCAGGAATTGTTTTTTTTACATCATTGTTCAAGAGCCTGTCACTGCATGGGTAATAAACTAAATTACAAATTTGTTCATTACATCTCACCCCAATTAATTTTAGATACAAATTGTGTATTATACAATAGTATACAGTAAAAATAAGTCCAAAATATAATAAAAAAGGAGGAGAAATTGTTGAAGAGAGTCATAATACACATCTCCAGAAGTACTCCAAACAACTTGCTCATATGCAGGCCCATCTTCTCAGGCCAAAAAGGCCAGACGTGTTGTGTGCCTTCAAGACATTTTTTACTTATGAAAACCTTATGTTGACTCTAAGACAACCCTATCATAGAGCTTCCCTGGCAAGATACTGTATGTTCAGAGGAGGTTTGCCAACACCTTCCCCTGAGACTGAGAGCATGCCACCCAGTGGATTTCATGGCTGAGCTGCAAATTGAACCCTGTCTCCAGAGTCATCATCCAACACTCAAACTACTACATCACAGCAATATTATACAAGATCATATATTATACAATAATATGCATTTGAAATCAATCCAGAAAAGGAGAAGACGGTCACAGTGCTCACCTCCCTAAACTCCAACAACCTTTCCTAAAGGCTCATGGGAGGAGAATATCTGCTTGTCTGGCCTTTCAACCCTGGAACCTGGCCAAGCAAACAAATCATCCCACCTATCCAACCCTTATTCCATCCCAAGACTAATTTTTTCCTTTTTTTCCAGTCGATTTTTTTCTTGTTTCACAAACCCAGCTCTCCTTTTCTGTGTGCATTTCTCCCTCCCTCCCCACTTCATGCAGTTTTCCCAAAGAAATTCTAACAAGAGAGCTGTGTGATGCATTTCCGATAATTCTGACATTGCTTTTCTGGAAGCAACAATCCTTTCTGTTTATGATAGAGGGAAGGGTCTCCTTATTCACTGAGACGTATTTTAAACTTCAATGTTAATTGGGGAATCCAGGAAGTTAGAAAAATGTAGTGAATAAATTAACTAGTTGATCAATGAGTTATTTCCAAATCCTGTTAAAATGGGTATTTCTTTTCTTGAGTTTTCTCTTCAGTGCTGAGTAGACTAAACAACAACCATGAAAAAATTATGGGAAAGAGGAGAGGAAGAAATAAAATGTAAGAATTTTATTTAATGTAAGAATTAAAATCACTAAAAGTGTTATTATTTGAGCATGTATCTTTTGAAATCAGTTTATCAGAATGAGGTGTAGAAAGCCATTGGTTCTGACTATAAGTGGTACTGATGCTTGGTCATCTACGGTTTCACCTGAAAAGATTAAGAAATAGTAACTTGCCCTTTCTGATGTGTGTGTGCATTTCTATGCATATATGAAGAAAATACAAGAGTTATGTTAGTCAACAGGGCAATCCTTTATGTGTCTACAGAGAAAGATGCTTTATTGAAGTCAGTGGGGCTTGTTTCCAAGTACGTGTATCCAGGAAACACTGCAATAACAAATAATTGCAAGTAATAATAATAGCATTATAAACTAAAAAAGATAAATCAACAATTTGTTTGGGTGTTCAATAGGTTAATCTATTGACTATTCACAGAAATTGGACAAATAATGTGTACACATAAAGACAAACCTTAAGAAAGCAAAATAAAATCACAAATGACATTTACTAGAAAACCATGAAGGGAAATTGTCTTTAATTAGTTCACAGTTGGAGCTTGGTTCATAGTGCTTATTTTAGTTAAGTCTTTCATTGGGAAGAAACAAGCTATTTAACTTTCAGGATTCTTGGAGGCAAGAAAGCTTTGATGCACGCATCTAAGAGAGAGAGAGAGAGAGAGAGAGATCTCAGTTGTAGAGGTCTTTCTTTCTTTCTTTCTTTGATAACTCTATTTTTAATATGGAGATAGTCACTTTAAAAATCTGTACATACCTGTAAGTGCAATTTTATAATACCAAACAGCATATGGAATATATTAGGCTAATTGTGAATGAGCTCTTAAACAATAAAACAAACAGATTTGGGAGGAAAATACCAAATAACCAAAAACATAAAATTAAAATTAAAATTCAGACAAAGATGGGTTGGTTGCCATATATCAAACTGGATACATCTAGATGTTGATTGAACTGCTGTGATACTTTAAATGATTGTAATAGGAATGAGAACTCAGAAGTACTACTGTGCAAAGTGGGTACAGCCTCCCTATGTTTCAGATCACACAAGGTACATCTACATTGTAGAAATAACACAATATGACACCACTTTAACTGCCACAGCTCCATCCTACAGAATACTGGGATTTGTAGTTTTGTGAGGCAATAACACTCTTTAGTAGAGAAGATGAAAGACTGTGTAAAAAAGATCAGTGTTAATATCTGATAATATATTAAAAATATTAAAACAATTTAAAACCTATATGTTAAAAGCACAAAAAGTGTTTTGAAACAATATAATTTAAAACAATACAGCAGCCTCTTAAAACCAGTTTCCTTAAAAACCTTTATTTCTGAAAGCCTTTTGGAATTTGTCTTTAAAAGACTTTACTGGCAGATGGAAGGACACCATTCTAGTCTCCTATGGGAGGGAGTTCTAGAGCCTAGGGGCAGCCACTGAGAAGATGCTGTCTTGTGTTCACATCAACCATACCTGCAAAGGTGGTGGGACTGCAAGAACAGTTGTTTGAGGGAAAGATATGGTGTCAAATAACCTACAGCCATCATGGTATAGTGATTGGAACACAGGATTAGGACTCTGGAGATTCAATTCCGCGCTCAGCCATGGAAACCCACTGAGTGATCTTGGGCAAGTCACATGCTCTCAACCCCAGAAAATCCCATGATAGAGTCCTTAGGGTTGCTATACATCAAAAACTTGAAGGCACACAACAACAACAACAACGACCTGGGCCTAAGCTGTATGGGGCTTTGTAGGTCATAATCAGCACTTTGAAATACGCCAAGAGTTACCCTTAGAAAATCAAATGAAGAGTTTTTGGCAAATGCACAAGGAGATTCTTTTATTTATAAGAATACCTCTTTTATCTGTTCTTCAGGTAGAAGAGTTCTCGCGTATTCATACAGATTAATAAAAAACAAAACAGCCACTGCTCTTGGGGTCACACTGTCAAAAGAGACATGATACAGAAAGGGAACTAAAGGATAGAGAAGGAAATTGAGAGCAAGACTCAGGTGTCATATTTTAATATTTGTGATTCTTAAAATGGCCTGCTGTGATGAAAAACAGGCTGCTCACTATTTCCAAAAATGGGTCACATCAGGCCTCTGAGAATTAGCAATATGTTGGTCTTATGGGGTTGGAGCTTAGCCATCTAAGTTCTGGTTTCTGCCAATTTCTTGTGATTCCCACTGCTGCATGTAATGGTGATCAATATAGGAGATAGTGGTAAACAAACTTAAGTTAATTCCTGAATATCAAGCCAGCAAATCAATTTGAAGTTTACCAAAGATACCAGTCTTCTTTTGAACACTGTCTCTTTTTCAATGTATCTTCATCAATATATTATTGTGGCCTCAGTGTGATTTCAACCAGAATTGTGTTATTCCCCCTTTTTATGTACTGTGTACAATCTCTAGGGATGTAAATCCTTGAGTATTTTGTCCTCGCATGTGATGATAAATAATTACAGTAGTTTTATTCCTGCTGTGTGAGAAAACAAATATCCCACCACAGGGTTTTCCTCGTATACAAATGTCCCAAAGTGTTGTGGAGAATTTATTCTGCAGGGGAAAACATATAGGTTTGTTCCTTTCTTTGCTTGGTTTTCACAGGAGGAGGGGGGGACCCTGTTTTCTGCTCAGAAAACTGGTTTCTTGCACAGGAAACAATGGGATTTTGGGGTATAAGAAACAGGGATTTTTGTGAAAACAAAAACAAAACCAAGACTTTTACTCCTGCAGAATAATTCCTCTACAACATTTCAGGTTATTTCAATACCATGAGATGATTGGATTAAATTCTTGTTGGTGTAGTATTCTTCCCTACAAGGTTTTTCAACTGTTGAGAAAACTATTTTTCAATCTGGGAACAAATAGTTATTGAGTCATCTTTCTATCCCTTGTCTATATTTAAAGGTTTTGCTTCGCTGATATGACTGGCCATTAATGGTAGTATGTGGAGCTGGCTCAAGTTACTACTATCCTCTGCAACACAGGCTGGTGTTTCTTACTGCTGGTGCTGCAGAAAAGCCGCATCAGTTTCTATGGAGCTTTGCCACCAACCTGTTTTGATATTATTATTATTATTATTATTATTAGCACTGTGTAAACCTACAGCACTATATAAATAAAGATTCTTTGAAAGCTTGATTGGAGAAGATATGGGAGAGGATTGTAGAAATCTCTGTCCAGATAGGTTGCTGTCAGTATTTGAATACACTACAAGTGGCTGGTCTAACTAGATGCTAGGTTAGATAGCCTTCATCATTTTTTAAAAGATCCAGCAGTGCTCCATAGCATGAATTCATGCCCAGACAGCTACTAACTTGAGCAACACAGCACTAGCTAACAAACACTCTCATTTATTCTAGTAATGAGATATTTCACAATTGTTCCAATATTTCTAGTCTTCCTTCTGAGACAAGGAATTCAGTGTAGCTCACTAAACAACCATCCTGCCACCAGTCGAGAGAATTGCTGACATGATGTACACACAGAGAAAGGTTCTGTCACATTTGTTGCTTCTCCTTCCACACTTCAGTCTCCATATGCCAAATGCCCCATATCACTCATACTCAAAACACAAATAATATTAGAATTAGGAGAAGAAAAATAATGTACATTTTCATGAAGTTTGCAAAATGTCCTTTTGGGTGATGAGGAAGAGCGGCAGGGACAGACATCAGGGACAGAGCAGGGGAGCCTGAGAATAGCACCACAGGGAACAGCCGCTGCTAAGCCTCGGAGAAGGTGTGTGGTCATGGTGGGGGACTTCTTGCTGAGGGGTACTGAAGCAGTGGTTTGTCTTGGGAGGTGTGCTGTCTCCCTGGGGCAAAGATCTATGATATGACAGAGAAGCTGGCAAGACTTGTCAAGCCAACTGATCAATACCCCTTTCTTTTGGTTCATGTGGGAACCAATGATACTGCAAGGCACAGCCTTTAGAGTATCATAAGGGATTATGAGGCTCTGGGTAGGAAGCTGAAAGAGATGGATGCACAGGTTGTCATCTCATCTCTTCTCCCAGTAGAAAGGCATGGTCCAGGAAGGGAGAGGAAAATAGCAGAGGTGAATAACTGGCTCTGTAGATGGTGCTGCCAAGAACAGTTTAGATTCTTGGATCATGGGCTGCGGTTCCATGAGGAGGGATTTCTGGAAAAGGATGGGTTGCATCTCACGCCAGTTGGCAAAAACGTTTTTGCCAATAGTCTCCAAAATCTGATCAGGAGGGCTTTAAACTGAGTTAAGTGGGGGAGAGAGACAGTATTCTGGAAGGCAAAAGGGCTGGAGAAAATAGTCAAATTGATGTAGAGGGAACAAGGCAAACAGTGCAAGGACCCAACAGTGGGAGGCAAAATATTTTGCACAGGCAGCAAGTAAAAGGGACCTATGGTCTTCGATGTCTCTACACCAATGCACAGAGCATGGGAAATAAACAGGATGAACTTGAACTCCTAGCACAACAAGGGAAATATGATCTAATAGGCATCACTGAAACCTGGTGGGATGAGTTTCACGATTGGAATGTAGAAATAAAGGGTTATAACCTTTTTAAGAGAAACAGGCCAAACAGGAAAGGAGGCAGAATAGCATTATATGTCAGGGACATTTACACCAGTGAAGAAATCCAGGACATCAGTATTGGAAGCCAATTGGAGAGTGTCTAGATAAAAATTAAAGGAGAGGGAAGCAACAGGGATGTTACTGTGGGAGTCTACTACAGACCCCCAACTCAAACAGAACAATTGGATGATGCTTTTCTAGAATATATGACCACACACTCAGATAGGAAAAATATAGTAGTGATGGGTGACTTCAACTATCTGGATATTTGCTGGAAGTCAAACTCAGCCAAATTGTCAAGGTCTAGCAAATTCCTCACTTGCCTCGAAGACAGTTTCATTGTCCAAAAGGTGGAAGAGGCAACAAGGGGATCAGCTATCTTAGATCTGATCTTAACCAACAGGGAAGACCTGGTTGATGGGGTGCAAATGGTGGGATCCCTAGGTGGAAGTGACTATGTTCTCCCGGAGTTTGTTATACAGTGGAAAGTGTTTGTTATACAGTGTAATGGAGTCTCCTTCCTTAGAGGTCTTTAAGCAGAGGCTGGATGGCCATCTGTCAGGGATGCTTTGATTGGGAGTTCCTGCGTGGCAGGGGGTTGGACTGGATGGCCCTTGTGGTCTCTTCCAATGCTGTGATTCTGTGATTCTATGAGAAGCCAAGCATAGTCAGACACACATTCTAGACTTTAAGAGAGCTGATTTCAATAAACTTAGAGAAATACTGGGGGTGATCCCATGGTCAGGAATACTAAAAGAGACGGGAGTTCAAGATGGATGGGAGTTTCTCAAAAAGAAGATACTGAAGGCGCAATTTCAAACAGTTCCAATGAGGAAGAAGAATGGAAGATGTCTCAAGAAGCCAGGATGGATGACTAAGGAACTTTCAACTGAGCTAAGTTTTAAAAGGAACATGTATAAGAAATGGAAAAATGGGGAAATCACCAAAGAAGAATTCAAACAAATAGCCAGCCTACATTTGTGAGAAGGAGGAGATTGCTAGCCCTATCACTCTTCTTATCCTCTATACCTCCTTATCCTCACAAATTTCACCTACCCAGTTACATAATGCTCAAATATTGCTAAAGTGTCTCTCAAAATGACTCCAACAGCAGTAGGATTGGCCATTTGATGGAACTTTTTGCCATTTTGCTCATCACAGTGTTCCTTGATCATTATGAATTTGTTTCAATATAGCAAAAATATTCAGAGGAGTTGCTAAAGGCAAATAAATCCCATGGTCTGAGCATGGAAGGCAACTGCACCTGCTTAGTTTGGGGTGAGGCAATCCCTGTGCTTGGAACTTGGGTTTCCCTTCTGAAGATTGTGCCCTGTGATTGTGCCCATCAGTCCCAGCTCTAATTTCTTTGTGCTTGCTGGCTTCATTACTGATCTCTCCATGTTGACTGCCCAGAGTTTCCAATTGTGGAGAGCCAAATACCCCTTTAGATCTTCTCAGTCCATGTGGTATGGTTGAAGTAAAATTATAGCATCCAGGGACCTTGGGAAAAGGCCTGGCACACACAAACACAACTACTCTCCAAAGGTACAATTGAGCACAATTTAATAATGCCTAATAGGACTTGTAATCTCTTCAGATTTTATATAACAAATATTTGATTTATTTACCAATTCTTGGTTTCATTATTTGATTCAGATGGCAGTATACTTAGTCTTTATTTTTCCCTTTTATGTTGAGAGTAACTAGATCTTGCTACCATATTAATATGAAAGAATCCAGATATTAAATATAAGTATAGAGGAAAGGTTTAATACCTAGGTTCTACTTTTATGGCATTGATAAAACTGAAAGGCCATGCCTCATTGTTTAGTGACAAAATTAATGAATATTATTATCCATCTTTCTCTCCACCTTTCTTTCCATCTACATTCCTCACAAGTATTTACTGAAACATTACACTCTTTTAATATGTAACAAGATGTATTCAGCTTTGACAAGGAAACTGTTTAAATTTCTACTGAAGTCTAGTCAGCAAAGGTGTAAGGCCTGTGAATTTTGTGTGTGTATGTGAAACAGGCATTGCAATGTGTTATAATATGAAATTGAAATAGAGCAATATAACTAATGTTTACTAGTTTTTTTTAAAAAAAATACAAGGTGATAATGTTTACATCTTGGGGTACTTCATAAGTGTTATAAATGCTTGCTAAATAGAGAAATCAGAAAATTAGAGGGTATTTGTTTGATTTATGTTCTCCTACTGTTCTCTGAATGGTCCAGGCTGAAGACTTTGATGTCCTTTATAAAATAGTTGTCAGACTCAAGAACACTGGATTGTACTATGGATGCCTGAAGAACAAGCATCTCATACCCAGTTTTTTCATGGCTTAAGAGGGGCATAGGGCATAGGGCAGTGTTTCAGAAACTATGTCTGTAGTCTGTAGCCCAACTATTTACAAACCATTTCTTCTCTGGTATCCCAGTATTTTCTTTTAAAATCAACTTAACATCTTCTTGGTTATGTCATCCATGAATAAAGTAAATACCCTATTTTTATATTAAAATATATTTTTATATATTTAGTGTTATAGTAGAGTTAAACTAGTCACACATTCACTCAGCTGCTCCAAAAGCATGGAAATTGTTCAAGGTCATGGTTACCTATTTACTTACTTACATACTTACTTACTTAATCAGCAGTAGGAGAACACATTAACCATCCTGGGCATAAAATGCTGTTTGAAAACACTGAAATTCTGGACCATTCCAACAACTTGTACAAATAGCAAGGTAGATATGGAGAAGCTTTTCTTCTTCTTTTGCAATAAAGAAACTGAGGATTATCCAATGAAAAACTGAATAGTGGGAGATTTAGGAGAGGGAAGTAATATTGGTTCACACAGTACATCATTAAACTGTGAAATTCAGTGTCACGAAATGATAATCATGGCTGCTAATTTGGATGTCTTTAAAAGGGGACTGGATAAATGCATGGAAGATGAGGCCATTTATGGCTACTATTTAGGATGGCTATATATCGCCTCAGATATTAGGGACAATATGCATCTGTGTGTCAGTTACTGGGGAGTGCAATACCGAGGGGTGGCATTAGGTGCACTGTATTCAGTTTCTACTGGCAGGATTCCCATAGACCACTGATAGTTGCTGTGCAAACATAATATTAAACTAGATTGCTCTTTGGTCCACTCTGGCTCTTTTTATATTCTTAAATCAACCTTTTGGGACTCCCAAATGTACAAATGAAATATTTTCTTATATTGTTTTATAACAATAATAGCATTTGAAAATAAACATAGAAAGTAATGTTAAAAACAAGAGTGCTTTAGTACCTTAAAAACTATTAAATGTATTATGGCAACAGCTTCTGCAGACAAGTATCTATGGTTTTTTGTTTTGTTTTGTTTTGTTTTGTTTTTTACCATAGCGAATCAGTCTATTGATAAAAACCGACACAATTCCTCTTCTCCACTGGAAAGAGCTACAGTGCAGTGGTAAGCATATAGCCTCTCATTGCGATGTATAAAAAAATAACATATACATACATACACATTTCTATTACACATACCACACACTAGAGATAAAGCAAGTACACTCCCAAAGTGAAGTCACAGTGCTCTGTTAGTTCAGAACAGTTCATATTTGTATATGTGAATTGACTTATGAAGAAATATATCCATTTATGAATAATGTTTAACTATCTCCCTATGCAGTCACACTTTTTCCCCTATTTTATGATGCATACTTTATTATATAGAATTTTTGCAGGGGAACCTGATCCAATTTCTGTCTTAACAGATGGGATCTTGTTGGGGTTCCACATATTTGGTTATTTAGGAGTTTAGTAAACAGTGATTTTATCCAGCCTGTGATTGGAACAGATGTGATCTTATCAGGGTTCCACTTTTTTTCAGAAGTGTAAAAATGCCATGATTTGCTGTACAGTGCTTGAGTTTACTTTTTGTGTGTTTCAGAATTGAGGTCCTCTTTATCCAGAATTTGCCCCTGGCTTTTAAAACATCATAATAGGGAGTTAATGTTTTATTCTCTATTAATTCCATTAAATCCCTTTAATATTAGAGCATGTGTTGCTTTATAGCATTAACTAGTGTCTTGCACTCAACAGTATTTTCACAGTTTATGACACTGCTTAGGGCATTAACAAACAGCTGTTTGAATTAAATGAGCAGTTAAGGACCCTGTTCATTAACTCAAAAGTTTCATGTATTTTTAATTCTTTAAATCTAATGGTATTAACACTCTCCAAGAAATCTATCTTTGATTATAATTTGCTGTGACCAATATTGGTTTGAGGGGCAGGAAATTATATGAGATATATTGGAGATGGCTACAGTCAACAAATTGTAACCCTTATCAAAATTGCATTTGTTTAGTGTGTAAAACTTCAAAAGTTGTTTATAGCAGCTGTATCAAGAATTTTCCAATTTTGTTTACTGATGACTTAATTTAGCTAATGTAAGGAGGCAGTTGGAACAGAATTATTTGCATTTGAAATGGTGCAATCAAGGGTTTCTGACTGTCTCATTTACAAAAAAAGAGAGAGAGAAAGAGAGAGAGAGAGAAGAAGAAGAAATTGCATTTGGACAGTGACAGAGTGCCTAATGCACTTCTATGTATAAGTCTTGTTTTAGTCAGTGATTTTTCATATACTTGAAAAGATCATACTTCCATAAGTTTTCAAATTTCATATAATTACTTCTTTTCTCAATTGAATTTTCATACACTCACTTTTAACTACAACTACAAACCCACTCACGTCCAACCTGATCAAATCCACCACTGAACCACTCAGTGGTTCTGCATTTTTTTTAAAAAAGTATTTAACATTTAAAAGTAAACAAACAAATATGTTACCTTTAGAAATGAATCTGCATAGTTTCATGTGTATAGCTTTGTAAGCATAATGGGATGACTCAAAAATAAACTAATTGTATGGATTCTTTTAGTATACAGAGAGAAAAGTATATAAAACAAATGGAAGTAAAACTTAATAAAATGGCCTGACAAAGATTTCTGTCATTTAATCCATTTTCAAAATGCTCAGATATTGGAAGGTGAGGGGATAAACAGGAGAGGGAGGAAGAATTGCCTTGCTTTACAGAAAAGTAGCAATTGATCTTAGAGGGGGCTAAAGTATACATAGATGTTTCAGAAGTAAAATATGAAAAAAAATAAAACATTTCACATTCTCCATTACCTCTTTCTTACCATGTATCTATAAAATCCAGAGGTTTGGGGCCAGTACTGATCCATAAACGTGAACTGTTGAATACAACATATCAGGGGAAGGATTTGATGAGGTGTGTGAGTGTCTTCTTTTCAAACACTCATGAAACTTTGCTCACCAGAAAAAGTCTTGAACAGCATCTTAAAGGGCTATTCAGATGGGGAAGAGTCTTCAACATATTGGACACACAGGAACAGTGTAGACAAGAAAGACATCATGAGCCAGATCCAAGGCAGGGAATCATACAATCTTTATACTTTCTGATTACCTGTATTTGAATCCCTTGGCTCTTTTCTTATCAGTTTAATCTTCCTGCCTTACATGGTTTGGAGCTCTAGTTGTTTCCTCCCTTGTCTGCTTTAGGTTTATAGGATTGCCAGAATGAAAACTGAAGACAGCTTCTGTACAATTAATTATTGTGTAGAAGGAATTTCAGCAACTGTTATTACCTGGTTACATGGCAAAGTAACACCTGCTGAAATTCCCTCTTCTATACAACCCTTAAAGGTACTGGAGGTGTCTCCAGTTTTCATTCTGGTAATTCTAGGTAGACTCCTGTATCCTCTTCTGTTTCTTGCTCTAAGTTTCGTCTCTTTCTTCTCCGCTGTTGTCTATGTAAAAAGCATCTTGTCATTTCTCTTTTCCTCTCCCTCTTTTTCTAAAGGGGCAGGCTAGGGAATAACTTAGCCATGAAGAAGAAAGAAAAATTATCAGGTCAGCCTACTTCAGAAACTGGAAAAAAGTGGAATATATAGAATAATAGACTTAAGTTTGTTCAGTGCCTTGAGAGAATCCAACCCCACTTGGCTCCAAATGTTGAAAGTCCTCTCCTTTGCACGCCACATCTTGCTAAAAGGTTATGATTCTACTGTGTTTCACTGAAAATAAGACAGTGTCTTATATTAATTTTTGCTCCCAAAGATGCAGTAGGTCTTATTTTCAAGGAATGTCTAATTTTTTTCCATGAAGAAGAATTCCCATTTATTATTGAACCAAAAAATGAACATTTATTATATACTGTATATTTTGTATATCGATATACAAAAACTTTGCTAGGTCTTACTTTCAGGGGAGGCCTTATATTTAGCAATTCAGGAAAACCTCTACTAGGTCTTATTTTTTAGGGATGTCTTATTTTCGGGGAAACAGGGTAGAACCCCAATTTTTCATGACTCCATTTGTATAGATAAGGGACAATCCAAGGGAGGAGCAGCCACTATATACAAAAACTTTATACAGTCCTCTCATGATAAAAATCATTCTGCCAGGACAACCTGGCAGTTAGATTTAAATATGGATATATCAGAGGAAACCTTGGCAAGCATCTGGTCCTCCTCCATGTATAAATCAAGATCGGAAGCTGCAAAGGAGAGTGCTTTAAAAGCAGCATACAAATGATATTTAATTCCCGTGAAACTCTCAAAGATATTGAAAAATGTTTCATCATATTGTTGGAGAGGCTGTAAGGTTCAAGGTTTTTACACATGTGGCTTGAATATCCTAGGATCAATGCTTTTTGGAATGCAACATTGATGCAGATATCTGACATTATAAAACAACCAGTGAAATTTTGTCCAGCTTTGTTATTGTTATCAATCTTCAGCAAAGCCAATAGTCATCTAAAATGCTGGAAACTCATCACATTCCTAACCCTCTGCAGCTAGAAATGAAATTGTAAGATGCTGGAAGATGGGGAATTTGTTATTTGAAAACTGGTGGACAAAGGTCTGGGACACAAGAAAGTTGGAAAAACTTTCCTATTCCTTCAAAAATAGACCCAGACCCCCCTCCCCAAAGACACACACATTAACTGAGGATTGTTCTGTTTTTATTGATTATGTCAATAACAATATATCTCATTTTACTCCACCTTTACACCAAGGTGTTTTTGGAAAGACATCTTGAATATTGACCACCTGACAGTAACAAAATAATCTATGATTTCCCTTTCTGGATCTTTTTACAACTTTGAAAGAATTATTATTGGATGAAAATTCTCTTTACTTGTTCCTAAGGCCTGTTATTTCTATTTTTTATGTTTGTTATTTGATAAAACTTAATTTAAAAAAAATTAAAAAAGGAAAATTGTCAGGTCAAAGGCTATTTGACACTACACAATTACAGCACTATTATTCCACATTAATTGCTATTCCAACATCCTACGGAGTCCTGGGATTTCTAGGTTAGGGAGGGATATTTATATGTTTCAAACAATGAGCTCTGCTGTCTCACAGATCCCAGGATTCCATAGGATGCAGGCATGGCAATTAAAGTGGAATCATAATGCTATAATAGTTCTATAGTGCCCTGGTGGCGCAGTGGTTAAATGCCTGTACTGCAGCCACTCACTCAAAACAATAAGGTGGTGAGTTCAAGACCAGCATAAGGGCTGAAGCTCAACTCAGGCTTGCATCTTTCCTAGGTCGCTAAAATGAGCATCCAGATTGTTGGGGGGCAAATAGCTTACAGTTGTAAACCGCTTAGACACTCCTTAAGGGTATGAAGCGGTATATAAATGAAGCTGTTTGTTTTGTTTGTTTATAAATGCATAGTGTTTAGAGGCCACAAGTGTTGGTAAAGAAGTCAGAGTGGATTATGCTGCCCTTATCCCAAATAGTGACTGCAGTACCCATGGTTGGAGTCAGTAGTGGTGCACCTGCTACAAGCATTTTGTATGTTTTTAATTGTACTTTTAAACTGTAAGATGCTCTGAATTCCAATTTAAGGAGGAAAAACTGGATATAAATCAATATAATCATTATCATCATCACAATCACAAAAGTTTCAGCATCTTACTGTGTTTCTTGTTCTGCCTATTCTTTTCCTACATTCTTCCCCCTTTCATTTTTTTCTGCCCCACTGATTGTGTTTTCTACCCAGATTCTCCCTGTTTGTTTGTTTTAAAAGATACTTCCCATTTCCTCTTTAGTTTGACTGGTACTTCTTTATCCTGTCTAATGCAAGTAGTATGGAAAGTGGTATGTTCTTGTTGTTGTTTGTCTTCAAGTTGCTTCCAACTTATAATGACACTAACATGACCCTATCATGAGTTTTTCTTGGCAAGATTTGTTCAGAGGAGGTTTGCCCTCCCTGAGGCTGAGAGCATAGTTTTATGTGGGTGTCCCAGTGGGTTTCCATGGCTGAGTGGGGATTCAAACCCTGACTTCCAGAGTCATAGTCCAACACTCAAACCACTATGCCATGCTCTGCCCTAGAAAGTGGTGTCTCCACCTGTAAAACAGAAGAAAGGGGGGAAATGTTGTATTTAGAGCAAAGGTTCTCAGCCTCAGGCAGGGCAGTAGCATCCCTGCACTGGGTGTCACCCAGCGTGGAGGGTGGGGCCAGTGGTGGCAGGATTTCCAGAAGCAAGTGTTCTAGCCGGGGGGGGGGGGACTCTGGTGAGTTTCTGGGAGCAGGGCTTCCAGAGATGCCGTTTGTTCCCCCTCCCAATGCTGGAAAAGGACAAGACCTGAAGGCAGCGGCGTTCCTGCATAGGGTGTCCATCCCCACGCGTGCTGCTCCGTCACAATGCAAACTGCTCTGTGCCCTCCATGCCATGTCTCTCATGCAGTCCCTCCTCCAGAAAAGGATGGGGCTGCACGTGGGGGACGGAGGGCATGGGGGACATGGAGCTGTGTGCAGGGGGGCATGGAGCAGCATGTGTGGTGTTGGAGCAGGACATGTGGGGGACAGAGCATGTGGGATGATGTGTGTGTGGGGTTGACTGTATGTCACCCCCCTTCTTGAGTGTCACCTGGTGCAGTCCTCATCCCCCATCCCCCCCACCCCAGTGATGCTCCTGCCTTAGGGTACTGGATGACCAAACAGAGAGAACCACTGCTTCAGAGCTTTGCTTACTTATTTAATATCCCACCTTTCCTTCAACGTGGGACCCAGGGCATCTTATAACACCAAAGTACAGCAAAAACAAAACACAAAAACCCAAGTATAATAAAAAGTTTAAAAACAGTTGAGAAACTCTCCTGTTAAAAAACAGCTCTAATTTATAACCATTAAATTTCCATTTGGAACAGTACAGTTAGAATAAATAATAGCACACATGCTTCTATTAGAAGACAATAAAAATATGTTATAGAATCACCCATTACACAATCCATAGCCAAAACCTTCCTAGATAAAATAGCCTTTGTTTGCCGGCATAAGGAACACAGACAGGGGGGTAGCCTAGCCTCCTATGTGAAAATATCCCACTGGAAGCAGTCAGTGAGAAGTGCCTGTGACAAAGGTGGGACTAAAAGACCACCCCCCCTTCCAGGAATTTGAAACTGGAGTAGTCTCCTATAGGAAAATAGTCTGGACTGAAGCAGCACATGACTTTATAGATCATAACAATGACCTTTAATTGGATTCATGAATGAACTGATTTGCATGGGAAATCATAAGTCAGCCAAAAAATTGAGGAGGGACACCACAGTATATTCCCTGCTAAACAGATCCAGCCCACAGTGGAGAAGGGCATTGCCTGTTCAGTGGTTTAAGTGGCTACGTATGGTAGCCAGGACAGTCATTTAAACAGCCACTTTCTGCCAGCCAGTAACTCAGCAAACCACAGTTCTGAATGCCCCCTTTAGAACATATAAATGAACAGAAACTATCAACTTTTGATTGAACTGGAAAACTGGCCAATGGCAGTAACAGAGAGTATGTTTTGATGCTAGCATTAGATACTTGGGCCCCATTCCCACTACATTTTGATTCAAAGTGTGACGCGGGCTATATGACCCTCATTCACACTCAAATCGACTTCTGATCTGCATCGGATCGATTAGTGGAGGAAAGGACTGGGTTAAAAGCAAATAGCCCAGGCTTTCCTGACACTAGTTTTAAAGTGGTCTTTTTTGGAAAAGATGATTCTGAAGCTTTTCCAGTAAGTGGGAACCTGGTCAGAATCAGAATCATGGGGGGTTTTTTGGAGGGGGGTATTGATCGCAAAATCAATCTTGTGCATTTGCAATCTTGTGCATTTGTGATCTTGTGCATTTGTGATCTTGTGCATTTGTGATCAGTATAATGAAGAAAAACAGGGAAAAGGAAGGAAGGGGGGAAGGAAGAAAGAAAGGAAGGAAGGAAGGACCCCCAAGGAGCAAGTGTGTGTGTGTGTTTCATTTTCTTCATTATACTGATCGCGAATGCACAAGATCACAAATGCACAAGATTGATTTTGCAATCAATACCCCCCCCCCCAATAAAAAAAAATCCCCTGCGGGAAGGGGATGGGGTGTTAAGGGCTGTCACCTTACATGGGAGCTCCAGTGGGAATGACAAGCATTCCCAGCTAAGAAAGCGATTCCAAACAAGGTCCCTTTTCATAGTGTGAATGAGGGGCCTTTTGGAATCGCTTTCATAAGCGGAGCGTAGCCCGGTTCCAATGCAGGGTTTTCCACAAGTGGGAATGGGCTCTTGGATAGTCCTGTGTTCTGGAAGGCTTCCAAAACATTTGATGATGAGATGTAGGCAAGTTGTGCCAGACTTGATTTTCCTGATAATTTTAAGCTGATCTTGAGCTTTCCTTTCATTTGGAAGAGGATTTAGCCAGTGATAGAAGCTAGCTGCTGAAGAATTTTTTGGATAAAGACAGAAGATGCTTCAGCTAATGGCAGAAACCACTATAGCAGGCCTATGCCCCACTTGAACATTACAAAAGAAGCTCAGAGTGTCTGAATGAATCAGATCAGCTCAGGTGAACTCTAGCCAAGGAAGGCAACAATAAGCCAAAGTAGGCAAAATCAGTCAAGGTTGTAGAGTCCAACCAGGGCCAGAAAATTTGTACCACTGAAGACAAAGGCAAAGCAAAACCCTTAGTACACAGAAAACAAATAGAAACAGGACCTTGGACATCTCCAAGTGAGTACTACTAGCTGAAGTTTTCTCTTATTAGGAAACCTGTAGGAGAGGTCTCTTTCATCATGAACCTAAAGCCAGTTAGGAACTAAAAGTCCAGTAGTGTAATGGGACATATACATAGCTTCCTTGGAGAGCAGACTAGACTCCCCAAGGACTCTGTACTGATTCTGCTGTTTCTGATTTTTGCCTGGATCCTATACAAAGAGAAAGGTGGGATGTTAAATAAAGGCTGAGGACATGGAACTGTACAAGGGATTCATCTTCTGATTCAGAAGATGGTGGCAGGCCATATCATCTACCTGGGAGGACAAGAAATAATACTGGTAGTTTTTCCTCATCATGTTGAATCCCTCTTCTCATGCTTAAGGTCTAGTGCTTGGGTTATAGCAGTCTATTGGTAAATCTTTCTGCCTGGAGAGTGGCAAAATACTCTGTTGGTTCTGATAGATAGGTTGGTGACTTTCATTATTGCAAACTTCAGTATTTTGCTATATTGTGTGTGACATCTGCAAACAAATCCTTGCTCTTTATGGTTTTCACTAGCCTTAACTATAGCAGACATCTTGATCAATTGGCAGGAATAGAAGTAAAGTCACTTTGTTCTTTAGTCATTTTGCTCCTTTTGGGCAGGACCCAGAACACAATGCTAAAGGTCTACTGCTTCTTTCTGTTGCCACAAACTTCAGAGTTACTCTCCATTTTTAGATGACATCTCCAAAACCTTTGAGAGAGGTTGTGCAAGGATTTTGAGTTTAGTTTCATCAGTATGCAGAGGACACCCAGTTATAGCTTTCCTTTTCCTCAAATCCCAGTGAGGCGATAAACCTCCTTGAATCAATGTCTGTAGTCAGTAATGAGTTGGGTAAGGGCCAATTAACTGAACCTAAACCAACATTTAAAAAGTGAGTTGTTGGTGATAGGTAGCCATGCTGAACTTAGTGTCAGCCTGTTTTAGAACCAGAAAGATCAGATCTGCAGTTATACTGCAGTTATACTTCCTGGACTCAGTTTAGCTGCCAAGTGTCACCTGTCACCAGGGCTGCCTTTTTCAACTTTGGAAAATGCCTATCTACCAACCATAATGCATGCCCTAATAACCTTGAGACTAGTCTACTGGACAGCTCTCTGTGTGGGAGTATAGCTGAAGGGAACATGCAATTTCAATTCTGAAGTATTTGGACTGTCAGGGAGTTTCTTTGCCCAGTTCTAAGTGTTTACCTTTAAAGCTTTAAGTGGTCTGAGTCCTAGATATCTGAAGGTGTGCATCCTCCTATGTATTCCCTTTAGATAAAAAGGGAAAAGCTTGCTAAATGTGTTCCTGCTATCTGAGGAAGCACAGATGGCAACCAGCCAGAAGGATATCCTCCAGTAGGCATGCAATGTTTGCAGCACCTTGCTAAGAGAAGCTTACATCTCCTGTGTATTTATAAGGCTGGCAACAATCTTCCTTTTTAAAGAAATCTTTTATATCTTAGCTGTTTTATTGGATCTGACTGTTTTTATTTTTCATCCTCTTGTTTGATTTTGGTTGTATTGGTCCATTTCATTATTTTGTATGTACAGTATTTATCTTATTTTGTGTAAACTGCTTCAAGGCCCTTTTTGGCTGGGATGTGGGCAATGAATAACATTATCAATGGGATATCTCTGTTCTCATCCAATCAACTGTAAAGTTTACTAGAGCTCTTAGGCACAGCACAACTAGAGGCACGTTCTGTCAATTTCATTAATTTTTGAAAGATGGGAACATTATTAGTAGTCACGGTGGCTATACAACATCTTTTGTATCAGAGGCAGTAGGCCTCTCTGTATCAGTCACCGGGGACTGATATGCAAAGGGATCTTGCAGCAACTTTGAGAGTAACTGAAAGAGAGAAGTTGGTAGCATGAGCTACCACATGCATTTGAGGAAATAAGCACAAGTCTACGGAAGCTCATGCTACCAACTTCTTTCTTTCAGTTAGTCTCAAAGGTGCTGCAAGATCCTTTTGCATAGTGATTTTCCAGAATAACATGACCATATCTTTGAATTCAGGTGTTTGTGATGGAGAGCACAGTTGCACTCATGTCCTGATGAGCAACTGTCTGGTTATTGTGTGAACAGACTATTGGACTAGACAGGATTTCTGGACTGAACCAGCATGACCTTCATGCTTTTAATTATATCTACTTAGCTTACTGTGGTGTTGTTTGCTTTTTAAAGATTGTTTGTGATTTGGTGGGATATCCTACAATAATATTTTTATGAGCTCCTGAGGACAGGAGCCTGAATGAAGAAGAGAGAATGAACCACAACAGTGATAATGTTCACTCTTGGAATCTATGAAACATCTGAATCTGGATTCAGCTTTCAGTTAACTCAGTTATGTCAAGTTAGTAAATGTGTATACATACAGGACCATGGCTGCCCATCTGGAGTTTAATGATAAAAAAAAAATCAGTGTGCATTGCTGAATAAATGGTAGCTTATTCCAAGTCTCTTATCTGGTCATGACATTATGAACAAGAGCAACAAACTGGAAGACAGAGGAGGATTAGATTAGAGACAATAGGGATATCATTAGAATTCTACATTAACACATAGCTTGAACACAAATTATTTTTCCTTCACTATTTGTCAAAACTAATCAGTTTTCCAATCAATTAAATGCTCTTTATCATCGGGGGTGGGGGGCTTTAAACATGTTGTAATAATTATATAAAATGGAGTTACGTAAATATGTCAAGATGTAATCACTAAGTTTGAGTATTAAGATCTTGATTTAATGTCTAATAGACCCTGGAGGAGTTCAAAATTTGAGGCCCTGAGATGATGATAGATATGTAAAATTTCCAGAAGTGTTGATGCCATAGGAAAAGCTAATTTCCTCCCATTTTTCCAGAAAAAAGTCCAGAAATTTTCAGGAAAATGGGGAAAAAGACAACTTTGGGAAAACAACTTTGCCTTTGGGAAAAATGGAAACCATATATCCTTTTTCTGAATGTCTTGGGTTTTTTTGAGGGGGGGGGGGTTGACTGAGCCTTTGCATCTCTAGCTTGTAGGAGTTTCCACAGAAACAGGTTTTCGGAATAAACCACACATGTGTTTGTGTAGAATGATCATTCTGCAAAGATGAGATCCAGCTGCACAGCAGCTCTTCACTGAAATGCTGAAGAGTCAAGGCAAGTCAGGCATGGGTCATGGCAAAAGTCTGAAGTAAGCCAGGGATCAATAGTTGTGAGACACACCAGAGATTAGTACTGAAGAGTCAATCAGAAAGAAAAGATATGCTACAAGATATGCTAGCAATGGACTGGATGAGGGAAAACAAGCTCAAGTTGAATCCAGACAAAATGGAGGTACTTACAGTAGGGGCCCCTAAACCAGGTATTGGGCTGCAACCTCCAGTCCTAGAGGGGTTCACACTCTCCTCAAAGGACTGTGTTCATAGTCTGGGAGTGCTTCTTTACTCATCGCTTCACATGAGGAATCAAGTGAAGGCAATGGTCAAGAGCGCCTGTTTTCAGCTTCGGCTGATAATGCCAACTGCTCCCTTTCCTGGAACCATGGAACCTCAAAACTGTAGTACATGCACCGGTAACCTCAAGACTCGATTTTTGCAATGCGCTTTACATGGGGCTACCCTTGTGCTTAGTTTGGAAAATTCAGTTGGAACAGAACATGGCAGCCAGGCTAATTACAGGAACAGCAAGGAGTGACCATATTACACCAATATTGAAGTCACTCCACTGGCTGCCTACAGTGGTCCCCCGGGTTACAAAAGTAATCCGTTCCGGATTACCTTTCGTAACCCGGAAATATTCGCAACCCGGGGGACAGCTTTGTTTGCCGGACCGCGCGGCAAATTTAAAGGGGCCGCACGGTTTTTTTCTTCGTACCCCGGGGTTTTTTTTCGTAAGCCGGGGCCGTTTTTGTGGCCCCGGCTCTTTCGTACCCCGGGGTTTTCGTACCCCAGGGGATTCGTAACCCGGAGTACCACTGTATTAGTTTCTGGGCACAGTACAAGGTGTTGGTTATCACCTTTAAAGCCATACATGGCTTGGGTCCAACTTATCTAAGGGATCGCCTGCTTCCATATAATCCGCCCCGTACACTCAGATCCTCTGGGATGAACCTATTACAACCAGTGAAGACCAGATTGGTTGCGACCTCTCAGAGGACTTTTTCTGCAGTCGCTCCCACTTTATGGAATGGCCTGCCAGACAAGATCCATGAAATTACCAACCTGGATGGCTTTAAAAAAACCATCAAGTTGGATCTCTTTCGGCAGGCCTTCCTGGATTAAATCACTTGGCCAAAAATATCCTCCCACATAGGCACATAGGACAACGACTCTGCCACTGTTATTGTTGGGAACTGTTGTAATTGTATTTATTTTTAAATCGTTTTATGTAAATTTTAATCATAATTTGTTTAATTCCTTTTTAAGGGGGGTATTTATATATATTGTTATATAGTTTTAAATACTGTAAGACACTTTGATTGCTACAGCAAAAAGCGGGGTACAAATAAAAGTTTTATTATTATTTATTATACAAGACAAGTTTGAAAAATAAACTATAAGTCACTACTACATGCCATGTTTGGATGATAAAACCAAGCATTTACGACTGAAAATTTACTTTTAAAATCTACTTCAAGTTCCGAGGATCCCCAAAAGTAGCTAGTTAACAAGATAATCTCATTTTAAAGGAACTCTTTACTTGAAATATACAAAACACAATAAATATATGTTTTCCCAATAGACATAATTTTTAAAAATTGCTGTTAAGTGCCTGTATTCATCTCCCATTTCACAAAGGCAAGCATTGCATGTGTTTTCTCCCTGTGGTGCTAACAGTGATGTAAAATCCAAATGGTATGACGTTAATCTTTTACAAAGAATTAAGACTGCATAACCAGAGATGGCATTGATGACTGTAACTGTGCTGTACATAGCATATTTCGGTTTCTGTCTAATATTAAAAATAGCATTCTCCCATTTTTCTAGGACATGTTGGGAAAGTTATTTAGAAGATTAGGAAAATTTAGGCAAACAACTCAAAATGCAAAGGGATCATTATTTCATTGTTTGATAGCTTTTCTATCTTGCCCAGTTTCATAAGCACTTATTAATGCTTTCATTGAAGGTAGCTCATAGGACTGACAATAGACTGTCAAAAAGATGCATTAACAATCGATTTAATTCATCTAGTTCAAATCAATTCAGCAACCTCCCCCCCTTCCCATAAATACAATTTGTCTCCAGATATTTGTAAAATATAGATTTAGCATTCCTTGTCCCCAAGAATGACAAGTACGAACTGTTTCTTTTCAATTTGAATTGGCTCATGATGCAGACATGGTAAATATGGTAAACAACCCATTGCTATTGCTCAGCAGCTCACTTGAATTGTTGTTTGTTATACTTCACTTCTCCTTCTGTTCTTAGGTGAGGAAATACCTAGAGGGAAAAGAATACACATTTAAAGTTTACTGAAAACTACAGTTTGGAAAGAGACTGAAAATGTTCCCTATTGGTTGACATGATTATGTCATCTTGTATGATTATGATCTCACTGATCTGCTCTCACAGCTATTATCTTTGAAGCTCCACTACAAGAGCTGTGCTTTCACTGTCTTCTCAGTTTTACTGATGGATCTGCAGTGATCTTGAAGGTCCCAAACTCAGGCCTTCAGGCCTATCAGGTCTTTAAGGTGAGACAACTGTTGGCAGGTGGAGATAGGGTAACTCCTACTAAACTACACTTGCACCGACACTTTACCTTTCTTGAGAGATTTGCCTTCACTCTGTATCTTGCTGCTACTTTAAGACAGTGAAGGCAGCAAAATGACTTAATTAACATTAGAGTCTGTGTGCATTGCTGTATCAGAAGTATAAAAGATGAGCAAATTTAGATGTTTTAAATTTAAACTTAAACCACCTTGGAGGTCTATCTAAATTGAAAGTTAGGGTAGAAATGAGATAAATATTAATATTTGGTATAGTGCTAGCCAAAAGAGATAATCAGCTACTGTACACATGTATCAATGTGATCCAGTCTTATAGAGGATATTTATATCTTATTATCAAAAAAGATTTCTTCTACTTTTGATGGCAGATGCTCCAACAAGGTTTGTCAGTGGTTTTGTATCTTTGGATAAATGCCCATATGCCTGTAAGCCGAAATGTAGATTGCAGCCTTATACCCTCTTATTCTGGTAATAAGCACCATTGTACTAAACAGAATTTCTTTATTTTAAAAACTTATAAGGGCCAATCTAGATTGGCACTTTGAGGCGTCTTAAGGGCTAAAAAGCCCGCCTTTAGGATTAGGGGGCGTAGCTTTTACACCCTCCCTAGGCCTAAAGCGTATGGATGCTGCCATTTTAAAATGGCGGCGTCCATACGGACGCGTTGTCAAAGCGTCATCATGTGCACAGATAGATAGACAGACAGACAGATAGATTTTAGATAGGCTGCACACACGATGACACTTTTGCGCCTCAGGAGGGCGCAAATCACGCCCTTTTCACGGTGCAGAAAAGGAGCTCCAAACAGAGCTCCTTTTTGGTGGTGGGTCTTTGCCACGGCTTTTACACAGCCGCGGCAAAGACCCTGGGATAAAGGGGCCAGGGTGGTGGCCCCTTCCTCCCTTCAGCCCCGCCTCTGCAAGCAGGGTGCAGCGGGTGCCCAGGGCGCCTGCTGCACCCCGCTTAGAGGCTGCGGGGAACCTGCAGTTTGCCGCTTCCCCGCAGCCTCTGGAAGCGGTGGGATGGGGCCGCGGAGGCTGCCGGTGTGGCAGCCTTGGCCCCATCCTGCTGCTTCCTGGGGCGGTCACAGACCACCCCTTTTGGGCGGTCTAGATCGCCCCTAAGATACCTTTCAGTGTTAAAACCATATTAAAGTGGTTTATCATAGTATAAAAACATCAGAGACATGGAACTCAAATCATAATTAAAATATTTAAAAATATGAGCCAGTGTGGTGTAGTCATTTGAGTGTTGGACTACAACATGGAGACCAGGGTTTGAATCTGTATCAGAGACGGAAACCCACTGGGTGACCTTAGGCAAGTCAAACACTCTCAGCCTCAAAGGAAGGCAAGGAAAAACCTTTGAACCAATTTTGCCAAGAAAATACAGTAATAGGGTTGCCATACGTCAGAAATGTTTTGAAAGCACACAATGACAACAACAGTGAAATTGAAATTAGCACTTCAATTTCAGATTGGTAACAAATAGGGAACTGATTGTAAATTTAATAACGACTGCTACAATTGTTTTAACCAGATACTGGTGGGAAAATTTGGAGGTAATAATGCTAGAGAATGGTTATTAAAAGTTTGTGTGAATATAGTAACAGATAAGGGGCCAAGTAAAAATGATTTAACAGATTTATTCTCAAAACCATACTCTTTTATTGTGTTTTTGATTGTGAACATACCAAATTTGAAATTTTAAGAATTAAAAAACAATAACAATCTAAAAGAAATTCTATTCAGCAACACAGACACACATAAAGAAACCTTTACAAAAAAACCACTAAAATTACTGTATATACTCATGTATAAGTCGAGAAATTTTAGTCAAAAAATTGACCCCAAAAACTTGGGTCGTCAACGTAAGTACTGTACTTTAACTCTTATCTAATACAGGACCATGCCCTGGTGAAAGGTTTGAGATTAATCTCTTCTCAGAGCACCTAGAAGTAGCATCAACCCCTCTACTATCTCATCCATCCAGCCTTTAGGGTGACTAGAACAGTTATGCCTGTGAAAATTTTTAAAGATCTTTAGTATCATTTTCCTTTGTTTCATCCTTTACATCCTTTGTTACATGCTTCTATGTTTTACCCTTGACTTATCCATTGGTAATATAAAAATCCATAATTTTGGCCCCAGAACCTACCCTCAATTTATACATGAGGTTGACTTATAGTTGAGTATATACAGTAATATAAATCCCGTGTATCAACATACAGTATGTGGAACTAAGTAGCAAGTTTAAGACATCCTGCAGGAAGAGGAACTAGTGTCACAGAGCGAGGACACATGGTATGGGAAGTGACTCAACCCATACCAGTAGAAAGATTGAGCTAGAGGGAAAGAGACTGTTAGGCATAGCCTGCAGACTTGTTTAAGCAGACGGGCGCTATAGGGCACCCTTGTCACATGCTAGGGTTGCCTCAGGGTGGAGCTTATACACGCCCCCTGCAACCCTAGCACGTGACGGGGTGTTGTCACTGCACAGCGCTGTTTATATGATGTATGCAGTGACAGTGTTGCTGCTGCACAGCATCTATATGGTGCTGCGCAGTTGCGATGTTATGAAAGCACCGGCAGTGCTTTTTGTGTTGCAACTGCGATGCAAAAAGGAGCTGGGTTTCCACGCTCCTTTTTTTTAACTGCGCACCTTGGCTGCTCCGTGTAGTTGCTGTGGTGATGGTGCACAGTAAAAAAAAGTGGCGCCAGTCCATCCTTTTTGGGCGGTCTGTAAAGCCCTTATGAGTACTTATTTTAAATTTAATTTTAAAAGGTATATTAAGAGAGTAATAAAATTTAAATTAAACATAGGGGCTTTACGGACCGCCCCAAAAGGGCAGTCTGGTGCCACCTCTTTTTACTGTGCTTCATCACCACAGCAACTACACAGAGCGGCGAAGGTGCACAGTTTAAAAAAGCGGTGAGTAGCACATTCTAGGGTTGCGGGGCGTAAGCTCTGCTCCGAGGCAACCCTAGCACATGACGAGGGTGCCCTATGGCACCCCTCTGTTTCATGCCATAATCTTGGCTGGATCAAGAAGATTTTTCATTCTCACCTTTGTGGTGAACTATATAGTCAGCAAAGGCTTCAGATTTCTTCTTTTCTTCTAAATGTGAACTTGAAGGATTGTGTTATCAGATTATGACACATTTATAACCAGTGGAGTCTACTTTCATGCTATTGCAGTGGGAAAATATAGATCTGAATTTGAGTAGATCAATAGATCCAAATTTGTTCTTGTCATGGTGACCTAATAAAGATAGAGACAGAGTTTGGCATGGTTTATACAGGGTATTGGATCTTGATTCAAAATGCTGACAGTCTATAAATTTACAGTATGACTTTTTTCTTAATATGTAAAATCATGTACTACCTTGTAAATATATTCATTAATAACAATGATTTGTGACGAACATTAATTTTTAAGAAAGAAACTTGATTGAGTTACTGGCATGAATTCTTGTTGGCTTTTCTTGGAACAGAAGGCTTCATTCTTTTCATAGAAGAGTCCCCACTGGGGTGAAAAAAGAGACAAATCTGGCTATTTCCCCCCTTCCTGCTTCATCTCTACAACTAGCTAGCAATAGCAAATACATTTCTATATTGCTTATCAGTGCACTTAAGTACTCCCTAAGCAGTTTACAAAGTGTAAGCTAATTGCCCCAACAATCTGGGTACTCATTTTAGGGACCTCGGAAGGATGCAAGCCTGAGTCAAGCTTGAGCCCTTCACTGGTATTGAACTTGCAACCTTATGGTTTGTGAGTGAGTGGCTGCAGTACAGGCATTTAACCACTGCACCACCAGGGCTCCTACCTTCCATTCTGCTCCAGAGGGACCCTCCTTCCCCAAGAGCATATTCTGAGAGCGCACTGGGGGCTGCAGGGGAAA
The DNA here is from genome assembly GCA_034509955.1 of Urosaurus nigricauda. Lineage (NCBI taxonomy): Eukaryota > Metazoa > Chordata > Lepidosauria > Squamata > Phrynosomatidae > Urosaurus > Urosaurus nigricauda. Next base: position 199,273,328 of record JAOEGL010000004.1, on the reverse strand, counting down.
CAACATTTGAGGGGGGAAAGTTTCTCTTTTTTCTTAGTGGCAGCATTATGATCCAACTTCATTTAATAATTTAAGTCTTCATTTGTAAGTGCCAAAATTCTCCAACCAGTATGGGACAATTCTGTCGCTAGTGGGACAATTCTGGGCATTATAGTCCAAAAACAGTAGCTTTTCCAAATTCAGTAAAGGGACAATAATAAGTGGTTTGTAACCAAATTTTATTTTCAGCACATTCAGGTATCATGTATACAAGAAAAGAATAGTGCATTTATGAGTTTTTTTTAAAAAAACTATGTTTTAATTACAGTGAATTTGTACATATTTGTTCAGCACAAAGTCCTAGATTTTTTATTTTTTCTGAAATAAGAAGGAATTAAAACAAATGAATAAAATAAAGCAGTGAAATCCTGAAGAGAGAAAGAGAGACTTCAGTGGAGGTATATTTGAGTAGGCATCCAGAAACTGACAGCTAATTTTCAAGAAGTTGAATTGTGGTCAGATAGTGAATTTTACTCTTGCCAGTTATTGAGGAATGAATGTAATTTTATATGGTTGTTGCGAGCTGTATTGTAACATCATTAATGGTTTGTTACTTTATCCTTTTCTCACAAAGTTAGCTGTATATATAAAAATTCCCACCATCAATAATGGAACAGGCAATGCTGGGCATTAAAGACCACTAGCTGATATGAGGTTCTTATTAGCCAAACATTTGTTATCTATGAAATGCGGCAGAACTATTGTTCCAAGGCTGTTGCTGTAAAACCATAGTGCATTGTAGTTTGTTGGAGGTTAGTAGCACTTGTTAATTTGATCAAGGCTGAAGTTTACGGAGGATAAAGTAAACAATGCAAACTGCAGACACCATCAGTTTCCTATGGGCAGTGAAGTGTAGTTTGTTCCATTTACACTTCACAACAACATCTGATGGGCTTTGTCAGTGCTGCACAGAGTAATTAAACCTGAAATCAATAGCAGGCATTTGTCATGTTTACAGCCGCTCTTTCTGCTGGGTTAAACTCATCAGTTTAGTGCCGTTCTGTTTTACTGCAGAGACACGCTCCATTATTTCTTCAGGTACAGTTGAGATATTCAGTTACATGCCCAATAGTTTGAATACGACAGTAAGATTAAAAGGGGCAGGCAAATGGACAGTTTTTGTAATTTATTCACTGATTTCCTTAAACGGTGCTAGATTTCCATTTTCTTCCTCCTCTTCTTTTATGAAACCCCTTTTATGCTCCAGGATAATACATTCCCATTGTCCAATAGCTGGAAGGAAGGCAGCACTAAAATAATAGGGAAGTTGATGCCGAATATAACAATGTCAGGGTAATTCATATGAACCAGGCAAGTAAGTCAGTGGACTGGTGCTGTAGCAGCAAAGCAAAACTATAGTTCAGTTTTCACTTTGAAGCATGGAATCCTTGCTTTGGAATGGATCCTGGGAATCTTAAGATGCCATCATTCTGCAATGGCTATCTTCTTTAGACAGGAATGGTTTATCCCACATAGAAAATACTCCAGTCTCAACTCATGAAGGAAATATAAATCTTCACCTCTCCTTGGCACTGTCATATTATCAAATGCAGAACCATTTTTTAAAAATTGTTTAAGACAGGGAAGAGAATATTAATTATAGCCAATGTTTTTCTTGAGGCAGCCCTTAATAAACAGCATTTTATTTTATTTTTTGCAGCAGCATTGCATTGTTAAGTCGTTTTCAGAGAGAGGCTAGCAGCTTCCTCTAGTTTATACATTTTCCCTCCAGTGTATAATATTTTGCATTTGTCTTTGTTGATTTTATTGCTTTCAGCCCAATGCTCAGATTTATCTAGTTTTGCCTAGAAATGTTTATAACAAAATTATTTTTAATTGACTATTTGTGTTCATTTTCATATAGCAACTTCTACCCATACTTACCTTCATTCTTCATTTTATATACCTATGTTGATGGTTGTTCAGTTGTTACTTTCAATTTTATAAATTATGGGTCAGAACATGTTGGATTTTATAGCAAGAGAATATTCAGTTCAGAAGTAATGGAGTTAATCTCAGAATTTAGGACTGTTATATTCTGAAGAAAGTAAAGAATTGCATGCCATCTCCTTAGAAGAAAATATAAGTGATTGTACAGCACAACCTTTACATCTTTTCGCAGAAGTAAGTCTCATTGAGTTCAATGGGGCTTAGTCATTCATGGATAAATAGATATATGATCTCATTTTTACAATTCATTTCTAATACTTTCTATGCCAGCACTAACTCCTTAAAGTGGATTGCAGCAAAAGTGATCTTATTGTGACATTGTAAAATATATAATTATACAAGCATTTTCAGCTATTGTACACTTCTGTTTCTTGGTTTAAATGTTTACGGCCAATATGGATTTCAGAAACAATAAATTTAAAAACATGTAAGCCCTGTATTGTTTCACAACAAGCTTTGAATGACAACCTTTTTGCACCTGATAAATGGGTTCCATAATGTATCTTAATCAGTTAGTTATGATATGAGAACTTTTGTGTCAACCTGTCAATCTCCCCAGGCAGCTTGGTAATGATAAATGTAATTTTTCAAAGGAATTGCCATCTGTTGACATTGTTTTGGTATATTCTAACATTTCAATGCATCTACTTAGCTAGCTGGAAATTATTCAAGTGACGACCTTCAAACAATCGCCCTAAAACTATAAATCTCATGTATTCCTAATCAGTTTAACTCAATGGGATTTCAACCGAACTCAGTAAATATTACTACCAAGTTAGTATGTTTTGGTTAATTATCATATATTATTTAATTGCCATATAATATCATATGACTTCTTAAGGGTATGCTGCACAGTTTAGCTGTCTATGAACATTACAAAGTGGTAGAAGTAGTTCTTTAACAGATTCACTGGTTGCTACTTCCAGAAGAACCAAACTTTAGATCCAATCCTTCACCTGGGGCTTATATGTATTATCAAGAAATTGTGAGGGTAAGATTTCTACTTCACCAAACTCATCAGAGTTTCTCAAGGGCTGGCCAACATATAAATGTGATTTTAAGACAATCAAATGTCATTAAATTCAACAAATTCATTATTTTCAAATACTTAGCAGTTTCCATAAAACATTTACATTAACATCCAGAGAGAAACATGTTGTCAAAGCATTCACACATGGAGCCAGGCATGTCTTTCGCAGAAGTAAATGCCATATAGTAGGGCCCACAATTGAAAAGTTCTTCTTTCCATTGCCTGCCAACCTTTCCTATCTTAATTGTGAACCAGTCAGAAGAAGAAAGGTAATTTTAAATATCAATAGGGTCATACAAGTGTCGTCCTTTAAATAATATGGACACAAACTAGTGTTTTAAAGGTCAATGCCAGGCTGTAAATTCAATGGTAATTAGGGCATCTGGCACAGAAATAGTATATTAATACCAGAATATTGGAATGACTGCTGATCTAGACGGTCATATGATAGGCTGTTAGTTTCTACAATATGTACACAGTCAGTCTAACAAGATCAAAATATTTTAAAGCATATTAGTTAACCATTATCATCTTCATATTGGCAAGGGTGTCCCCTCCCCCCACAGCATGCTTATTGTAGATCTTAAAATAATAACCTTAAGATGTTATGGAAATGATGGGGCTTTTTTTAAAAAAGAAAACACTTTTACCTGGTATGCCCTTGTATTCCTTTGGCAGGGCTGGCTCTTTATTTTTCTTTCTTTTTTTTCCTTTGAAGCACCATGTACATAGCACCATATAAATTTATCAAAGAACCATGTACATAGCTGCTTTCTTTCAAATAGTCTCAAAGGTTCTACAAGTTCCCCTTGCACACTGATTGTTATTCTCATGCACAGCCTGTTTATATAAGGCTGTCCCTGGACCATCCACTTCATGCATCTGAGGAAGTAGACTCAAGTCTATGGCAGCTCGGGTGGTCACTGGTGCTCCCAGGGCCTCCCACATAACCCCAATATTGAAAGATCTTCATTGGCTGCCTATTCGCTTCCGGGCTCAGTACAAAGTGCTGGTTATTACCTATAAAGCCCTAAATGGCTTGGGCCCAGAGTACCTGAAAGACGGTCTCTCCTCACACAATCCGCCCCGCACACTCAGATCTACTGGGCAACAACTTCTAAGAGTTCCAGAGGCTAGATTGTCGACTACGGCGAAGAGGGCATTTTCTGTCTTGGCCCCAAGCCTCTGGAACTCGCTGCCCACGGAGCTTCGCTTGGCCGCCTCCCTTAATCTGTTCAAAAAAGGGTTAAAAACGTACCTGTTTGAGCAGGCCTACTTCTGACTCACTCCCCCTGCTGTTACCCTATCCTTCCCTCATCATGATTGGACTCGGTGTTTGTTACCGCATTGCTGCCCTGGCTGATATCATACTGTTATTGTGCTATTGAATGTTTTTAACTTCTATACATGTCTTTTAACTGTGTAATTGTGCACCGCCCTGATCCTCGGAAGGGCGGTATAAAAATAAAGTATTATTATTATTATTATTATTATTATTATTAACTCTTGGCTTCTTTCAAGCAGATTCCTTTGCACATGCACACTAACAACAACAACAACAACAACAACAATAATATTTATTTCTTATCCGCCCCTCTGAGTGAGCAATCGGGGCGGGGTACAACATGTTACTATATAAATAAAGGGTGATGATCAACAACAATAACAAAATTGTCAACATCATCATTAAAAGGATCACAAAATAATCACTCTTTCTGGGAGGGGCATTGCACAGTTGGGGCACTATGATGGAAAGGGTCCTTTTGAGATAGGCACTAAACAGATGGCCCTGAAGTGTGATGCTGCTCCTGAGAGAGCCAGATTGGGGCTGCAGCAACAGCATGCCAGAGCCCCAATCTGGCCAGCTTCCACCCCAAATAAGAGTGGGGATAGTTTGTTTCTATTTAGGACAGAAAAAATCTGTCCCTTAGCCTCTAGAGCCAGCTTTTCAGTGGCTCTGGGGCAAGTGGTATCTGAACACCACGCCCCCAAGTCACATGGAAGTTGGCCAGTGTGTAATTGCTGGCACAGCTGTTGGGTGGCTTGGGGGTGTAGCATGTCTAAATGCCATGCCCCCAAGCCTGCAAAAATAATAATAATAATAATAATACTTTTTATTTATACCCCGCTTTTCAGCCAAGGCTATCAAAGCGGCTTACAATTTGTTAAGTAGACATTTCCCTTACATAGAATCACTCTAAAAAGACACGAAACAAAAGGAAAAGAGAGAGGTGGTGGGGAAGGGGGAAAGTCCAGCATATCTTCTCTCCCTCAGAAGCCTGGACCATGGCAGATGGACTGGAGGGAGGGCTCTTCTTCTTTTTAGGCAAGGCCTGCTGGAACTGGCTTGCCTTCTCTCCCTAAGATGGTGGAGGGAGGGAGGGATCTTCTTCCTCACAAGCAAGGCCTGCTGGAACTGGCTTGCCTTCTCTCCCTAAAATGGTGGAGGGAGGGAGGGATCTTCTTCCTCATAAGCAAGGCCTGCTGGAACTGGCTTGCCTTCTCTCCCTAAGATGGTGGAGGGAGGGAGGGATCTTCTTCCTCACAAGCAAGGCCTGCTGGAACTGGCTTGCCTTCTCTCCCTAAGATGGTGGAGGGAGGGATCTTCCTCACAAGCAAGACCAGCTTTACCAGGCTGTCTGTTTTGGACCTTAGTTACCTGCCCAAATTCATTTAGTGAGAGGTTCCTGGGAATGCATCTTAGGATAATGTTAGGTTTAGATAGTGTTTTGTTTTGTTTTTTTAAAGAAATGATTCTTCAGTAAATCTCATTCAAGCTGTTTAGATTAAAACTGGCAGTTTTCTTTGACTTGTGCCAGGAAATAGAATGGGTTCATATGTGTGTGCGTGTGTTTTAAAAATGTGTTCAGAATAGTCCCAATCAATAAGCTTGCCAACCTATTTTGGGTCAGCTGAAGTTTCTAGACCATTTTCAAAGGTAGTTCAATGTACAGTACATTGCTGGAGGCTACCAGAATATGTTACAGCTGTAGAAAGGCTATCTCTGTCTAAGTAGGTTTGAAATTTGTATCTTTGGCTGAGCTGATTAAAAAAACCCACACACTTATGGTGAATCTAGAAACATCCCAAAACTTTGAACATCAAGTACAACCCTGCTAGAATGGGTTGAAAGCCACAGAGCTGGTTCTTTCAATTATAGTAACATAAAGATAGATGTCTATGTAAAAAGCACAAGATAAACACCTTAGCAGTTGCTTTAGTCATTCATTTTTATATTTTAGCTTTCCGTTTGAAAAAAAAATGAAGAAAATCCAGGGATCAGAAGGAACACATAGTATCTTTGTAATAAAAGATCCAAACAGTCATTTTTGTCAGCTCACGTTTATCAAAAGATACAAAGGAGATGTGTGAGCATGTTCTGAATTCTTAACTGGAAGGCCACTGGGTGTCAGCCATGTCCATTGCTACTGATTTAGTTCAATCAAGCTAAATGGCTTGTTGGAGAAATAAAGCACATAGTTCTGATGAGTCAGAAATTCTGTCAGCAGTGTTGCTTCCTGAGTTGTTGTTCAGAAGTAAAAAAAAAAAATGCTCATAAACATGGGAATCTATGAAGGCAATATTTTAGGCATGTTCAATTTTTTTTTTTTTAAAAAAAAAAATCTTTGCTTTGCCTTTTTTCTTTTTTTTTTCTGCTTTGGAAAATGAAAAATGCAAATATGGTGTCCTTAGACCTTGCCATGCTTGGAGACTATGTACAAATGATCCTCCCACTGGGATGAGATTTTTTTTTTTTTTGGCTTGTTGAAAAATAAGCTAATTGTGACATTCATTAAAGTTAGAAAATAATTTCCTAGAAAGTATATTTATGAACATATAAAGAATAGCTATTCTGAGATTATATTATAAGATTTATTAATCACAGCTATAATTACAATCCTCCTATTTAGTCATATAATTTTTATTCTTGATCACTTTGGCTTCAGTTCAAAGAGCACTTCCACATTTTGGAGTTTCTGTTTTCATCACACTAGCAGTTTGCTCTAAAACTATGGAAAAAAAAATCAAGACACATCTAGAAAATCTTCCACCTGAAGAAGCATGTTTTATATGGCTGAAATCACTTTGCAGTGATAGTTCACACATCCATCCAAAACTGAGCTACTGGTTATACTCACCACCCCCATTTGTAGTTCCCTCCTTCCAAGCAGGCATAGAAGAAGTATATATGATACTTAACATCCATGATCCCAGCACCTGGCATTTTTCTTTACTTAGAATCATAGTATCGTAGAGATGGAAGAGACCACAAGGGCCATCCAGTCCAACACCCTGTCATGCAGGAACTCTCCATCAAAGCATCCCTGACAGATGACCATCCAGCCCCTTCTTAAAGACCTCTAAGGAAGGAGACTCCACTACACTCCGAGTCGAACAGCCCTTACTGTCAGGAAGTTCCTCCTAAAGTTGAGGTGGAATCTCTTTTCCTGCAGTTTGCATCCATTTTTCTGTGCTCTCGTCTCTGGAGCAGAAGAAATCAAGCTTACTCCCTCCTCAATATGACATCCCTTCTCTTCACCAGGCTAGACATTCCCAGCTCCCTAAGTCTTTCCTCATAAGGGATGGTTTCCAGACCCTTCACTATTTTAGTTGCCCTTCTTTGGACACACTCCAGTTTCTCCACATCCTTTTTAAATTGTGGTACCCAGAACTGGACACAGTATTCCAGGTGGGGCCTGACCAAAGCAGAATAGAGTGGCACTATTACTTCCCTTGATCTAGACACTATACTTCTATTGATGCAGCCTAAATTGCATTGGCCTTTTAAGCTGCTGCATCGCACTGTTGACTCATGTTCAATTTGTGGTCTACTTGGACTCCTAGAGCCCTTTCACATATACGAGTTTATCACACGAAGTGAATTGGAAGTATAATCCAATGACAATCTGAATTCAATCATGGGATTTCGCGGGATTGCGTGAAAGCTGATCACACACATTTTCAGGCAAAGGGAAGTCCTTCCGAACGCAATCATGGGGTTTTGTGTGATTGCGTGAGAAACTATCACATGCAATTTCGGGCACAGGGAGGCAATTTCGGGAAGTTCTGAACGCAATGCAGTGTCAATACGCAATCACATAAATTTGCTGAACTAGTGAATTTACTCAATTCCGAACTGGCCTCACTTCCATTTCTTTCGAAATTGAGAGAAATTCCTCCTGTGTGATAAACTCTGTAGTCTCATTCAGCCAGGTGTCCCTCATCCTATATCTGCGCATTTCATTTTTCTGCCCTGTGCAGAACCTTACATTTCTCCGTGTTGAATTTCATTTTGTTAGCTTTGGCCCAGCTTTCTAGTCTATTCAGGTCATTTTAAATTTTGATCCTGTCCTCTGGGGTATTAGCTACTCCTCCTAATTTGGTGTCATCTGCAAATTTGATAACTAGGCCCCCAATACTGCCATCCAAGGCATTCATAAAGATATTGAATAGCACTGGGCCCAGGACTGAACCCTGTGGCACCCCACTGGTCACTTCTCTCCAGGATGAAAAGGAACCATTGTTGAGCATCCTTTGGGTGCGGCCTGTCAACCAATTGCAAATCCATGTAACAGTTACCTTGTCTAGCCCACATTTTACAAGTTTGTTTGAAAGAATGTCATGGGCCTTACTGAAATCATGATGTACTATATCTACAGCATGCCCTTCATCTATCAAGTTGGTACAGTGGTCCCCGGGGTTACGAAGGTAATCCATTCCGGATACCTTTCGTAACCCGGAAATACGTGTATCCCGGGGGACCGCTTTAAGGGACGGACCGCGCGGCCGATTTAAAGGGGCCGCGCGGTTTTTCCCTTTCGTTCCCCAGGGGATCCTTCGGATCCCGGGGGAATTTTAGCGGTCCTGCCGGTTTCGGGTCCTGGGGATTTCGTTCCCCGGGGGATTCGCAAACCGGGGGACCACTGTAATTTTATCAAAAAAAGAGATCAGATTTTTCTGGCATGACCTGTTTCTCTTTGACTTTTTGTGATTAGGGAATTGCCTTCTAGATAGTCACAGACTCTCTGTTTAATGATCTGCTCTAAAATCTTTCCAAGCAGTCTTGGATGAAGCCGATTATCTAGACCCATTTCAAACCGGGTTCAGGACTGGCTACAGAGTTGAGACGGCCATGGTTGCCTTAATCGATGACCGTCTGGGCATTGACAGGGGAAGTGTGATCCTGTTGGTGCTCTTGGACATCTCAGAGGCCTTCAATACCATTGACCATGGTATCCTTCTGGAACCCCTAAGGGGATTAGGCATTGGAGGCACTGTACTTCAGTGGTTCCGGTCCTATCTCTTGGGCTGGTTCCAGATGGTGATGCTGGGAGACAGTTGCTCTCATAAAAGAGAGCTGACATCTGGCGTCCCCCAAGGTGCCATTCTGTCTCCTATGCTATTTAACATTTATACGAAGCCACTGGGAGAGGTCATTCGGAGACTTGGGGCACGGTGTTATCAATACACTGATGACACCCAAATTTATTTCTCTATGTCTCCGACTGTTGCAGTGACTAAGGATGGCATCTCTCCTCTGAATGCCTGCCTGGACTCGATAATGGGCTGGATGAGGGAAAACAAGCTCAGGTTGAATCCAGAGAAAGCGGAGGTACTCTCAATAGGTTCTCCTAATCCGGAGATGGAGATTTATCAACCAGTACTGGACGGCGTCACACTTCCCCTAAAGGATGAAGTTCACAGCTTGGGTGGGCTCCTGGATTTGTCTCTACAAATGACATCGCAGGTGGAGGCGACTGCCAGGAGTGCCTGGTATCAACTCCGGCTGATACACCAGCTGCGGCCCATCTGGAAAAGGGGGACATAGAAGCCGTAGTACATGCACTGATAACCTCTTGTTTAGATTTCTGTAACACACTCTACATATCGCTCCCTTTGTAACAGGTTCGGAAGCTTCAACTGATCCAAAATGCAGCAGCCAGGTTGATCATGGGGACTTCCAGGATGGAACACATTACCCTCGTCTGTCTTAAAATCTCTTCACTGGCTGCCAATCAGCTTCCAGGTGCAATACAAAGTGTCAGTTGTTACCTTTAAAGCCCTACATGGCTTGGGCCCAGGTTACTTGAGGGAATGCCTCTCCCTACATAATCTGCCGTGCACCCTCAGAACATCAGATAAGAAATTGTTAGAGCACATTCATATGAGACTGATATCAACGTTCTCAGCAGTGGCTCCAAAATTGTGGAATGACCTGCTGGAAGAGATCTGTCTGATACCCACTTTGGAGGCCTTCAAGAAGGTGCTGAAGACGGATCTCTTCCAGCGGGCATATCCATCAGATCTTGTATAACTCCTCACTGGATCTCCCCGGGCACCATTGAAACACCTACAACTTGCTTACTTAACGCCAAGTAACTAACTACTTATGTTATGTTATATAGAATGTTCTACTAAGCAGATTTAATTAGATTTAATTTTTAATCTTACTCATTGAAATTTTATATTAATTGTATTGTATGTATTGCTTGTATATGTTGTAATCCTGCCTCGATCCGTAGGGAGAGGCGGGAAATATAAATATATTATTATTATTATTATTATTATTATTTTCCTGATATTGATGTCAGACTAACTGGACAATAATTGTTGGGATCCTCTTTTTCCCCTTTTTGAAGATGAGGACAACGTTTGCCCTCCTCCAGTCTGCTGGAACTTCTCCTATTCTCCAGGAATTCTCAAAGATTATTGGCAATGGTTCTAATATTACATTTGCCAGTTCTTTTAGTATCCTTGGATGTAGTTCATCTGGTCCTGAAGACTTATATTCGTTTAGATTAACTGTTTAGATTCCTGTACCATCTCTTTACTTATTCTATGCTGAAATTCTCCTATTCTGTTCTCTGCTCCATTGTCCTCAGGCTGAGTACCCTTTGCCTTTTCTGAAAAGACTGAAGCAAAGAAGGTGTTGAGTAATTCTGCCTTTTCTCTGTCCTCTGTTAGCATTTTACCATCTTCTCCACACAGCGGCCCTATCATTTCCTTCTTCTTCCTTTTGCTGTGGACATACCCATAAAAGCTCTTTTTATTGTTCTTAACCTCTCTAGCAAGCCTGAGTTCATTCTGCTCTTTAGCTTTTCTGACTTTATCCCTACACGTGCTGGCTATTTGTTTGAATTCCTCTTTGGTGATTTTCACATTTTCCCATTTCTTATACATGTTCTGTTTAAAATGTACTTCACTTGTAAGTTCCTTAGTCATTCATCCTGGATTCTTCAGACATCTCTCATTTTTCTTCCTCATGGGAACTGTTAGAAATTATCCCTTTAGTATCTCCCTTTTGAGGAACTCCTATCCATCTTGAACTTCCTTCTCTTTTAGTATTCCTGACCATGGGATCACCCCCAGTATTTCTCTAAGTTTATTGAAATCAGCTTTCCTAAAGTCTAGAATGCATTTCTGACTATGCCTGGCTTCTCCTTTCCACAGTATAACTAACTCCAGGAGAACACAGTCACTCCCACCTAAGGATCCAACCACTTGCACCCCATCAACTAGGTCATCCATGTTGGTTGGGATCAAATCCAAAATAGCTGACTGCCTTGTTGCCTCTTCCACATTTTGCACAATGAAATTGTCTTCAAGGCAAGTGAGGAATTTGCTAGACCTTGAGGATTTTGCTGAATTTGAAGTCCAGCAAATATCCAGATAGTTGAAGTCACTACTATATTTTTCCTATCTGAGTGTGTGGTCATCTGCTCTAGAAAGGCATCATCCAATTCTTCTGTTTGAGTTGGGGGTCTGTAGAAGACTCCCACAGTAACATCCCTGTTGCTTCCCTCTCCTTTAGTTTTTATCTAAACACTCTCCAATTGGCCTCCAGTATTGATGTCCTGGATCTCTTCACTGATATAAATATCCTTGACATATAATGCTATTCCTCCTCCTTTCCTGTTTGGCCTGTTTCTCTTAAAATGGTTATCCCCCTGTATTTCTAAATTCCAGTCATGAGACTCATCCCACCAGGTTTCAGTAATGCCTATTATATCATATTTCCCTTGTTGTGCTAGGAGTTCAAGTTCATCTTGCTTTTTTCCCATGCTCTGTGCATTAGTGTAGAGATATCTAAAACCATGTGTCCCTTTGCATGCTGCCTGTGCACGTTTTTTGCCTCCTACTGATGGGTCCTTGCACTGTTTGCCTTGTTCCCTTTATGTCAGTTTGACTATTTTCTCCATCCCTTTTGTCTCCCTCCCCCACATAATTCAGTTTAAAGCCCTCCTGATCAGATTCTTGAGACTGTTGGCAAAAACGTTTCTGCCAACTGGCGTGAGATGCAGCCCATCCCTTGCCAGAAATCCCCCCCCCCCCCAAGCAGTTGTATATGGCTCAGATTTTAATTGGAGTTTTTCCAATCTAGATCTCATGGATCCTAAAACTGCTGTCCACCATGTATGTATGTTTGTTTATGTGTGTGTAGATATAGTATAATAGATTATTATTTATATCTACAGGTATAAATATAAATAGTATATACAATTTAATAAAACTTGGAGCAGAAGGCATTTGTATTAAGAAAACAGCATAATTTTTTTAAAAAAGAGATGTCTATACCTCCACTCCAGAACTGATCATAATCAGGGATCACTCTGTCTGCGTTGAAGGCTTTTTTTAAAAAAATGGTGATTGGGAGATCTAGTAAACTATCTCCTGTGTCACATTTGTTTTTGTCCATAGCTATTGATAAATACCAAACAATTCCTGTATTTGGTGTTATGTGAAGTGACTTCAAATCTATCCTCTGTCAAATGGCAAAACTTCCTTCAATCACTTGTTTTCTTCACTATAGTTTGACCAGTGCTTGGATGGTTACTTTTAAAAGTACCAATAACTGTGGTTGCAGATACAAGCCACCTCCATGTTCTGTTGCAATTATAACCACAGTTGTAAAAATAACTCTAAGGGCCCATTCCCACTTGTGGAAAAACCTGCATTGGAACTGGGCTGTTCTCTGCTCATGAAAGCGATTCCAAAAGGCCCCTCGTTCATACTATGAAAAGGGACCTTGTTTGGAAGCACTTTCTTAGCCGGGAATGCTTGTCATTCCCACTGGAGCTGCCATGTAAGGTGACAGCCCTTAACGCCCCATCCCCTTCCCTCAGGGGAATTTTTTTTTTTATGGGGGGGGGTATTGATCACAAAATCAATTTGTGATCAGTATAATGAAGAAAAAGAGAAAAAAGGAAGGAAGGGGGAAGGCAGCCAGGCAGGCAGGCAGGAGCAAGTGTGTGTGTGTGTGTGGGGGGGGGTCTTTTTCTTCATTATACTGATCGCAAATGCACAAGATTGCAAATGCACAAGATCACAAATGCACAAGATTGCAAATGCGATCAATACCCCCCTCCAAAAAAAAAGAAAAAGATTCTGACCAGCGTTCCCACTTACTGGAAATGCTTCAGAATCATGTTTTCCGAAAAAGACCACTACATATTGTTAGTTTTGAATCAAAGGTTTGCTGAAACAAGTTCAACTACTTTACTTTTCTGTGGTGTAGCCCTATTTTTTCCATGCTATTTCTACCTCTGTACCAAAGTTTCTGTTAAAGACATGAATCACAGGAACAAATCTACTTCCATGCTATTTCTACCTCTGTACCAAAGTTTCTGTTAAAGACATGGATCACAGGAACAAATCTACTTCCTTAATTGGGGTATACTTGTATCCTGTCCTGATGGCCCTTGCTGTCTCATCCAACTATGATTCTACTCAATGGTTAAGTTCCACTACATTCACTAGAATATATTCCCTAGCATTACTGCTTTTGTGCAGGGGAGAGGGGTAGATTTTCCTGGTGCATATTTGAAAATCTGTTTTTCTCCACATATCTTAAAGAAAAGCAATGAGTAGTGACAACTTTTAAATCAGCCTTTTCCAGGTTTTTAGTTCTGTGTGTCAGTCTCCATTTCATTTACGAATCTTGAGTATATTGTTGGGGAAATCTTCATCTGCCTTCCCCATTTGGAATTAAAACATTGATCTTTCTTCTTTACAAATAGTTACCATTTGCACAGTATTATCCTTGAACAGACAACCACCTTTCCCTGTTATATTTTGTATTCTTTTAATTTTATCCATAAGGGCAGAATTAGATGATTTAAACCCTTGATTAGATCTCGTCCTCATATATTTTTGTTTCCATCTTGCAGGGATTTGCAATACTAAGCAGAAGGATCTCTCTCTTTTTTATCCTGGTGAAAATTGTTATCTCCTGAGCTGCTGTTGAAAGCAAATGCAGATAATATAATTTTCCCACAACACTACAAATATTAGCACTACAAATAAAAAAAAAAGCCTCAGGGAAAGGGTTTTTTTTTTTTCCTCCAGCACTTCAGTTTGAGCTGCCATCCTCTGGCATGGCTGAAATTCATGTTAAAGAATTTAGGAATCTGGATGTTTCTTTAGTCATACTCTAAGATTTGGTTCTCTTTTCAGAGAGATATACTCCTATCCTCCACAATTTATACGTGTGACAGCATCACAGTTGAGAGTTCCTTCATGGTGGAAAAAATCCTCCGGATACACAGCTAGATGCCATGGAAAGAAATTTAATCCAATTTTCCTTCTGATATGCCAGTTTTCTATTATGGTGTTTATCACACTAGTGAGTTTCTGTGGGCAAACAGGAGTTAAATGGGAGTTAAGCTACATTTATATTTAAAAAAGACTTGTAAATTCAGTTCAGTTTTTCATAGCAAAATAATGCAAAATTGCAATAACACAAAGTTAATCTGCAGTTAAAGTGGAGGAAACCAGCAGCTTTTTAAATTTGGTTTGTTCGGAATTTAAAAATCTGCTGGTTTCCTCTGCTTTAACTGCGGATTAACTTCATGTTATGTCACATTAACTGCGACGTCGTGTGAAAAACTTTGGGCATTTCGGGGTTTCCTTCACGTTATAATGCAATTAAATCCTGTTTGTCTGCAGGATCTTGATAGTGTGATAAACAACATTCTCTTCCTGCCGCCTTTGTCTCATCCCAATACATAAGCACCAAGACCTGACCCCCAAATGCTCGCAGTTACTTCATAGCAATTCTATAAAAGGAATACATACAGTGATACATAAAACTGCTCCCCCCATCACATTTTATACCTACCTGTAGCAGCTATTTTCTTGTACATTATGCATATGAAGCTTTATGCATTAAATACAGTACAACACAAAGCACACCTAAGAGGCATCATGCAAGAATGAATACCATTGGAAAGTTCTGAAATGAAACCGTAGCTTTTAGCAATAGTTTGTTGTGGTAACTACAGATCTTTCTCTCTAGAATACTCTGAAAGACACAATGGATGAAAATCTACGCTTAGCACGGGAATATCAAATGCTGCAGCTGTGCTTTCTAAATAACAAGAATGAACTTACAAATTTTTATGATCATAAAGTCAGGGCTGAAGCAGCATTAAGAGATCAACAGCAGGTATGGCCATAATGTGCTCCATTTTTTGCAGGCTTGTTTTCTGTTTGCTAATCATACATAATTAATAACATTAGAAATCATTTATGAAATGCATGCAATAACTTATATCATGATTTTCATGTATTTCTTCTTCTATGTCTGAGTATTTTTCTGTGGAACTGCTAAAGAGTATCCAAAAATATTAGTCATCCCTTTTGGTATTCAAGTTGTACTTTTATATTATGTAATGCTTTTTAGTTCTCTTTATTTACTTGTAATTTTTAAACAGAGAACATGTTCTTTTAGTGCTGTTATGGAAGTAGTGATCTATTAATGCAAGACAAATGCTTTGATCTAGGTAGTAGCCATACAAAATAAAAAAGGCAGTTATTCTATATGCATGCATATCCTTACATGGATAGAAAATAATACACTCAGGTGAGTATGTTCTCCAGCCAGATCCAATAGCCATGGGTAGATGTGGAGTCATGCCAAATAATCTGCTGTAGTGAGTCACTTTTTCCTTTTGTCATAGAATGGTTGGATTGGAGATGCAGTTGCATCAGGAAAGAAGTAGGAAAGGTAAAAGAATTCCTGATGGTGATGGACATTTCCTTTTCTCATCTGTAGTGAGTTTGCCACCTGGATTTTAGAGCCCTTGTTAACATCATCTCCAAACATTAACAGCTCTCCAGTGGCATGAAAGAATTAATGTGCCTTAGTGACTTTGTTTGATACTTTCTGCATTCACTTTGCGGTTTGAAGCTGGGAAGAGTTATAAGGGTTGAGGATGACGTGGGTAGTGTATTTTTCTCTGTTCCTAACTTACAACTGTACAATAATATCCAGTATTCACAAAACATCCAAATCTTTGTTGTTGGTGGTGGTGGTGTATACCTTCAAGCCATTTCTAATTTATGGTGACCCTATCACAGGGTTTTTGTTTTTTTGTGTTGTTTGTTTGTTTGTTGCAAGTTTCTTTGGAGAGGGACTGCCATTGCCATCATCTGAAACTGAGAGAGTGTGGTTTGGCCAAGGTCACCAAAATGCACAAAATACAAGTTGCAGATTTTCAAAGCTCTACTGGCTTCTTCATCAGGCAAAAGTGAAAAATTAAATAGGAGAAAGAAAAAATATATATGACATTGTTAATAGTCAGAGGGCTACATTCTGTAAAAATGTTGTTATTGTTCACAGTTAAGATGATACGGAGGGATATTCATGTAGGGAGGCCACTCCTCTTTATGGCCATGTTAGTTCTGGGAGACAAGGGACTCTTTCAGACGTGGGAAATTGGAAGTATAATCCAAGGGCAATCCAAACGCAATCCTGGGGTTTCACGTTATTGCGAATTAATTCTTCTCACGCAAATTCGGGCAAAAGGGACATCACTCCGAATGCAATCATGGGTTTAACGTTATTGCGAATTTAAGCTTCTCACGCGATTTCGGGCAAGGGGGGGTTATTTTCGGGTAATGGGAAGTAATTCCAAATGCCTTCCGAACGGAGCAGGGGTTCAGGTAAATTCGCTAAACAAGCGAATTTACATGAATCCGCATTGGCTCCATTCGGAATTGGGAGAAATTCCTCCCATTTGAAAGAGTCCAAAGTATGATAAATTCCAGGAAATAAAATTTAAACTCTATTAGCAACACACGAAAAAGATACTTCATTTGATATGCGGTTGCCTCTGCCCTTACAAGGCTACTACTTCTCCTCTATGTTTTTTAACACCTTTGCCTGATGAAGAAGCTAGAGGTGTTTCAAAGGCTTGCAACATGTATTTTGTGCATTTTGGTTGGACTGAAAAGATACCACTGTTTTATGGATTTTGGATATTATTGTACTTTTCTGTACAGCCAGCATGACTACCCCTGGATAAGTTTGTTTGTACAGGTCTCACTGCTGTTGGGGGGGAGGTATAGGACATGCTTGCACACTTTCATTTTCTTCATTAGCTTCTACACTATATAACCCTTGGGAGTCCCTGTTCAATTGGCTTCACTTTGGATGGGTGCACCCCAACCCAAGGGCTCCTCATATGTCCATGAATAGGAATTTGATTTTATTACTGATAGAGGGGTACATCTGGGTACAATTTGTTTGAGGGCCCTTTTCCACCATTCACTGTAAGAGGTTGGTGAACTCTATCAGTGGAAGAGCTGGAATGTTTCTCTGCTGTGTAGCACCTGTTGCATCAGTTACACTAACAAAACTTCCAACAAGATCTCTCTACGCACTGATTCTACAAACTAACATGACTATATCTTTGAATAAAACTTCTATGATAGCAATAACATATGTCAGTATCCAGCATTGAAAAAAACTTTGGAGCTACACCCAGTTCCAGAACAAGACTCTATCTTCATTATTCCTCCACCGCAAATACCACCGTTCCTCCACCATTTGAGAACAACTGAATGGTAGCCCAGTATCAGAGACCCAAGTCTGTTGCCAAACATGTAGTTCAGTCCTCATCCTGGTGAAATATAGATTATAGGGATCAATGTGGAGTGGTCAGTCATGATGATTTGTCATAACCCATATTTTGTTACCCTGAATAGTTTGCATAAATCAGCCACAAGTAGCTTAGCAAGCAAGCAATAATAAAACTTTCTTGACCACACATAGTACAACTTAATAAAAGAAATTCTAAAAATCAAACTGAGAATTTGAAATCATCTTGCATGTAGCAACATTCCCTTTTAATAGGTAAAATTATGACTATATGGAATTCATTTTTCTGGAAGACTGCATTATAAGCTTGACTTCATGGCTATTATGGCAGTGGTCCAGAAGGCCACACAATCACACTCCATAAATGCAATGGAGTTCCTAACTTTTCCTAGCAGCAACAGCACACAGAGAGGTTAATTTAAAGAAATAGCCATATTTGGAAAATCAGTATGCAAAGTGATCTAGTAGCACCTTTGGGGTGAACTGAAAGAAAGAATCTGGTAGCATGAGCTTTAATAGACATGAGCCTACTTCCTCAGATGCATAGGGTGTAGTGGAGAGTCCAGAGACAGACATTTATAAGTTGGTTGTATGTGAGAATGTGAACTAAAATTCAAAACTTTGTGGGTAAGTTCAGTTTTAATGATGGTCGATTGTCATTGGGGGACAAAGTCAGGAGAAAGGACATTGGCTCAATCCAAGGAGAGTAGATGATGATGATGATGATGATGATGATCATCATCATCATCATCATCATCATCCTTTATTTATAGATCACTGTAAAATTTGCTTTTTGGTTCCAATACTCGTTTATATTATTGGAATGTAGTGTGGGAGCCAGAGAGGAGATGTGATGAATGGTCAAGGGTCAAGGGTGCCCTCATGAGGATGGGGGATTAGATGGTGTTGAAATGTGTGTATTAGAGGGTTGGAGGCTGTTTGTAGGTGACTAAAGGGCCGCCACCAAGAGTCCTTGAGAAGGCAGCATTGTTGTCCAGAATGAATTGTAGTTCATTGAGGATACAACTGAGCGATCTCAGTATGTCACCACTAGCAAGGCTCTGTCATTTTCTGTCCTCAGCCTCTTCCTGGGGAAATATCTTGTCTTGTTTATTTGTTGTTGCTGTTTTTACTTTATAAGTTGGGTACTGAAGCTTGAAGAATGCTTGTTGTAATCCCATGAGTTTGGCATCCTTGTCTTGTGGCTTTGAGTAGAAGTAATTGTATCAGAGGGCTTGGCTGTAGACTATGGATCTGGTAGTGTGTTCAGGGTGGAAAATGGATGCATGTAAGTACATGTCAGTGTGTTTGCAATATAGTGTGGTGCTTAGATATCTATTTTGTAATTATGCCATGGTGTCCAGAAAGAGAACTTGTTTTGTTGATAGTTCTAGGCTGATACTGATGGCAAGGTGGAAGTCATTGAAATTGGTGGAATGTCTTGATTGAGTCTTCTCCAAGAGTCCAAATTATGAAGATATCATCAATGTTCCTCAAATAGAGGAGTAGTTTCTGGGTGCAGGAGTTAAGAAAAGATTGTTTTAGGTTGGCCATGAAGATGTTGGCATATTGTAGTGCCATGCACATGCCCATGGCAGTACTATTAACTTTATGGTATATGTTATTACCAAAGGTGAAATAATTTGGTGGAGAACAAAATGACAGACCTTGGTGGCTAGATCTGCTAAGGTCCCATTTAGAATTATGTTATGGATTGTAGTCCATCCTTATGTGGGATGTTGATATACAGGGATTCCACATCCATAGTGGCTAGGATGGCATTCCCTGAGAGGTTGTGGGTGGATTGTTTTTTCAGCAGTGGTATTCTTCACATATTTGGGAGTGTTGTTGCCATATGGTTTAAGGATATTGTCCATCTGTTTTAAGGCACCAACTGTAAATGTTCCTATGCTAGAGACAATAGGACTGACCTGTTTAGATTATTTTAAAAGCTGTCTGTGACAGTGCGAGGAAATGGTGATAGCAGGTGAAAGGTTATAATCCGCATTGTATACATGCATATCCTTACATGTTTTTGAAATAGCTTTCTAGACGAAATACCATATAAAGTTTTTTGTCTGATTTATTAAAATCGCTGCTCATAATGGGTACAAGTTGCCAAAGGGTTGTCAGAACCTTTAATAAGATCAGATTGCATGTGGATATCACCACTGCATAACTGCAACAACAACAACAACAAAAATCAATGACCATAGGTGTAAAAGCCATCTAAACAGGACTTTACTAAAATTATCCTTTCTGTGTGCAGATCTATAGTGCAATTCGAAGAACTGATGTATATCTCTTTCACACCTTATGTATTTGTCATTCTGTAATACCTTCTCAGTATATGGGTTGGAAGAAATATTGAGAATTATACTTCTAAAAATTTAAGAGAATTTTTACAATCCACATTGTAACTGTTGTTATTCTCCATGGAGTACATAAACCAAAAAGCATAGCTATGTAAGGATCTAAATTAGATAATTACAGTTAGCTGAAATATTGTTCATATAATCTAATGCATCTATAGATACAAAATCAGCACATAAAGAATATTTGTACTAATTACAATAGAACAAGAAAAGAAGTTGGTTATATACTGTTCCTATTAAAAGGTGTATTTTTCTTTAGATTTTTGCTAATAAGTGACTTACAGCTGCAACAGAAAATCAATTTTGTGGGAGTATGGCTATAATGATTTTTGTAGTTCCTGCACTACCCATATACATCACAGTGACATAAATGTTCAGGGAGAAAATCACTCTGATGTTCACATTTCCCCCAAAACACAGAGTTATCTTTGTTTGGGAAAAAAAAGACATGTTCAAAATTAGCTTGCAAATTTTTATTATAGGACTCAATGTTTGAACTCAAGTGTTTCAGCTTTAGACCAGGGTGGGCAAAGTGTGCTATTGGGGCTATATACACTCCCTTGGGTGTTTTTGGAGTCCCACTCTCTCTAAATTCCTCTGGAGTAACCTTTTGTAGGCATAAAAAGGGATCATTTGCCTTCCCTGGAAGTGTCCATGGAAATTTACATTTTAAATAGGTAGAGGGGCTCTTGCACTAACTTAAAAAATACCAGTTTTTGCCTAACAAGAAATAAGCTTCCTGTCACTTCTGGTTTGGTTTTGTTTTGTCTGGGGCATTTTTGATGTCTCTTTGTACCCCATAGGATCTCAGCAGCAAGCAGTAGGCTCTAAAACACACTATAGTTGGAATCAGATGGATATATTTTGCATAGACAGTATAACTATTCACTTACACTGGACAGTCTTGTGATTCACTTTGGTTTAGTGAAGTATCAAATATATGTTACCTCTAAGTATTTCTAGGTCCTCTGACATGATTTTAACCTCTGGTCAACCTCTGGCAGTAACCCCCTGCCCCCAGTGTTTTCTATTCACATTTTCCCACTTTCATGGAGATTCTGTGCCCCTAAACCCTGCAAAAGTTGAGAGCCTACTGTAGTAGCAGAAGCATTCCCTTTGTCAGTTTCCCCTCGATGGTGATGAGCATGGTTCAGCCATTGAGGAAGAAAGACTTCTTGGTCATCTAGTTTCTGTTAGTGTGTCTTTTGGAAGATTATTTCTGGATTTACTACCCTGCTGCCCCTGTTTCTATAACCAGTGCATGGCACATCATAGGATGATCTCAAATATTTGAGGAATAAACGTGGGGATGCTTGCCTCTCACTTTCTTAAGCCTCTGCAGAGATGGAGGCACACATAAAGATACATAAATCAGTGACTATTGCAATAGAGGTCACTTTCAGGGGAAAAAAAGGCGGATGAAGGAATGTCACTTAGAAGATGTAGCTAGGAGAAAGGAAGCCAGAGGCTTTGCATACAGAGAAAGGTAGGGAGAAATGGTCAAGCTGGAGATAAATAATCCTGGGGAAAGGGCTACAAAACCAATCTTGATAGTAATGACTATATCCATTCTCATCACACCATTTACATTATATGAATTCTGAAATGATTTGTTTGCTGTCACTGTTTCAGCTTTTTCAGAGTGTTGGACATACTGTTACAATAGAACATATGTAGGGTCAATTCATGCTGAATAGTTATTTGAAACCATGATAACAAAAGTCATTACACTGCAGTTCAGTTTTGATAGTAAAATTTCTGCAACATTATCACAAATCCTCATGCATTAGTGCAATGATCCTTACTATAGTTTCATATTAGAATCAAAAGACTGCACTGGCATGCGTTATACAAGAAGTCTTGTAAGTTGAAAGAACCTCTTCAGTTTCTGCATATAATACTTCCTTTTTTGTCTTGTTTGCACTGAACAATCCTTATTCAAAACTCCGTTATTAAATCTTGGATATTTTTCCTCTATCTTTTTCTTTTAAATGAATGTATTTCTGTAACAGTCCAGCCAAAAGTATACAAAGCCTTCTGAAAACACTAAGAATTGCTTGAGACATCTACTGTTCTCTTCCAATAAAGGCAAGGCCCATGTTGGTTGATAAAAGAAGTAGAATGGGTTTTTTAAAAGTGCACTCCACAATTAACTTTAAAGGAAAATATGTGCTGCTTATTTTATGTATTTTGCTAAGGGAGAGATGCTAAAAATCCTGTATCTAACTCAGCAGGAGTAGAATTCCTACAAGGGGAGCTGGTATGGCTCTCCGACCAAAATAGTCTGAAACCATCTTTTTCTTTAATCAAAACTCTTGGTCTAGGAAGGCAAAATACTCTGTGTTCAAGTTTCCCCCAGCCCCAATTTTCTTTTAAAAACTGTTTGAATGGTGGCTTAGTTGAAAAAAAGTACCAGATGATGACTTTGGGTATATATAACATTTATTTCCATAGTCACATACTCATATTTCCTCCATAATACATTGAACCATAATATATCCTCTGTCTCCCAACATTGAAGTCAACATACTGTTTGGGGACAATATTTTTATTATTTATTATTTTATTGTTTTAAACTGTTTAATTTGTTTTAAAATTATATTTAAGCTGCTCTAAGAGCTTTTAATATAGGGTGAGGTATGAATATTTTGAGTGAGAGATAGATAGATAGATAGATAGATAGACAGACAGACAGACACATAGATCCATTGGTTACCAAATTAGTCCCATGCCTAATTCAAGGTGCTGGTTCCTATCTTTAAACCCCATGTGGCTTGGAACGTACCCATTATGTGAAAGACTGGCTGTTCCTGGATGACTGATCATATGCTGGAGTCAACAGGATACATACTGCTATGCTTCCATCCATTGTGAATTGTATAGGACAAACCTTCTCTTCAATAACACTTGTTTATAGAATCCTCTGTCCTAGGAGATCAGTCTGTTTCGTTCAGCCCACACAACTGGCAAATCTGAATATAAATGGGTCTGTCTATCTATCTATCTATCTATCTATCTATCTATCTATCTATCTAGTATCTGCCTGTCTGTCTATCATCACCTAAAGCAGTACTACTCATACTAGTAGCCCATGGACTAGAGGTGGTCCCTGGGTCATCAGCTTGGTGCCTGGAGAGCTTCAGGAAAGGAACACTTGTAGCCAAAGGGCACAAATATGATGCCAGGTCTTGGTACACTGGAGAAAAAAATGTCGCTCTCCTACATCAGGTAGCATGATAAGCAATGCAGTGTGACTCTGAGCTATGTATACCCCTACATTCAATGAGACAAATGCAAACAAAACACAAAGACGTTGACAGTCCACTGGAATCAATAAGGCTAACTAACTTATGACTCCTTAGTGGGTCACACCATTTCAAGTTTCCATGTCTACATGTGTTATATTGCTTACTTGCTTGCTTAGTAAGCAATGCATTTTTAGAACACCCTTCATTAAAATTTATACGAGAGCAGTTTACATGGTTTCAAAAAATGCAAACACACACTCATATCAGCACAAATAAAAGATGATACCAGCAGATAAAAGAGAAGTCAACAACCATGCTTTTTTAAAAAAAAAACAAAAACCCTGCAGTATTCTTTTTACATTTTTCAAATAATGCAAATGAAATAATATTCAAATGAAATCTAAAAGGAAAGGGGTTTTTTTAGGTGTGGCAACCTCTACAATTAAAATAGAAAAAGAACAGATCAGTTAAGGTATTTTGGCCATTTAAATTTAAAAGAAAAATAGGACTTTATCACACAGAGAAAATTGGGAGTTTAAAAAGGAAAGATTTCTCCACGATGTCGTGCTTAGAGAGGACTTATCCCAGGAAGAGCCAGGAATGCTCCAGCAACAAATAATTAATGGGGAAATCCTGTGAATGATTTGTTGCTGAAGCGTTCCTGGTTCTTCCCAGGATAAATCCTCTCTAAGTGCGATGTGTGGGGAAATTGTTGCCATGATCATGCGACTGTCCCAGGAAAATGCCTTTTTAAACCCCCAATTTCTCTCCATATGATAAAGTCCATACAGGGTGTTCAAAAATCATCCTTACATTTTCAATTCTATATACAATTGAAACTGTAAAAATAAATTTACAGAAATTACTTGAAGGTGCACAACAACAAATTCTGCCTAATAGCCATTGATATGGTCCTCCTCCATTGTCTAATCCACTTTTAAGTCTCTTCCAAACTACTAGCCATTCCTAAATCTTATGGTAGCAAATTTATCACTTTGGCTACATAGAATTTAAAGAAACATTTCCTGATATTTGTGCTGACTCTCTCACCATTCAGCTTCATTGGATGGTTCAAGATTCTAACACTGTACGAGAGGCAGGAGCTCTCCTTATTTACTATCTCCACACAATGGTGGTTTTATACATCCCTTTCATGTCTTTCCTCATGCTCTTCTTTTCCAAAGCTAGCCATCCCCAAACACTGTAAAATTTTCTCATAGGGGAGCTTTTGTTACATTGTCTGGCCTTTTTCTGCATCACAGCTCTGTGATAACCACTTTGAGGTGTGGTAACTACAGCCATACACAGCATTCCAGGAATGGTTGTGGCATAGATTTGTATAAAGGTGTTAAAATATTGGCAGTTTTGCTTTTGATCCTGTGCCAAACATGGAAGCCTTCTTAGGACATTTGCACAGTCCAAGCCAACTTTTTCATAGAGGTTTCACATTTGTTCATTGTCTTCTACTTAGCATCCAACACCAACCTAAGCTGCCTTTCCTGATCAGTCACTTCCAGCTCATACCATAGAATCATAGGATCATAGAATCATAGAAATTTAGAGTTGGAAGAGACCACAAGGGCCATCCAGTCCAACCCCCTGCCGTGCAGGAACTCTCCATCAAAGCATCCCCGACAGATGGCCATCCAGCCTCTGCTTAAAAACCTCCAAGGAAAGAGACTCCACCACCCTCCGAGGGAGTGTGTTCCACTGTCGAACAGCTCTTACTGTCAGGAAGTTCCTTCTAATGTTGAGGTGGAATATTTTTTCCTGCAGTTTGCATCCATTGTTCTGAGTCCTGTTCTCTGGAGCAGCAGAAAACAAGCTTGCTCCCTCCTCAATGTGACATCCCTTCAAGTATTTAAAGAGGGCGATCATATCACCTCTTAACCTTCTCTTCTCCAGGCTAAACATCCCCAGCTCCCTAAGGCGTTCCTCATAGGGCATGGTTTCCAGACCCTTCACCATTTTAGTCGCCCTCCTTTGGACATGCTCCAGTTTCTCCACATCCTTTTTGAATTGTGGTGCCCAGAACTGGACACAGTATTCCAGGTGGGGCCTGACCAAAGCAGAATAGAGTGGCACTATTACTTCCCTTGATCTAGACACTATACTTCTATTGATGCAACCTAAAATTGCATTGGCCTTTTTAGCTGCTGCATCACACTGTTGACTCATGTTCAGTTTATGGTCTACTTGGACTCCTAGATCCTTTTCACATGTTGTCTCATTCAGCCAGGTATCCCTCCATCCTATATCTGTGCATTTCATTTTTCCTCCCTAAGTGCAGAACCTTACATTTCTCAATACTGTTACTGCGTTAAAACTTGCAGTGGTAAAACCACTTTTAAAAAAGCCCTCCCTAGATCCCCTAATTAGGCAAAACTACAGGCCAGTCTCATTGATACCACTTTTGGGCAAGGTGATCGAGAGAGCGGTGGCCCCCCAACTCCAAGCCTCCTTGGATGAAGCTGATTATCTAGACCCATTTCAAACCGGCTTCAGGAGAGGATACAGAGTCGAGACGGCCCTGATTGCCCTGGTCGATGATCTCCGTCTGGGCATCGACAGGGGAAGTGTGACCCTGCTGGTGCTCTTGGACATCTCAGCGGCATTCGATATCGTAGACCACGGTATCCTTCTGGAATGCCTGAGGAGGATGGGAATTGGGGGCACTGTTCTTCAGTGGTTCCGTTCCTACCTCTTGGGTAGATTCCAGTTGGTGAAGCTGGGAGACAGCTGCTCTCGTAAAAGAGAGCTGACATCTGGCATCCCTTAGGGTGCCATTCTGTCTCCCATGCTATTTAACATTTACATGAAGTCATTGGGAGAGATCATCCGGAGACACGGGGTGCAGTGTTATCAATACGCTGATGACACTCAAATCTATTTCTCTATGTCTCTGACTGCTGCAGTGACCAAGGATGGCATCTCCCCTCTGAATGCCTGCCTGGAGTCGGTAATGGGCTGGATGAGGGAAAACAAACTTAAGCTGAATCCAGAGAAAATGGAGGTACTTGTGATAGGTTCTCCTGGCCCTGGGTTGGGGGTTTGTCAACCTGTCCTGGACGGGGTCACACTTCCCCTACAGGACAAAGTTCGCAGTCTGGGCGTTCCCCTGGATTCGTCGCTCCAACTGACTTCTCAGGTGGAGGCGACTGCCAGGAGTGCGTGGTATCAGCTTCGGCTGATATGCCAGCTGCGTCCCTAGCTGGGCAAGGAGGACCTTGAAACATTGATACACGCACTGGTAACCTCTCATTTAGACTCCTGCAATGCACTTTACATGGGGCTACCTTTGTACCAAGTCCGGAAGCTTCAATTGATTCAGAATGCAGCAGCCAGGCTACTTACTGGGGCATCAAGATCTGAACACATTGAACCCTATATTGAAATCCTTACATTGGCTGCCGATTAGCCTCCGGGCACAATACAAAGTGTTGGTTATTACCTTTAAAGCTCTATATGGCTTGGGCCCAAGTTACTTAAAGGAACGCCTCTCCCTATACAATCCACCCCACACACTTAGATCATTAGGGAAGAACTTGTTAGAGGGTGCAAACACCAAATTGGTGTCAACTTCCCATAGGGAATTCTCTGCTGCAGCCCCAAAGATGTGGAACACCTTGCCAGAAGAGATCCATCTAATTACCACCTTGGATGCTTTTAAAAAGGCACTTAAGATGGATCTCTTCCGGCGGGCTTATCCACCTGATATTTTGTGATAAATCATGGATTGTTACTAATATTGAAGGAACAATTACAACTTATCGCACTGAAGTCTGTTTGATTGTTCACTCCTACTTACTGCAGTAGTTGCTGCTGATGTCTCATATAATGTTTCTATATGGAATTTTAATGTTTTTTGTATTGTTTTATAACTCTGTTTTATTAATATGTTGGAATCCCGCTTCGATCAGATGGAGAAGCGGGAAATAGAAATAATAATAATAATAATAATAATAATAATAATAATTCTTATTATTATACAAATCATAATATATGAAGTTTGGCTTTTTGGGCCCATTGTGCATCATTTCATGCTTGCTATAATTTCTAAATCTTCAGAGTGGTTCTAAACAAGGATTTTATTTTATCATCATCCTGTGTCATCCACTTAATGATGCAAGAACTTCACATGATGTTGTTTTCTCTGTAGCCCTCCCATGTTTTTTCATGCTTTTTCACTATTGATTTTTTTAAAAGAAAAAGTGGAATTATTATTGTTGTGTGCCTATTGCAACCCTAAGGTGAACTTATCACAGGGTATTCTTGGCAAGATTTGTTCAGAGGGGGTTTGACTTTGCCTTCCTGTGAAGCTGAGAAAGTGTAACTTGCCCATTGCTGAGTGTGAATTTTAACCATGATTTGCATGAGCCCTAATCCAACACTCCTCACTACAGCACTCTGGTTGTATAGCTACACAACACCTTAAAATTGCTAGCATGATAAATTTTCCTTCTTGCAAATTACACCCTGAATTATTTGACTATGTTATCTCTGTGTTGTCAAATTTAGCCTTGATAATATGAGGATTAGATTTTTCATTTAAATGTAGAACAGTATACTCAGGGTTTGAACATGTGCTGGACAAGTGTAAAAAAAATTGTAATCACAATTAGGATACTTGTCTTATTTTGCCAGCCCTATCTTTACATGAACAAGTGATGAAGTGAAAAATGACATCTTGAGCAGGGGGAATGGTCATATTTGCTGTGCTTTGAGGGCACTATGTTTTGATCTGTGAGAAGGAACTGAAGGATAGGTAAAGTCATAGCATCTTTTCATGATCTCACAGACCAGTGCTTGTTAGAAATTTCGGAATGTGCTTTCTGTCAGCACACATATATCTCGGGAGTGTAGAACCATATGGACAGTTCTCAGATGAGATTGAGGACTGATATTTTAAAACTGTTGGAATATATAAAAATATGCTATTCTAGTCAGTCTCTGATTAAAATATACACTTGACTGGAGAAGTTTCTGTGAAACGGATAGTCATAACGCTCTTACAACTGTAGGAAGCCTCACACACAATTCATACCTGATTGACAGGCAGAGTTTCATAGATGATGATGATGCCATGGTCTAAAGACTACATGATGATAGTATGGTTTCCCAATATGATTTCAGATATGTAGTTTCAAAAAAGATAGGGCAAGTGTGTGTGTGTGTGTGTGTGTGTGCACGCGGGCAATGAAGTAAATAGGTTGTGTTAGGAGCAGCTGCTATATATTATGGGAAAGGGCTTCAGCTGAGTGGTGGAGCTAATGCTTTGCATACAGAAAGTCTCAGGTCCGCTCTCTTTTGCCTCTAGGACAAGGAAAATCCCCTGTCTGAAACCTGGGAGATCACTGCAACATAAGTTTTGACAGGGTAAAAACTAATATTCTTATTAAACTATGTTTTTATTACATTTCTCTCAATGGAGGATTAATTGATGTAACATTTTAATGATTGCTCCATCTTTCTTCAAATCTATTCAGTTTGGGAGGAAGATTTACAGCATAAGGAAAGAAAGTGCAAGGGAACAAGACAAAAGGGTAGAAAAGTGCAAGACAAAAGGGTAGAAAAAAAATGTCCTGATTTTGATCAGTCAGTATTTATTATTATTTCCAAATAAATCACTGTTTTATTCTCCTTCCAAAACATACTCTGTTTATCCCCCATGACTGCATGGATAGTGTTTTTATCTAATGTGTTAGGATAAATCCATTTAGTTTCAACCCTTTACCTAGACAAGCGTACAAGTAATTTGAAATGCACAATTATTACTTGTGATATAAGATGAAAATAATTTATTAGGAGATGTCCTGACTAGGTAAAGCCCATGTAATTTTTCTTTTTGAAAATATCACAAATTATTTGCACTGCCCACTCTTTATCCTTCATGTAGTACTCACCTCTAGGTTTCCTCACGGGAAAGATAATACTTTTATTAAATGAGTTGTAATATTTCTGTCTTGCTAGTTGAATAATAGTATAATGCTATACATGTCTGAGAGCCAGTGTGGTGAGTATTAGACTGAGTGTTAAGAGTGTTTGAGTTTTAGCCTATGATGTTTAAGACCAGGGTTCAAATCCCCACTGGACCATAGAAACTTCTTGGATGATCTTGGGCAAGTTACACTCTTTCAGCATCAGAGAAAGACTAAGGCAACTCCCGAAAACAAATCATGCCAAGAAAACCCCATGTTAGGGTAACCATAAATTGGAAATGACAGGCTCACAACAACATACATTTCTACTTAAAAGTAAGTCTCACTGAATAACCAAAAATACTTAACAGACCTTTTGAGGGGAGTTCCCCCCCCCCCACACACACATACTTTAATGTACTTTCTTTTCCTTTGTAAAAGAAGATCCCTTCCCCCAACTGAAGAAAGAACAAGTGATGAGCAAAGTAGCAAGTATTTTGAGGAGGAGGTGGTGGTGGTGGTCGTAATGAATTATATAATTAATTGCTTTTTACATGTAGTTTCCAAGTTGTGGTGGGGTAGGATACATTTTGTACAAGCTCATGATGAATATTTTGTTCTCACAGCTTGAGCCACTTCTATTAAGGGAGATTGGGGTGGGCAAAGTACAGACCCCAGGTCTCTTATTCTAATTCCTAACACACAAACACACACACACACTCCATGTACTCTAGACCATTCTTTGTCTGGCAGAGAAAGATTAAATTGTTTCAATTCACATTTTAAGTAGGTTCCAGAGCTCCCTCTGCACTTTTTAACAGCAGAAACATACCCTTTTATAAGAACCAGGAATATATATATATATATATATATATATAGCTGCCTCCCCCGCCATTTGGCATTTTTGGCAACCCTCAGAGGATCCCAGGGGCAGAAAATTGGCCCCCAAACACACCAAAGTTGCATCTAGGTGGCCCACCCTGATGAAAAGTCCTGTAAATGCTCTTGAAATGCTTTAGTAGCTCAATGCATTTTAGAAAGAATCATGACACTGTAGACAGCCATAGTTGAATAACACTGTGAATTCTGTTCCAGCTTTGATATCTGTGTGATCACAAATGGCTTGACAAAATAGATTATTATTATATCATGCAAGGGAGAAAAATGAGAGATGTATTTTATAATGTAATTGCCCTCTAAAATTCTCCTTAAGAACTTTGCAGTATTTTTTGTTGGAAAGAATAAAAGTTTAGGCTCCTTGGAAGAGGCACAGACTGCCTACCAGTTGTCAGATAAAGCAGCAATGGAGATCAGTTCATGTATTTGTTTAGGAGAGAAGTACAGAAACTGATCCTCAGCACCCATCCTACTGACCACTGGGACACAATAGCCCAGATAGCCTAGTGCTTTTTTCTTGTATTAACTGCAACTCCCATCAGCCTGAATCCAAAAGTCAGTGATGAGGAATAGTGAGAGTTGCAGTACAGAATTTGGGGCATATGTTTTCCATATTTGTTGAAGGATTTACTTTTGGGAGGGTACCTTTTCCTGGATAGCCAGAGAATGTAACAGAGTAGGAAATCACCAGTCAATCTCAGTGGTACTGGGGTTTTTTTTAACTGCAGTACTGCTGCAGGAATAAACCTTGAGGGTATCTGCAGATATATCCTATATCTATTTCTTATGTTTTCTGCTCTCTCTCTCTCTCTCACTCACACACACACACACACACAATTAGGATTGTTTATATCTTTTGTCTTTCTAGAAATTTCAAAGCTAGGCAGGCTATTTGTTTGTTGGTAAGCATAAAGAGATTACATCCATTTTACATATCTCTCTGAAACTAAGGAAAATATCTAACTTTCTTTCCCCCTCCTTTTTCTTTCTTTTTAATAGCCTGTCTTGGTTCTCTAGTTATAGCACAGATGCACCTAAAGTTTGCTAGAAACATTTGCCATTAGCCTCCTTTAAAAAAAATTAAATTTGAGGATAATCCTACCTCCAGAGCTTATTCTGTTCCTGGCCATTGACTGTGACAGTGAAAGGCTCATCTGAAAGCACTGGAGCGTCCCATCTAAAAGCATAAAACATATTACATTTCATGAAAAAGCTAATTCAGATTGTTTAATTCTGGTAATATTGCCTCTGTCACCTTCAAAATCAAAATGTTCTTTCCTGTTATTATAAAGAAAACAACCAAATTGCTTAAAAACCCATTTGAATACACAGCTGCCTTATGTTGCATACTAATTTGATTAAAACGTTTGTGCCTCACCAGCATTTTGTATAAAATACACTGGTAAATCTAACACACACACAAAGCATTCAGATATTTTAGTAGTTTATCAATTCAGTCAAACAAAAGAAGGAAGCAACACCCCCCCCCCCCTCCGCCCAACAATAGCCAAGAAATACCCCTGGACAGAGCAAAATCATGTTGCATTAATGGAAGATACTAAACTGGTTGTCTTGCTGTATTTGTTTGCTCACAGCTATGGGCATTGTGCCAACCTCATTGAAAATAACTGCATTAGTCAAGTGTATCGAAATTATTACAACACAGAGTCCATCTCAGCTATTGCTGTTGAAACATTTTGTGTATCTTCCCTAGAAGACATTTGTTTGGAGAGTAAGCTTTGCATAAATTCAAGTCCACTTTGATTTTCCACAGTTTTTAAAACTATTGTCTTTTCTATTATGTATTGTGGCTTTTACCTTTTCTAGACTTATCTATGATACATTGTAGTAGTTTTTACAATAGTAAATATTTTTCTTGCTTGTACCCACCTGTCCTAAAATTGGACAGGGAAAAGCAAATAGCCATGCTCCTTCAAAGCAATATACCCACATGTTCAGAAAACCAATCCTAGTAAATGGAGAATAAACTGAAGTGTAGTCAGAACTGAAGCATGTATTATTTAGTCAGGTTTCACAATCTATTAATAGGCCTGCTTTTCATGAATATTCCAAGTAATTCTGGCAAAACAGAACTATTTCCAAGGAGTGTGATTATACCAAAGGTGAGTCACACCCATACCCATAGGCAACACCCTCTCCATTTCTCACTATTTCTGCAGAAATCACAACCATGCTACCATTTTTTAAAACACAGTTCCAGTGACAACCAAGAAATTGCTACATGCACACACATATACACACATACCCAAGATATGTGTAAGAAAAATGTAGCTTTTATAGCCAGTCCAGCCACTGCACTGCTAACATTCTTTCATGTGGCAGCAATTTCAAAGCAAAAAAGAGGCCTTCCCCCCATCACAGTTGCCATCTTACCAAAATATGGTAGTGTGGTGATGAGAAGATGCAGATCAACTCCATCCCTTTAAGTTACTGACCTCTGCTTTACTGGTTGAATTTTTATTTTGTGAATCAAAGATAGCAAATCTTTTTGTTTAGGCATATCCAGTTTGTGACCCCTCATCTTTAACATAGCCAACCAGCCATTTATTATGGTCTGGCAGGTTTTTTGCACTCACTGAACTGCCATACAAGACTATGAAGTTTTTACCTCATTGGGCTCAAAGGCATCTATGCTTTCTTAGCAAAGGGACTGTTCAGAACTTACTTGACCAGCAGGAAGGGCACAGTCAATGAAGAGTATGCCATGACTGTGTATTCCTTTCATATCTACCTACCTGCTGGGGAAAGTTAACCACTGCAGCTGAGACTGAGTGTTTATTTGAAAGATCTGCTGGATTATTCATTACATGCTTCCTGCAATGGGCCAAATGACTATGGCACATTTCATCAAACTCCCAGGAGCTGAACAGATTCAGGAACATACTTAATGCTTTCCAAAAAGTTTCTAAAAGACTTCAGTACTACAGATATTTCAAAAAAAAAAAATTTCAAGAACTTACTGTTCCCCTAGATAGCACATTTCATACAAAAAATGTATGTATCATATCTGCTACTGTACAGGTCACAAATATATGTCCTGTATGAAAATGGGTTGTATCATTGGCCTATCTGTTGGCAAAATTAATAGATGCAGCAGTGCTCTGTAACTGAATTCTAGATTTTGAAGTCAATATAATCCAAATATTACTTTTGTCTACATAAATGGTGTCCTAACCTACCAGTAAAGTGCCTTATAAGAAGTCTAATGTGTGAGTCAGCCTTTAATTCAACATAATTTCAGAGCAACATTTTATAAACAGTGAATACCAAAATAAAATCCATTCTGTTCTCAGATAGCTGTGTTGTTGTTTTTTAAATAAATGTGGAGAAGCAGCCTATGTGAGGAGGGAGGAAAAGCATCCATTCCTCCTTGGCACATATCCCACTACTGCTGTCCACCCTCTCTCTCCTTTTGAGAGCAAGACAGTGGACAGGCAAGATGTGTGTAAAGCAGTATTAGCTTCACAAACTGGATAGCAGTGCTCTCCATAAGGCTGGCTAGGCTCCAAAATCTGGCACTGGGGGATCCTTATTTAGAGCATTGTGGGTGAAATATCTAGGTAGACTGACTGTGTGCCTTCTGCACAGATATCTGAAAATATGTGTATTGTGGTATTATAATATCATGTTAGGGCTGAGGTATGGGTCGTAGGTTGAAGCGGTACAGGATAGAACAATAGGACTGGATAATAAACCAGAGAGAGAACCAGAGAACAAAGTTGGAGTCAGGATCAAAGAGCAATCAGAATCAGAGGGCAAACCAGGAATCAAAACTGGAAAAGGGAACAATGAGAAGGTGGGACTGGAGAATAAGATCAGAAACACAAAACAGACTGGACCTCAAGTAGGCATTATTAACACAGGAGCTCTCCTGTTGCTCCTTCCTCCCAGGAAGCAACCAATAGCCATCTTGGGTTGAGTAAAATTGAATTCAGAACATTATTTCCAGAGAGGCTGTAATTACAGCTGGCCCTCCAAATTTCCAGCCCTGACTTTTGCAATTTTGGTTATTTATGGGTTTGATTAATATGTTCTCTCTAGAAAACCCTAGGTCCTCCAGAGAAATTCTGCTGGAAATTGATCACAGAGTTGCACTGGAGGACCCAGAGATTCCTAGAGAAAACAGTGCTCTGGGCATTTGTAGGCCCTCCACCATAATTGTATTGTAATCTTTTGGCAGATGTTGACCATAAATTTCTGCTGGAGGACCTAGAGATTCCTAGAGAGGCGGTTTTGCAGTTTAAAAAGTACTGGTTGTTTTAATTTGTGGTTTTCCACTTTCACAGGGTCCTTTGCCCCTAACTCCAGTGAATGTGGAAGAATCACAGTATAAAGCTTATTATGGGAGGCAGAAATCATCAAGCAGCTGTTGTTATGTGCTATCTAGCAATCTTTGTCTTATGGTGATCCTATGATTGAGAGGGATCCAAGAGTCTCATTCATAGAATTATTGAGCTGGAAGAGACCAAAAGGGCCATCCAGTCCAACTCAATCAAAGCAGGAATTCTCAATCAAAGCATCACTGACAGATGGCCATCCAACCTCTGTTTAAAGACCGCCAAGGAAGGAGACTCCACTATACTCTGAGGTAGTGTGTTCCACTGTCGAACAACCCTTAATGCCAGGATGTTCCTCCTAATGTTGAAGCAGAATCTCTTTTCCTGTAGCTTGCATCCATTGTTTTGGTTCCTGTTCTCTGGAGCAGCAGAAAACAAAGCTTGCTCCCTCCTCAAAATGACATCCCTTCAAATATTTAAATAGGGCTATGATATCACCTCTTAACAATCTCTTCTCCAGGCTAAACATACCTAGTTCCCTAAGTCATTCCTCATAGGGCATGGTTTCCAGACCATTCACCATTTTAGTTGCTCTCCTTTGCACACACTCCAGTTTCTCAACATCCTTTTTTAATTGTGGTGCTCAGAACTGGACACAGTATTCCAGATGGGGTCTGACCAAATCAGAATACAGTCACACTATTACTACCTTTGATCTAAACACTATACTTCTACTAATATAGTCTAAAATCATATTGGTCTTTTTAGCTGCTGCGTCGCACTGTGGACTCAATTTCAACTTGTGGTCCACTAGGACTCCTAGATCCCTTTCATAGGTAGTCTCATTAAGCCAGGTGTCCCCCATCATATATCTATGCATTTCATTTTTCCGTCCTAAGTACAGTACCTTATATTTTTCTGTGTTGAAATTCATTTTGTTAGCTTTGGCCCATCTTTCTAATCCAGTGAGGTCATTTTGAATTTTGATCCTTTGGGGTATTAGCTACTCTTCCTAATTTGGTGTCATCTGCAAATTTGATACACATGCCCCTTATTCTTTCATCCAAGTCATTGATAAAGATGTTGAATAGCCCTGGACCTAGGACAGAAAGAGGAGCCATTGCTGAGCACCCTTTGGGTTCAGCCAGTCAACCAATTACAAATTCATATAACAGTCGCCTTATCTAGTCCACATTTTACAAGGTTGTTTGTAAAAATATCATGGGGATCCTTGTCAAAGGCTTTTCTGAAATCAAAATATGTTATATCCACAGCATTCTCTGAAACCCATGTTGACTTTTTGTGCTTATGGTGTTGCCTTTTAAATGTCCACTGAGTCTCTGTTTAATGATCTGCTCTAGAATCTTTCCTGCTATTGATGTCAGACTACCTGTATGATAATTGTTGGGGTCCTCATTTTTTTCCTTTTTGAATATGGGGACAACTTTTGACTTCATTCAGTCTGCTGGGACTTCTCCTATTCTCCAGGAGTACTCAAATATTATTGCCAATGGCTCCAATATTACATTTGCTAGTTCTTTTATTAACAGTCATCAACAGTCCTATTCAGGACTGTTCTTACAAATTCAGGGCCATGGCTCCAACAACAACAACAACAACAATTTTTACCCTGCCCCTCTGCACAACACAACCAGGGCACCTTACAACACTAAAATATACAATCCACATCCCACAAGGCTTTCATGGCTGGCATCCATAGTTTTTTGTGGGCTTTTTGGGCTATGTGGCCATGAACCCTTCTAGAACATGGCCACATAGTTGAAAAACCCACAAAAAACCACCTACCCACCCCCCTTGATTGGGTCATTCTGTATGTAATGTGATCTTCTTATTAATTTCTGCTTTACCAAATGTTATTGTCTCTTCCAATGAGCCATGTTGTCTCATGACATGCCAGAATACAGCACTGCCTAGCTTTTGCAGCCATACATAGAAATCAGAAATGATACTGCATAGATTATTTTAGCTTTCGTATTCAATGATATAGCTTTACACTTGAGTAGCTTTTCTACTTTTCTAAGTCTTAGGTCCAAAACACAGTGCAGAAATAATCCAGTTTGAGACCACTTTAACTGCCCTGGCTCAATGCAAGGGAGTTTTGGAAACTATATTTTGTGAGACATTTAGCCTTTTCTGTCAGAGAGCTTTGATGCCACAATAAACTACAATTCCCAGGATTCCCTAATACCTGGCCAGGGCAATTAAATTGGTCTCAAACTGGATTATGTCTGCAGTGTGTTTTGGATCCTAGTTTTCTTATAATTCCTTGTCTTCATCAAGCATTTTGATTAATAATTGAGCCAATGCATAGAAAATAATTATTTTAGTAATTATTTCCATGTCTTCTTCAGCTACATTAAAGTTATGTAAAGATTTCTTCCTTAACTTTTAGTAGGTGTTTTAAGTTTTTAATATTTTATTCTAGTAATAGGGGATCGTCTGTTGATGACACTTGGTGTTGATTTTTCCTTCCCCCAGTTATCACAACTCCTTCCTCTAAGACTAATTACACTTTCTGTGTTACTATGATTTGTCTGTAAATTAAACAGATAGGGTGATGAAATGCATCCTTGTTTCACTCCCTTTATAATTAAAAACTATCCTGTTTCTCCTTATTCTGTTGTTGTGTCCAGAGTATAGCTTATGTGTCAAGACAATAAAATATTTTGGCGCTTACATTTCTTTTTAAATAATGCATTTCTTTTTATATGATGGGGAGGCATAGCCTTCTTGTGCAATGGCATCACTAGTGGGTGCAGGGGGTTCAGACCACACTTGGCCCTCCTCCCAATGTGTGTGTATGTGTGGGGGGGAATGTGGTGCTGCTGCCAGTGCCTGCCCCTTCTTCTTCACTGCTGTAGTGTTTTACCTGAGGAGGAAGCCAAGGCAATGTAAGAAAAGGAAGGACAAGTCTTTGCCTCCACTGGGCTCCCTCCTGATGAGGAAGCTGTACAGAGGCAAAGAGGAGTGAGCCTCCCACCTCCTTTCACTCACATGCCCAAACCGCCCCCCCCCCCACAGCCCTCCACACTGGGTGACACTAAACCTGGCCACTGCTCTTAGGTTGTTCTTTCTCTTCCCCCTTCCCTCCCTCCTTTCCTTCCTTCCTGTCTCTGTTTTTTTCTGTCTTTACTTTCTGAATGTATTCTTTTTTTCTTCTTTCTTTCTTTCTTTCTTTTTCTTTTTCTTTTTCTTTTTCTTTTCTTTTCTTTTTTTTTTTTTTTTTTGCTTTTTTAATTGTCGGTTTAAAATACAGCATTTATGTTGAGAAGTATATTATTATATTGTATTATAATAATTATATTGTATTCTATGTATTATTATCTTGGTTTTGTTGGCATTAAATTAATGAATAAATAAATTAGGAGATAAAGATGTGTGTAACATATCTATTACAGGTAGCCAAATTCTGCTCACATAGATCCAGATCACACTCTCTCAGCAAGAACATTCTCCAAGGCGAGTTCTACTTGGTGAATGTACCTACTACTGGGTGGAAAGGGATTTTTTTATTTTTTTATTTTTTGCTGGTTCACTCTTCCTGTAGCCCCTTGAACCCTCTGAAAGGCTCCTCCAGAATGTTAATGAACCCACTGGAAAAGTATGTATGGAGCTGAGGGTTTGAGTGGTAATATTGGGGGAAAATGCCTCTGCCCTCCTGTTTATACATACAGAAACTTTGTGCTGGACCAAAAGCTTTCTGTGTTCACTGAAGGCTCTGTTAGGCTCCAATCCCTAATTCACTTTGTATAATCTGCCCCCTGTGTTTACTTCAGAATTCAGACTTCATTTTGTGGATAACTTCAGAAACCACATCATACTGTCAGCAAATTTGATCCCTTCTTTACAAATGCATGGAGAGGCTTTTTAAAAAAATCAGCACATCAAACCTAACTTCAATCATTCTAGTTCATGCCAGTTTTAGATATCTGCAGCACAATGATAAACCTTTTGTCTTTACCATTATTATCATTGCATAATCAATATTTGCATGTTTTTCTTAATATATTCTTTTTAAAAAAAAACTGTTAAAATAAGCAGAATTAAGAACAACAGTATGAGCCCATACATTTCCTAAATCAATGTTTAAGGAATTAAATTGGTGTGGTCTAATGTACAGAAAGAAATTGTGTGCATTTTCCTTTTTAATTATTTTTGCTGGAAACTTGGCATCATAGCATTGACCTATTTGGTCATGCCCAAGCTAATCATGTCTAACCCTCTCCCAGTGGGGATGAGCTGTTCACTTCCTGTCTTGCAAGCATATCAACTAAGACTCAGTCATATATGCCCATGATGTGATCGCCGCCGTAGCTGTTCTCTCCTGTAGCGAGACCACTGCAGTCTACAGGGTCCCCAGGAGATTCTGTGTCAGAAACCCATCACTTCCTGTGTCGTCTTTCAACTCTTGTTCAATTGTTTACACATTAAATTATACCAAACACTGTTTGCAAAAGCTCTCTTTCATCCCCCGCCTCCCTCCTTCTTTGTTTGCAAGGAACTGGTTTGTCATACTGAAATGGAGTTTATGTGCAGTAACAGCCTAATAACCCAGCAACTTTAGTCACTTATTAAAGTCAAGCATGTGTCTTTGTTTCATGTTGCTAATGATGTGGAACCATAGAGGCCCAAGTATATTTCGCCTGGACGGTGTGGAAGCGAATGCTGAGAGCTCATTACTTGGCTCCCCATTGGAATCCTGCAGGCTTCTGCTCATTGAGGAGACTGTGGGGGCTTTGACAGAATTATTATACTGAATATTTTTAGACTCATTAACTATATCACCAAAGCAAAACATCTCTTCCTTAGATGCAAATGGTTGCAAATTCTGTAGCTTTGCTTTACTTATTGCAGAGAGAAAGGATGAAGCTTGAAAACAAGTTAAGGAAAGAACTTTCATGCTTGAATGTCTGAATTTGTAACATATATTCAGCATGCCTAAGCCCCGTTCAACTCATTTAAGCCACCCATGTCTAAGTGCCTTTTTAAAAAAGGCCCGCATTCAGTTTCATAGACACAGAACACAGTCCTGTAGAGATCTACTCAAAAGTCAGTCTTATTGAATTCACTAGATCTAACAACACGATCCTTGTACACTGTCTCCTCAGAAGAAAGTCTCCTACACTTTACTAGGATTTACTCAAAAGTAAGGGTGTTAAGCATTGCAAGCATAGTTGTAGTAAAAGTAATTAGACTGTGGCCGTCATAAGCAGAACATGGAAAATATTTAATTTGAAGTCATAGCTAGAGCAGCCATTAAATAGGGAGAGGGAAACTTAGAATACCATACTGATGTCATTTAGTTTAAAAGTAAGAAACATTTGATAAAACAATTGGAGATATTTAACTTATGGACTGGTTCTGTTATTGTATACTCAGAAGTACCAACATATTCAGTATGGCTTGCTTCCAGTCTGTACAGTTAGGATTACAGAACTAAACATTCAAGAGAAAATTCAAAGTCCATACATTCTTTGCTTGTCCAGCTATTTCAGTATATATGCACTATGAAATATTTACATGTTTCTCATGGCTGTCCAGTAACTCTGCTCAACCATATGGCTTAAAAGTGAGAACAGGGTAAAAAAAATCTGCATTAACTTGATTTCAATTATTTCTAGAAATCGTTCTTTAAAAACTACTTTATTGTAACTTTTCTCAGATTTGAATCTTGAGGTATACTGGAAGAAACAGCTATGAATTCCCTACAGTTAATTTTTAAGAAGATAAATTTATGGATTGATTTATTTGAAAATGTTACTTGAACTGTTCAGTATTTAAAGCAGCCTGTATTTCACTGTTATATTCCTTGCCAATGCATGAGAAAGTATTTCTTTGTGACTTATATGCAAACTTTTTCTGTTAGGCATGTTGATAATAATAGCAGATATCTTCTGAGAGAAATTCCTTTGATACAAGATTCTTCCTGTGGAGGAGGTGGCCTTC
Organism: Urosaurus nigricauda; assembly: GCA_034509955.1. Lineage (NCBI taxonomy): Eukaryota > Metazoa > Chordata > Lepidosauria > Squamata > Phrynosomatidae > Urosaurus > Urosaurus nigricauda. The sequence continues at coordinate 199,232,725 of JAOEGL010000004.1, read as the reverse complement.
ATCAATTCTTTCTGTTAAAGGAAGTAAACTTACCATGCTGATTCTGTAAGAGTTTAAATATAGCATATACTCATTTTCTATCTGCTGGTCTTATCTACATCCTCTCTCTTCCTGTATCAGTTAATCTCCAGTTAGCCTAATAATAATAATAATAATAATAATAATAATAATAATAATAATTTTATAATCCGCCTCTCTGACTAAGCAATCAAGGTGGGGTACAGCAAGTTAAAACAGTTACAGTTAAAATTATTATAACCCGAACCTACCTCCCCCCCCCCTTAAAATAAGATTAGATTAGTGGAAGTTAAAAAGCAAGCGATACCATCATAAAATATAATATTAAAAAAAAAATGAAGTTCTTCAGAAGTATGGGTAATAGCACCTGGATGAATAGACTTGAGGCTGGGAGATTTTGAGAGCTTTGGAGCCAGCATTAGTCATTGTCCAGGAAGGCCTGCCGGAAGCGTTACGTCTTTAAAGCTTTCTTAAAGCAATCGAGGGATATAATAAGATGCATCTCGTCTGGCAGGCCATTCCATAGCCTGGAAGCAGTAACAGAAAAAGCCCTCTGGGAGGTCTGCAACAGCCTCATGGGCTGTAGCAGATTCTTCCCAGAGGACCAAAGCAAAAGGGGGAGGGGGGGGCTCATATGGGAAGAGGCGGTCCCTAAGATAAAATGGACCCAAGCTATGTAGGGCTTTAAAGGTTAAAACCAACACCTTGTACTGTGCCCAGAAACTAATCAGCAGCCAGTGGAGAGACTTAAGGACAGGAGTTATATGGTCTCTCCTTGATGTCCCAGTAACAAGCCTGGCTGCCATATTTTGGACCATTTGAAGTTTCCGAATTAGGCACAAGGGTAGCCCCATGTAGAGCGTGTTACAGTAATCCAATCGTGAGGTTACCAAAGCATGTACCACAGTTTCCAGGTCCCGCAACTCCAAGAAAGGGTGCAGTTGGTGTATCAGCCGAAGTTGATAACAAGTACTCCTGACCGTCACATTCACCTGACTAGTCATGTGAAGCGACGAATCTAGGAGTACCCCCAAACTGTGAACAGAGTCCTTACAGGAGAGTGTGACTCCATTCAGGGCCGGAGATTGTATTCCCAGACTTGGTTTCGGGCCTGTGACTGTTAGTACCTCCATTTTGTCTGGATTTAGTTTCAATCTGTTTTTACTCATCCAATCTTATTACCACCTCAAGACAGTCATTGAGAGGAGAGACGCCATCTGGAGTCTGGGCTGACAATCTGGTCATGGAGAGGTATATCTGAGTGTTGTCAGCGTACTGAAGACCTCCATGCCTCCAGATGAGCTTACCCAGCGGCTTCATATAAATGTTGAATAGCATCGGGGACAGGATGGCACCCTGAGGGACACCACAATTAAGCTCGATTTTGGAGGAGCAACTGTCCCTGAGCCTCACCCTTTGGGATCTACCAGAGAGAAAGGACCGGAACCACTGCAATGCAGTGCCCCCAATGCCCAACTCTCTAAGCCAATCCAATAGGATGGAATTATCTATAGTGTCAAAGGCCGTGGAGAGATCCAAAAGTACTACCAGGGTCACACAACCCCTGTCAATGCTCAAGCGGAGGTCGTCAGTCAGAGCAACGATGGCAGTCTGAACTCTATATGCTGTCCTGAAGCCAGTTTGAAATGGATTGAGATAATCGGTTTCATCCAAGACTACCTGGAGTTGAGAGGCGACTGCTCTCTTGATCACCATGCTCAGAAAAGGCAGCAATGACACTGGTGTATAGTTGTTCCTGTCCAGGGGGTCAAGGGAGAGTTTTTTAAGCCTGAGTTTGTTCCTCTTCTCTTTCTCCGTGTTTAAAGAATACATGTTAACAGACCCTCTCTCACCATGAGATGTTATGAAACCTTTAATATTTATAAGTACAGATAAGTTTTAACAGAGACTGCTAGGGTCTTGTCTGCACAGATGAAAAGGTCCATTCCCTCCCCCCCTTCCATTCTGGCAGTGTCTTATTTGAACAACACATAGCCCAGACCCCAGTTATGGTGTGAAGAATTTGGATCATGTCCAACATATTTAGCACCAGAACCCGGGTCTAACACCCTTAAAACAAATTTGAAAAACTTATCATTTGCTCCGGATTCCCCGGGAAGATCTGCAGCCCCCCCATTCCTGCGTCAGGGTGGCTGTCTGCATAGGCATCTCATTGAGCCAACCATGGTGTCCAGCACTAACACATGTTACTCACTGTGACATGCCCAGCCATGATCATTGCTGGGTACTTCATTCGTTCTGACTTCAGAAGTGAGCAAGCCATGATAGCAGACACACTGGGCAGCTGAGTGGTATGCCCATACAGACAGCTGGCTCAGCATGGGAATAGAGGGCCTGATAACTGGGGGAGATTGGGGCACTTCAGGGCCAGAATACCCTGGACTGTCCCAGAGTATCCTGCCCCATGTAGACAATGTCTATGCCTGCTTTATTTCTTTTCTAGACTCTGGGAGAGGGGGTTGTTGGTCACTTTCTGCTTGCAAATACAAATTACTCTGCTTGTAGATCAGACCTGCACAGCTTGGCAGTAGGCAGGGGCCAAAATTAAAATAGGTTGCAAATCGGTTTTAATTCAATATTAATTAATTAATTAATATTAATATCATTTCTGTCCTCTCCCTCATCTGCCCAGCCCTCTCCTCAGGAGAAAGCTGAGTGGGTGAGAAGCCTTGAGGGGTGAGCATTTGCCCCTCTTCTTCCTCTGCTGCCTGGCTTTCTCAAGAGAAATCCAACCATCAGAGGAATCTTGCAGGGTGAGTGTTGTGCTGTTATAGATTATACAACTGTCTCTCATATACCTCAATACTCTTTCTCCCATATAGCCCATTATCCCATTGAAAATCTGCTTTCAAGGCCTGTAGGGCCCTCTGGAAGTGGGGAGGAGGATGAAACAACTGTAAAAAGAGGAGACAACTAGCAAAATAGCCTCCCCTTCCCTTCCACCAGCTGGTTTCTACAATGTGAACATTGGCATCATCTGTAGATGGAACAAATCCTTCCATCTACAGATGCCTGTTCAGGAGCTATCCCAGCCTATATGTTCTGGATAACTATTTTGGAAATGTAGAATCATTTAAGAAATAGAGATTGGTCCATTTAAAATATTCTGTCATGGGTGACTGGGAGATTTCTATTGCCCAAATAAAATACAGCTGGTTTGATGTTAAAGAGGAAACAATTTGCTCATATTTTTGGTTCACTTGTTGCACTAGCTTCATTTGACAATGGTGACAGTCTCTTTATACATCAAGAAATTCTTCTCCCTTCTGTGTCTGCCAGAGGTTCTTGAGGGAATACTTGATACCGGAATCATGTCTCCCATGGGGACTTTTGCATTAATAAAATAGTTTTGATCAGTAGCCTATTGTCAAACAGCTCTTGCAAAATATAAATGAAAGAGTTGAAAACCTGTCATATAAGTAAAACATGTTCTCAGCAGATGAGGGCAACATCTATGTTTTCCTAAGAAGCCAGCAGTTTAATTCAAATAGGATGTTTTTAAAAATGTAGTTTACGAAGAACGTTTTCATATCAGAAGTACTGCTATAGGGAGAATATGCAAAACACACACACATACAACATACCTGTATCCATGATGTTGTGTCAAAATGATGAGTGGCTTGTTGCATTTATAGGAGGAGGGGCATTTCCTGCAGCTACAGAACTTGTGTACAAAAGGATCACCTGGAATCTACAAATCCAACCAGGGTCTGATTCTTAGATTCTCCAGAAAAAGCAATTGTGCAGAATAGGGGGGAAAAATGAGGACATTGCCCCCTATAAGAATTCTGCCCCTAAATGAAGTTTTCCTTCAAATTTCTAGCATTGCAATATTCTGAAACATCAATTGAGCATTTTGAAATACAGTTTAAGCAAGCAAAATGAGGAAATGAGAACAGAGAAAATATAAGAATTCTAAGTGTGGACCATTTTCAGTGTGTTACTCTCTGCAATATTAGAAATGTGATGACTGAAGGAACACTTAATAAAGGGGACAGAATTCTTACTGGGGGATCAATGCCCTCATTTTGCCCTCCCCCCTCAACAGCAGCACTCCTCATACAGAATGAAAATCCTCTTAGAATAAAAAGTGGAAACACCAAAACTGAGGGACTTTAAATGGAGGAGTCATTAGTGCCGGAGTGTGTGGGCAGGAGATCCTGAGAAGATGGGGTGAAGACATCACAGTTTCCCTCTTTCTCATCATCTGTAGAATCCTCCTATACCATAACTACAGTTTTTACTGGGACCATGTACTAAGCTTTGAATTAAACTTCTGTTTCACAGTATATTGATTATTGGTGAGCAAATACAACCCTGGAGATCAAAGGGCTCTGCTATGAGGAAAGAACTGGTCTAGCCCTCCCTTAGTGATTGATACTAAGATATAATATCAAAGTATATTAAAGCAGCAGTCCTATGCCCCCATCCTCTTGTAAGAAACACCAAACTAATAAGTATACAAACAGGATTGCATTGTGAAAATTAGAGTGATTTCTTTTCACGTATTTATAATATTTAGTGATACTAAAAAGAAGAAGAGTTGGCTCTTATTTTACTTTGGGTAGGAAATATCTAACTGCCACCTGATTAAGATACCTGTATATCTATTTTTTTCTTTAAATTAAATTATATTTATCTAGAAGCCCATATATGCCTTTCTAGCAAGTTTAAAAAACAAACAAACACACAAACATGACTTAGCTCAGGATTCCAGAAAGCTGTAATTGGGTATCACTGGTCCATTTATCAGCAGAGAACTATTTATGTTAAAGTTACAATAAAAGTGAAATATATTAAAAAGAAATCATTATAAATTATGTTGCATAGTGGAATATTTTAGTTACATATGTATGGCTGACTAAATGATGGAGGAAGGATATCTTGATTCACATATTTGGAGGTCTTAAAACTATAGCAGCAGTAACTAAATTGTTTTTAAAAGTAACTTTCTGGGCTGTGCTGTGGGATACATATATCCAATATATACAGTATACGTAGAAATGATAAGCTTATGGTTTCCAGTAACTGAAGACAGTTTAACTATAAAATAGAAACAAATGTATTGTTGTTCATCTGTCAGATTAATTTCAGTTAAAATATATACCATTGTTCTTAGGTTATCAGCATCTTGCTAATTTAACCTCACTTGTTAATATAATTGTAATATCCTTGTCTCATGTGCTTGGGCATGATTTTGATAATGCTTAATACCATATTTGTTCAAGTAATTACTACATTATCGTATTGATTTTCAACATCCTGCTTCATTTCTAATACATTTGGATTTTGTAAATGGTACACATCCCTAAAATTAGATACCACAGTGCATTAAATTATAATTTCTCTTCTACTGTGAGATGCTTATCATTTTGATTTGGGATGTACTTGTATCTAACAATAAGAATAGATTAAATAGATGATTGCTCTCCAGTGCAGACTAATTAGCTGACCATGACAAAGGAATCTGGTAAATTTTCTTTGGAGGATTGAATATAGATGAAATTATATTTGTCACCAATTTAAATTTCATTATTCACCTACATTCTGTTTTCATACTGTGCTAATCCAGAGATAAAAGATATAATCCTGGTATTTTTATGTTGATATTTCATTAGTAGATAGATAAAAATTGCTATACAAGGCATACTTATTTTTAACTACTAATTCAACAAACAGTCCATAAAGGAAGGAAAAGAATTTTTAAAAATCTTCATAATTCTGCCATTCTGGATGTGGTTTTTCTATCAGTCTGTAAGTGATGAAGAGCTATTTATTGGCTGTGCTTTGTTCCTATAGTTAATTCTTTGTCTTGTCCCAGTTTCTCTAGTCTTCAGCTTACTGGTTTGGGTCTAATGAAATCTGAATAACATTGAAGCAATTTTAATATAATTACATTATTTATATTGAATGTACCAAATATTATATAAATATTATTTCTATTTCTATTATGGCATGACATTATTTACATTGTAAGACAATAGTTTACATACAGAACATCCTAGTGCCCATATTAGTTCAGTTATACAGGACATGCTTTCCATGCAAAAGCCCCAAGTTCACATCTCCATATTGGTCTGGAAAAGACTCCTACATGAAACCTTGAAAAGCCTGTACCTATCAGTGTCGACAATACTGAGCAAAATGGATCAATGGTCTGACTCATAAGGGTGATTCCTATGCTGAACGTGCTCATTCTCATACAGTAAACACTAAGATAATATAGTAATACAGCCAATACAATGGGACAAAACTTAATTGAACATTTTAGTCCTTTGTGATATCAACCTTCATCTACTCCTGTGTCCAAACAGCACCTATTATGAAAAATGGCACATTGTGGCTTTCTCATACCCTTGAAAAGTCAGAGTGTATTTGAAGCTCGGCTGTGAGCAGCTACTTCTGTAACCAGAAGAATATTCTGTTGGCAGTTCCAAGAAATTTCTTCCAGATCCCCAAATCAGGTCTCAAAAAGTTAATCCTCTGATGGGAGCTGGACATCAAGATGCCGTTACCAATGAATATCAAGGAAACCCCTCCCAAGGCTGAGTTACTGTGGACTGTATTATAAGGCAGATAGAAAATGGATAGCAATCCATACCGATGGAACACTCATGACAGAACCTGCAAGGATTCCAATTACAAAACTCCCTGGAGCAAACTCTTTAACAGAATAGACAGGGTTGAACCCCATGTCACCGAGGATCACAAAAGAAAATATTTGCAGAAGACTTAACTGCAATATGACTTGTATCCCTTATCTCACCCTAAACAGCAGTAGTTGGAGTCATCATCTGGCCCAATTTTTATCTACTCTTTTATGCTTCGGTTTATCTTGGCCCTATTGTCTGCATTCACTTCATCTTTTTTCTCCTATCCATTATGTTCTTCAAACTTCCTCATCTCTCTAAAGCTGTAGCCAAATGAGCCTCATGATCATGCATAATGAAAGTTTTCCTGCACATTTATTGGCATTTTAGATATGTATAGGTATATTGGGAGAAATGAACCAGATTTCTTAAAAACCTCAATAAATAGAGAGTATTGAGATCTGTTTTTTACCATACTAACTGCTGCTGATTATATTGGCAAAGAACTGAAAATAAATGAATTTCATTTGATGTTGGAGCATCAGTCAATTAATCAATCTGATATTAGCAACTGTCCTATCAGTTGTCTGTTTCTTATAGACAACATTTGACAAATATTCTGTGAAGGTAAGAATGTCTTTATATAACAAGCCTACCTTTCTAATTCCACAATGAACACCATAGGAAATTCAGAGTGCAAGTAAGTATGAATGCAAGTAATGGTGTATATATTGTAGGGGAGACTGGGAGATGTCTCTTGTCTCTGCTACCAGATTTTTCAAAACTTCACAAATGAGATTTCTAAATCTGCTACTGTCACTGATCAAAACAAATTGTTATTCCACCAAAATGGAAGAGATGCTTTTAGAACTATGTTCAATTTGTATATAATTTTCAATGAACAAAATATGGCATGCTCAACTAAGAAGCGTACTAAAGGTACATATGTAGGAGGTAAAAAGTCACTAACTTATTCTCTAGTATATTTACAACTCACTTCAATCTGAATAGAGGTTTTTTTTTAGACAAAAGTCGTTTATTCAAAGCTGTTAAAGGCAATAAGACTATCAAGTCATTTTCCTATATAATTATATATAATCAATTTGAATCATATCAGGCATCCTATTCATTTCCGATAGTTTAGTGTATATTCTATTTTTTTTCACGCCACTGCAAGAAAATATGGTTGTATGGGTGGGGAATGGAGAACTGGACACTTTCTCTTTCTTGTTTTCATCTTTCCCCTAGTGATGCATTTGTCCCCAAATTAGAGCTTAAAGCATATACAGGCTCTGTAGACAGACTGCTGGTTGTTTGGGGGTTTTTTTTGCACAAAATATTGTCCATAAAGCAGGACTGGGGACTACCCTATGGCCCCCCCTCTACCATTTACCTTGCCTTGGTCAGTACTTCAAACTGCAGTTTTGTCTATGTCGAGGTTTGTCTCTGCCCACAGGATATAGGTATTGGGAAATGTGAGAAATAGTACTGGAATTTACAGGCAAAGTATTGAATTTGGCAAGGCTGAACAGCAAGAATCTCATGGTGACGCTCATACATTGTCTAGCAGAAACACCAAAATAAGTTTTCCCCTTTTTGTAAATAACAACAACAACAACAATGTAAAAATAGCTTGTTAAAAATAGTTGACAGAGTCAACTACAGTGCTAACTAACATATGTCAGCAGATATGGAAAACAAAATGATGGCCAACAGATTGGAAATGATCAATGTATATCCCCATCCACAAAAATGGAGATGCAAAAGACTGCAGCAACTATAAGACCATAGCATTAATCTCTCATGAAAGCAAAATTATGCTCAAAACTCTGCAACATAGGCTCCAATCATACATGGAGAGAGAAATCCCAGAGGTCCAAGTGGTGTTCAGGAAAGGAAGAGGCACTAGGGACCATAATGCAAACATACAATGGCTTATGGAGCGTACAAGAGAATTCTCAAAGAATTGTAAAGCATGTGCTTTATAAACTATAGCAAAGCCTTTGGTTGCATAGATCATGAAAGACTATGGAACACCTTTAAAGACATGAGAGTGCCAACACATCTGATAGTCCTGATGAGAAATCTGTACTCAGGCTACTGTCAGAACAGAACACGGAGGAACACAATGGTTCCCAATTGGCAAAGGGGTAGACAAGTCTGCATCTTAGCATTCTACCTGTTCAACTTACAGAATATGGAAAACATATTGTACAAAAAGCAGGCCTGGACACAGAAGAAGGAGGCGTGAACATAGGAGGAAGGAATATCAATAATCAAAGATATGAAGATACCATAATCTTAGCAGAAAACCTCCCAGACCTGGAAGAACTACTAAGGAAGATCAAGGAAGAAAGTACAAAAGCAGGTTTACTGTTGAACATAAAGAAAACAAAAATAATGCCCATGGAGATTCTACACAAATTCAACCTAGACAAAGAAGAAATAGAAATAATAAAAGAGTTCTTATACTTGGGATCAAACATTGATAGAAACGGGGACTGCAGCCAGGAAATCAGAAGAAGATTAAGAATGGGGAGGGTGGCTATGAAAGAACTAGAAAAGATCCAACAATGCAAAGATAGACAATTGAGCACAAAAGTTAGAATCATACAAGCCATTGTATTCCCTATTACATGTATGGATGTGAGAGCTGGATGGTTAAGAAACAAGACAGGAAGAAAATCAATTCATTTCAGATGTGATGCTGGAGAAGAGTGCTGAGAATCCCATGGACAGCCAAAAAGACAAACAAATGAGTCCTAGAGCAGATCAAGCCAGAAATCTCCCTGGAAGCCAAGATGACAAAACTTAGGTTGTCATACTTCAGGCACATCATAAGAAGGGAGGACTCACTGGAAAAAAGAATAATGCTAGGAAAGGTGGATAGAAGTAGAAAGAGAGGAAGGCCACATGTTATGGATGGGCTCTGTTAAGGAGATCATGGATATGAGTTTACAGGGCCTAAGCAGAGCAGTGGAGGACAGAGAGTCTTGGAGATGTCTCATCCACAGGGTCACCACAAGTCAAGATCGACTCGAGGGCAGTTAGGAACAAAACAAAACAAAAAGCTTTATATACAGACTACTTGTACCTAGGTAAGCACAGGATCTTAAGGAGGAAAGAGGAGAAGAAAAAAATGGTTGTAGATTAGAAAGATGCAAGAAGAGAGTGTGTTTTCAAGCATCTTTTAAATTTCTCATAATTTTGTTATTTAACTACATTTTTTCCTTTTAATTTTTAATCATATTTTTAATTATACAATTTTAAAAATAATTTTGTAAGCCGCCTTGAGGGACGAACTGGGGAAAATGTGGGGCATAAAGAAGGAGGAAGCGGAGAAGCAGCAACAAACAAAAAAACAAACAGGAAGCCACCACAGTACAAACCTGAAATTATTCAGTAAAGGCATGGAAAGGTTGCTAACTCTAACAATACAACATCCTTTCTTTTACCACTTTATTTTAAAACAAATCCTGGGTTGCTATTTCTCCCCTTCCCTGGTAGTAGAACATAAGATGTCACTGTCAAAAACCCATCCCTCAAAAATAACAAATTACATTGCAGATCTACTCAAAGGTTCCAGTTTTTCTCCGCAACTTCAACTCATAGTGATATTAAAGGGGCAGGGAGAAATTTTTCTCACTATGCAAAGCTATGTGATCAACTGTCCAACTTTCAATCTGAAAAGGAAATTTTCAGCCTGAAAACATATGAAGGCTGAATGAAGTACCATCCTGCATAGGAAAGTGATGGCTGTGGAGCAGCCTCATCTGAAATTATCCAGCATTTGAGGTTAAGGTTTAACCAAAAAAATGCAAGAAGAACATCAACATTAGTTTATAATTTAAAACAAAAACAATAAAGATGAGAATGATGAAAAAAATGAAATACTTAAAAAAAGGTCACTGACACTGTTGTTCTAAATCATACTCCAACAATACTGGTCCCTCCTCCCACAAGATAGACCAGCAATGGTAATGTAATAATAAGGAAGATTTTTTTAAAAAATTGTATTGGTTGCTGCCTTTTGTTAGTCAGCAAGTGACATGTATGTATCATATTTCCTGTAGAATTTAAGAATGTTGAATGCTATAATCAGAAACTGCATTTCAAGAACTGCATTTGAAGTATTTCCTCACGTTTTGCCATATTTCATATTGCCGCTCTTCTTAAACCATTCAGAACAGAACTAAAGTTTAAGTGATGGAAATGCTGTTTTTCTTCACTACTTCCATTATGCTTTTACTCATTCCTAAAGTATATACAGGTTGTTGACTAAAGAGCTTTATTTAAATGAGGTATAAAATCTTTAACAACAATCCTTGGTGGAACAGATTTGATAATAAAGAAATATTTTTTCACCTTATGCACTTTCAGTAGTAGAGTAGTATTGAAAGATAAATATTAGCTAGATTTTGCTCATCATTCTGTCATTCTTGCATTGCCAAAGTCTGTAGAGTTCTTTTGTCAGTGTTTGAATTGTAACAATGAATATTACTGATACAGTTTATGTCATTTACTTAAATGGCATCACATTTGATTATTAAATTAATACGATAGATGTAGGACTGTCTGATATATTTTTTATTATTTGAAAGAGACAAGGTCAATTTAGAATGGCCACATTTTCTGTGACCTTTGATTTAACCATTCAATTCTTTTTAAACTCCCAGTTGTAACATTTGTACAAATTCACATTTCCCATCTTTCTCTCTCTTACCATTCCCTTTTCTTTTGTAAGCTCTTGGGAGAGATGAAACTCTCCCTGTCCCCCTTCCTTTTAGATCTTGACTATAAAATCTTGTAAACCACCAATTACATTCTTAACCCAGTTTACTGAAACATCACAGATATAAAAACCTCACCCTAAGATGCAAAGGGCCACTATTAGGATTTTTAAAACAGCAACAACAACCCTTTGAACAGAGAAACCAACTCTACATCATCAGTTACTTTTGAAAAAACAAAATCCTTCTGTTTCCAAAGTCCTTTGTCATTCACTGTTTGGTTTGGGGCAGGCAACTCTGATTCAAATATGAACCTAATTCCACATGGCTCTTAACATTATTTCCGGGAACCTACATGATCCTATTTCATGCAAGCCTAGCTACATAGTCCTTTGGATCCTGAACCTTTATGCTGTTGAGCATCCTTCCTCAATATGGTACTGGATTAGGAGTACAATTCTCAACATTTCTAGCTAGTACAATCATTGAATTCCATTGGGTGCCCCTTAGTCCTTACATAGACTTGCTCTTTGGACCCTAGCCTATCAAAGAAACCTATACTACATTTACAATGTATAAAATATAGTCATACTAGACTCAGTTTTCAATATGACAATTTCAGAAAACCTGATTTGAAAATTGCTGACTTTATATCAGAATGGACAAGCAGTAGGCTGTCCATTCATATTTCTTCGCATCTGATTAACTTGTAAAATATACATTGCTTATTGGAGATAAAAGCCAAATAATGCAATTGAAGTACATGGAACACTCTAAAAAAGTGTATATTGTCAAGTATTATTAGCATTAGATCTATTTTCATGGCAGTGTTCTGTTCTGATTTTGCAAACACTGGAGCCAAGGGAAACTGGATGTTGATTATGTGTGAAAAGGCCATTAATTTTTATATTGCGTCTCAGTTATTCTGTGAATTTCACAACATTTTCTACTCTCATTGTTAGGAACATAATTTGAAAATGAGATCTGGGTTTGGTACAATATATCAGTCATTAAAGAATACTTCCTTTCTCTGGGGTAAAAGATATTTTTATTCATGCATTCTCAGTATTGACCTCAGTAGGCTGCAAGATTTCCAAAGAAGTATTATACCATTGTTTTAATCTGGTTGACAAGCATGCCCAGAAAGGTCTTGTACTGACAATAGGGACTGCCATTTTCTGAGACTATTCTAGCGTGACAAAAATGCCTGCTTATGTATGTATGATTTAAAACTTTATAATATAGCTGGTTTAATTCATCATTTTCCTGATAACCACCGTTTTCTACTCCTAAAGCATGCAAATGTAGCAAGGATCCAAACAGCTAATATAGACATGCCCAGAGACTGGAAGTTGTTCAATGGGATTTTAAACTCCTGATCCCCTTGAACAGATCTGTAAACCATTACCCTACTGTTAACTGTTTTTTAAATTTTCCTCAATTTCAGACATGGTTTGTCATCTGCCATAGGAGAATGCTGTTTATGAAAATCCAGCCCCATTCTGAGCAGACTTAATAGCCCCAACTGTTACCATCTTGCCCTTTAAATGTATTTTTTAAAAAACAAAACAAAAACAAAAGAAATGGTAGATATTAAGGTTAGTATACCATAGCACTAATCTCCCATGCAAGCAAAATCACATGCAAAATTCTGTAACATAGGGGCAGTACAGACCACCCTGAAAGGGCAGGCTGGAGTATCCCGTTTTAACTGTGGAAGGATGCCCCAGTCACCAAATTGTGTGGTGTCCCTCCACAGTAAAAAAGAATCCAGTTTTGTGGCACGTTGTGTATGTCACAAGTGCGCCATTGGTGCACTCGTGACATACACAACATGCAGCAACTTGCAGACACTGCATGGCGGCGGCATCATCATGGTGGTGCCCATGTGCATGGGATGCTGCCATGATGCTGCTGCCCATACAAACTAGGGTTCCAGAGCATGTGGTTGCTGCATGCTCTAGAACCTTAGTTTTTTGCACCGGCACGCTGCTTTTGGCTGGTGTGTCTTGGGCCATAGGTTCCAACCATACATGGACAGAGAAATCCCAGGGGTCCAAGGGGGGCTCAGGAAAGGAAGAGGCATCAGGGATCACATTGCAAATATATGATGGCTAATGGAGCATAGCAGGGAGCCATAAGAAAATCAGCATGTCCTTTATACACTATGGCAAAGCCTTTAACTGCATAGATCATGAATGGCTATGGAACTCCCTTAAAGACATGGGAGTGCCAACACATCTGATAGTCCTAACGAGAAACCTGTGCTCAGGACAGAAAAGAAAATAGAGAAACAGAACGGTTCCCAAGTGGCAAAGGAGTTACACAAGGCTGCATCCTGTCACCCTATCACTTATCACTTATGTGCAGAACATATTGTATGGAAAGCAGGCTTGGACATGGAAGAAAGGTGTGAAAATAGGAGAAAGAAATAATCAGATATGCTGACCACATCATAATACTAGCAGAGAACCTCACCTGGAACAACTAGTAAGGAAGATCAAAGATGAAAGTGCAGAGGCAGGCTTATTGCTAAACATAAAGAAAACAAATATAATGACCACAAAGAACTTACACACATTCATACTAGACAATAAAAATAGTATAAGAGGTCTCATATCTGGGATCAAACATTGATCAGAATAGGGACTGCAGCCAGGAAATCAGAAGAAGATTAAGAATGGGGAGGGCGGCTATGAAAGAACTGGAAAAGATTCTAAAATGCAAAGACATACAACTCAGCACAAAAGTCAGAATCATACAATCCATTGTATTCGCTATTACCATGTATGGATGTGAGAGCTGGGCAGTCAAGAAAAGAAGACTGAATCAGCTCATTTGAGATTGATGCTGGAGAAGAGTGCTGAGGATTCCATGGACAGCCAAAAGGAACAACAAAGAGGTCCTAGAGCAGATCAAGCCAGAAATATCCCTAGAAGCCTAAATGACAAGACTTACTGTTTTATCACACTAGGGGGCAAACAGGATTTAAACGAGAGTTAAACTAGAAAAAACCAGGAAATCTCGTGTGATAAACATCAGGTATTTCCTGGTTTTCTCTCATTTAACTCTCATTTAAATCCTGTTTGCCCCCTAGTGTCATACTTTGGACACATCTTGAGAAGGCATGAATCAATGGAAAAGACAATAATGTTAGGAAAGGTGGAGAAAAGTAAAAAGAGATGAAGGCCACATGCTTGATGGATGAACTTTATTAAAGAGACCACAAATATGAGTTTGCAGGAGCTGGGCAGAGCAGTAGAGGACAGGGAGGCCTGGAGATGTCTTATCCATAGGGTTGGCGTGAATCGAGATCGAAGCAAAGGCAGTTAACAACAAAAAGATATTAAGATTATATGTTTATACCAGTGGAATTTGTTCCCCCAAAATGAATGACAGATTTGGGGATTTTATGTAAAGCTGCCATGCCAGATTTGACAATATTGTGTGCACATGTACATCTTTTCAACAGAGGTTAAAAAAAAAATAAGCACAAACTGGTGAATAATATGCTTCCACTAGCTTTTAAATCCAAAATACAGCCTTTATTTTTTTTTAAAAAAAAAAAATCAAATTGTATTGTGTTAAGAAGTATTTATTAGAAGGGGAATGCCAAAATCTGTGATCTCCTTCAAATTCAGAAATGCTCAAGGGTGTATGTGAGCATGCACATGGGTGTGTGTGCATATAGATAGATGCATAGATATTGTAGTGTCACTTTCAGCTGCTGCCTTAACTGCAATTTAGTGCAGTTAGATGCTTTCATGTCACATGGTTATAGCTAGGTAGATTAATAGGGAGTTCTATCTGGAAATTTCTTTCCTGTTATTGTTCTCCCTCAGCTGCTGATGGTGAAGTTAATTCTCTTTAGTTTTGTCATGCTCTGGAGCACACATTGCCAAGCTATGATAAGCTTTACAAGGAAAAATGAGCCACAGTGTCCATCAAAGTCTTAAACTTGCATTTTAAACTTTGGCCTGACCTGATGTGCCATTCAAAATGCTTCAAAAGATTTTTTTTTTTTTTAAGAAAGGTTCAATATGTCCCGAGGCTATCGGTTTTGAGTTAAACTGGGTGAAGTAGAAATATTTTACTCATCAGCTTTGCAGTCACAGAGTTTGCCTCAGCTAGAACAAAACTGCTGAGGCATTTAGAGAAAATTAACCCCCCATCCTGGCAGCCAGATGTGACTGGTTTCTGATGAATGCACATGAGTGGGCTGAAAAATCAAGAGACTGTGAAATTCCTGTCAGGTCTGTATAGTGCAGAATGGGCTATTGACTGCTTTCTATATTTCCCTCCATCATTCTTCTTGAACACTGCCATTAATTTCCTCTCCCACTCTGACTTATTTTTTCCCCTTTCCTCTCTTAGCTCTCTCAGCTGCAAAGGAAGCTGCACAGGGTATTGGTGAAGTACTTCAAACTGCAAGCCCTCTATAACCAAGCCAGGCTGGCGAAGTTCCAGGCAGCCTCTCATGAGAATGTTCAGAAAATATTAGCTGTGCAGGTAGGTGATTGCAGGGAAGTAGAAAAGATCATTCTGATCTAGATTGAAAAGCAAATGATGGGTAGTGTGATGAAGCATTAAAACCATATCCCATCAGAGTTTTGTAAATTTTTAACCTCTTTAATAAACTGGAATTGCATGAAGGATGAGTCAGGTAGGTATCGTATGCACCGCAAATAGATTATTTTTTTAAAGGGGGAAATTGCAATTTATCCTCAGAAACCTTTAAAATTATTTTACACACACCTTTATTTATAAAGATTGAAATACACAAAAGCAATTGCTAAAGACCATTCCTTTCTTCACATCTTATTGTCATGGGAAACATGGAATGTGTTTTCTTTAAAGAAACAAAACATGATTTCTGTAGCATAAGTGACATGTTTAACTGAAAACCATTGCTTTATTTACAGCTTAAATGCATGCCTGTAACAAAACAGTGTTGACTTATGAGGTTTAGCTAAGATTACAATTGGTTTTGGGGCTGTAGCATAGAGCAATTCCTGCAGTGATTTTTCACAGGTAAGTATATTACTTATGAATGTCTAGCATGGCCCCAATATACTTTTCTTTCATCGTATAAAATAGCTATAAAATCACCCACTAATGGTCACAACCAGATGGTGCTGGAAAATTTTCTGCAGGGGAATGGCATCAGAGGAATTAGAAATTCCATTGTCATGGATGCAAGTCCCATCTAATTAAACCAACATCATTCTTACATTCAGTTTGAGACCCAGTCCTGGATACTTCATGTATGACAAACTACACGTGACATTACATGTTTGCATTTTCCCCCTAACTTCCTTACTTTATAAGATGTTGATTTCCTACTAAAATATTATTTTCCAAGCTAAACTCCCAGTGTTTGAAGAAGTATGGTTTCCATCTCTTTTCCTGTCAAGGAAAAAAGCACCAAAGGAGGAAAGTGATTTCACTCCACGTAACTCTTGTCACAATCTAAAAATAAAGGAATTGTTTCAAAGCAAAGGAGTAAAGAGGAAGCAGTGTTGCCAGACCTTCCCAGTAGCTCTCAGGGTATCCTTGTGCATTCAGTGTCTACTTGGCAAGGGTAGGCTTGGCAACTCCATTAGGTAAGCCTTCAACACGAGTAGGCCATAGTGGATCTGGACTGGAGATTGGCGTTCGTATCCCTGGTTAGCCAAGTGTTTGTTGGGTAGCTGTGAACAAATTGTAATTCAGACAATTATCTCATAAAATTGCATGTAAAGTCCTTGAGAGAGGGGCAGGTAACAAATGTGAGAAGGCAGTTTTGTGCCAGCCAGAAGTTTCATGGATGACACCTCAGTGTAATTTTCAGAGTTTGAGCAGCTTTTCATGTCCTTTGGAGGGAGAGCTGGAAGGTTGTGAGACTCCAGGAACAGTGCAACCCCATTTTGGGGGTTTTCTTTTTTAAATGATATTTTGACCAAATTAAAACTATGGGTAGAAGAGCTTTAGGAGGAGTCAGGTTATGCACAGAAGGGATTGGGAGTCACATGTGGCCACATTTTTCTCCATTCCTACCATAGGGAATGAGTGGCATTCAGATGTATCTAATAACTATTTATTATTTTAAATAATATAAATATTATTTCTTGATATATATTTATATGTAGATTTTTCACACTGTCTTCTATTATATATTGAAAACATAACACTGTAAGTAAACATCAGTTTCACAACCAAGTGGAACATAATATGAAACAAAAACATTACCCTAACAATCAGTAAATACATATACCAAGTGATACCTTAACTAGTTACGGTGCAAACAGATTATCAGATGGAAGTCTTGCTCCTATCCTTAAACTGTGCTAATCACGTGATTGGGGACCAAAGATTATCACACCCCCATGTGCTTATTCCATCCTTCTGCCATCTGTAAAGAGTAATTTAGCTGTCATTTGGTGTTAATGGGAATTCCCTTTAATATCAAATGACGGCTCCATTCTCTTTACATTTGGCAGAAAGACAGGATAAGCACACAAAGGTGTGATAATCTTTGCCCCCCAATTGCACAATTAGCAGGCTTATGGATGAGAGCAAGCTGCTTGTTTGCTCCCATCTGACAATCTCTATTCCTTTGCAACTTAAAATGTGTGAGTCAAGGGAGCACAAATGAGAAAGTCCTGTCTTTTGTCTTACATAGGATAATGGACCTTACTGGTCCAAATGAGCTGAACTTCCAACAGTGACCTGAAAGTGGAGGCAGTCTCTAATAAATAATTTGTCCATTCTGTTATCTTATCTTTACTTTCATTGGGTATTTCATGAGGTTACTCCCATGGGAAATTCTCATTATCTTTTTCAAAACCCTGTTTTTTTTAAAGGAGGATTTATATATGTGCTTCTCATAACATAATCCCAAAATAGTAGGGCCTTCTGCTTCCATAACATTTCTTATTTCTTAGACATATATATCCAAGGATTTGCACATCTTCTGTTTACCTATTCATTCACTGCAGATCCTCTCTGATGCCCAATCATATATTATACTGTTTTATTGCTTATAGCATCTGTAATTCAAATTATCTTCTAATCATGGCCCAAGGTTAGTAGACTAGAAACCAATAATAAGTTAGCAATCCTAAGGCTAAAAAAAAAAAATCTTGTTCTTCAGGGAGGAGTTTGTAATAGTTTACCTAGTTTAGAATTGTTCAGCTTATCTCTACATACTCCAGTTGCAATCTTACAATCCAATCCTAGAGCTGTTCCTCCAAAATTGATGTCCTTTGTGCCCTTGGAAAATGGAACCAGTGTTTGCCTGTCTGTTGAATAGCCCTTTCATTTATGGTCTCCTTCTCACTTGTCAACTGATCATCAATTTAACTGCATTTTTTCCCTCCACTGTTCTTAGACACATAGATTATAGTGGCCCTCAAGGTCCTCAAGATCTCCAAAACCTGTGTGATCACTCTTTTATTTCTCTTTGTGGGTCACATTATCCCCCCCCCCCCCCTTATACTGAGTTGATTTTTTAAAATCTGGTTGTTTAATTTTATTCTGCTTTCCAGCTCACACTCATGGAAACACATTAAGTTTGGTAATATGAATGTTTTATTAATAACAGACTGGTAGGGGAAGATGATGATGGTCCTGAATTTTGCTATTATTAATAGTAATTGTTCAAAGGTAAATATACAATTTCAGTAAAAGAAAAAGTTTTTGTTTAGTAAATCCCATTTACATTTTAATTACAATTGTACAATTTACATTTTAATTCAGTTTCTGTTCAAAGGATATCATCCACTTCTAAAACCAAATTTGACATATTTCCTTCTTAAAGACAACTATTGATTAAGTTGTTTGAATACTGAACTTTAGAGTATAGTCTTTGATTATTTGGAGAGAGTAAAATTTAGGTAAACTTGTGACATGCCATACTTTTCTCTCTCTCAATTCCCAACCTAATCACCCCTTCTGAAAAAGAAAATCAAGAAACAGTTGATATATTTGGCTTACTATATGCTGTACTGTTACATACACTTACTTGACAATAAGTCCCAGAGAACTCAACAAGACTTTTTTTAATGTTCTGAGTTTCGTTTTATACACTCTGCAAGATATGTGAAATATACATGTAATTAAAATATACACATATTTTGTGTTCTGAGGCATGTGAATTTTGTCACTGGCTCCTCCATCTGTGGGATCTCAAAAGCCTGTGATTGTTGACTTTCCCTCCTGTTGTTATTCAGCTGTCACACACCTTGTAGCCTCCTCTTACCCGTTTACAGGTATTGCCAGGAAGAACACTGGGGCTTGTCTTTTTTTAGAAGACATTCTGCATAGGAAGGAAGGCTTTTTTTGTGTATCTGTTTACAAATCTCAGAGTTCTCTGTACAAGCATTGTTCCTTCAAGTCAAACAGCATGTGGCCCAAAATAAATTACCTGAGTCCTGTGTGTGATATTTTAAAATATTGACTACCAATTACTAGGATTCCTCAACAGGATCAGTATAAAAATGCACAGGGATAGGTCTTTTAAATTTGTTCTTCTAATATTGCAGTGCAGGCAGAAATCATGCATTGCCCCCCACTGCCACCTACCAATTTGCTTAGCAGAACTGCCACATTAATTCCTATAGGAATATGCCTTCTGTGCCAAACAACATCTTGCTGATAGGTAGACCTTTATTGAGAATGTGGCACAGGAGGAAAGAGTTAACCTGTTCTCCCCATAAGTCATCATCTTACTCCTAACTGGGCTCCTCAGCAGGTGACACTTGAAGTTAATTTAAAAAAATATACACAGGCATCATAAAGTTACATGATAGATTGGTTGCCATCTTCCCCTTCTTTGTTTCCTTTTCTCCATCTCCTCCCAGTATTATTTTCAACATTAGGCTTGGGACAGAGGTTTGCTATAGCAAATGTTTGTTTCATCCTAATACTGCTTCTGAATAGCTCTGGTGAGATGCTACTGGAATTTGATACTGGAGCAACCAATTTGAGCTGTAGTTGCCAGGATCCATTTTTTAAATTTATTATTTTATTATTTTATTTTCGTTCAAATAGTCTTATAGGGTCTTGGCCTATTTGGATGTCAGTAGGCCCTGTTCTGCAGCTGTGTCATCATCCAGACACACATTCTTCAACTAGGCCTCCAAAAAGTTTGGAAGACCTCCTTACTGTGACCTACCCTCCTCTTAACCAGAGTTAAAACATGAAGATGCAGCATACTTTACTAGGATCTCGCTGCCAGCAGATTACAGTACTATGAGGGGAAAAAATGACGCTAATGCTAGATCTTATCAAGCCTTCCAGAAAGAATTGCTACAGCTATGCAGAAGCAGTATTAGGATAAAACAAACATCTGCTATAGCAAACATCTGTCCCAAGCCTAATGATGAGAATAATACTGGGAGGAATTGGAGGAAGGGAGGCAAGATGAGAGAAGGTGGCAGCCAACCTATAATGTATGTTGCCTCTGTATCTTTTCACACACAGTGTATATTTTATTGGAGTGCACTGGAGATGAAGATCCTCCCAGCAACACTGCCTGTATGTTTTTGTAGCACTTTTGTGATTAACTGTAGGAAAGAAGTTGTAGCATAAGCGTTTATAGACTTGGTCTCCTTTGTCAGATGGGGGCAGTGATAAAATAGGCATCTGATATAATCTGAACGGGGCTGAAAGTAATATAAATAGCAAACATTGTGACATAATCTTAGCACAAATAAGAAAATATGGATCAATCTTGATTGGCTTTCATCCACCTAATGTATATTCAGAGTGCCAACACACTACAATTGCAGAAGGATTTTGAAGTGTCTTCACAACCTTAGATTACAAAAT
The DNA here is from genome assembly GCA_034509955.1 of Urosaurus nigricauda. Taxonomy (NCBI): domain Eukaryota; kingdom Metazoa; phylum Chordata; class Lepidosauria; order Squamata; family Phrynosomatidae; genus Urosaurus; species Urosaurus nigricauda. The sequence goes on along the minus strand of JAOEGL010000004.1, from coordinate 199,211,556 downwards.
ATATACCTTGACCATTTAGCCAGTTATTTACCTACCATGCAATGGGTTTTGGGGAGGAAACAGTTTTATTAAATTTCTTCTCATTTAAGAATTTCAATGTGGATTTGTGTAGCTGATTTATCCTATTACAGCAAAAGCAATGAAGAGTATTGTGCAACCTTAAAGGCTAACAAGTTTTATTTGGCATAAGGTTTTTGTGGAGTCTCTGTGTTTTGTGCCCTTAAGTTATTTCTGATGTCTGGCCACCCTCAGGTGACCCTATCTTAGGGTTTTCTTGGCAAGATTTGTTCAGAGAAGCTTTTCCATTGCTTTCCCTTGAGACTGAGAGCACGTGATGACTTGCCCAAAGTCACCCAGAGAGTTTTATGGCCAAGCTTGGCATTGAACCCTGGTTTCCAGAGTTATAATTCAACACTCAAACCACCATACCATGCTGGCTCTTTGTGGAGTCTAGTCCTCTGGAAAGTTGTGGTAACTTGCTGCATCTGATGAAGTGGGCTAGAGCCCACAAAAGCATATGTCTAGTTTTTTGAAAGATGGCAGAAGGGGGGCAGACTCTTGCTCTTCCCAGTAGGGTCAGGTAAAGAAAAACTGCTGCAGCTTCTCCTATCTTGTGTATTCTTCCTTATTAATAACTTTTGCCTTCTTGAATACATCCGATCTTGCTTGCCCACACCTGTCCTGGCTTTCATCTCTGAAATGTTGGAGGGTATGCAAGGAACAACCCAAGTGCTGCAGCTGACCTAGTTGGATGCCTTTGTTTTCTCAACGTATGAGCTTGGTGAATTGCTGCAAGCAAGGCATTACTTCATTCAGAGCCAATTACTTTTAGAATCCTCACCTTATATAATATTTATCTAAAAGCTTACTCCTACTGATCCACTATGGCACCTAAGATGCTACTTCATAAAAGTCTTGCTCAGAACTTATCTACTTCTGGGCAACAGTCCTCCTCTCTTCCTTGTCCTGACTTCAGCCACTTGATCTGCCTTGAGAGAGAATTTATGGAATTTTTTTGTTGCTTTTTTCTGTGTTTCTTTGTGCTTGTTCTCAACATTTTTGACAGCTTTCTTAGCATTGTTGCTCCCTATCAGGGTAAAAATAGACTGGTCTCAGTATCCAAGCTGTTATATTTCCCTAGATCACAGCAATGCTACTTCACACTCCAGTTCCTATTTGCCTCTCTTTATAGTCTGAATGCTACCCTTTTATTCCTCAGGTGACCCACATCCACCATTACTATTTCCACCCAGGTTAGTGGCAACCCAGCATGCCAGAGACCTAATCTTCCCCTCTCTTTACTTCAAAGGGGTCTCTGATGTGCCATATATGCAAAGCAGTTCTTAGAGCCTCTTAGGTGAGAATCTGGAATGCCTCCAACAGATAACAACAGGTTTGGGTGTTTCCCCCCCAAATGCACATATATTCTTATGAATATCTGTATACCTTCAGATCTGTGAAGTCACATCTTTTGAAATTGTGTATCTCTTATCCAGTTTGAACATCCATTGGTAGTAGTATGATGCTGTAGCTTTGAAGTGAGCCAGATGAGAATTTTGATACATGGCAATAGTAACATAAAACAAAAGCAGCCAGATCAACAAAATGGAGCTGCATTCAGGGCTACTAGATTTTGACCCATTTCAAATGCTGGAATACCAACCTGATATAGAGTGGTTTCTCCCAGGCCAGAATAGCAGAATAGTCCTTGTTATATATTCTAAAGTGAGGTGTCTCTGTTTCATAGGTAGGTCTTGTTTAATAAAACAGAAAATGTTTGCCAATATAAGATGTTTGAGAAAAAGGAGGTACACAGTGAGGATGAAGATTGTTCACAATCAAGGGTGTTTCTCGCAAGCCCCATAGAGCTTTTCCCAATACCCGACACACTGAAAAAAAGTCTGCTAAAAAGAGATTTTGCTGCTTCTACAGATCTCCAGAGGCAACTTTTTTTCTTTTTTTGCATAAAACATATTGCAGACCGCCCCCATTCTACCCTACCCAGATCAAAACTGGATATGGATATTGAATCACCTTTGGTTTTTTATTCCTCCCCCACTATTTTATTGGAGGAGGGGTACATTTCTAAGCATTTCCACAACTGGTACATCCTGCAACAAGTTCTGTGGGTGAAAAATCAGCCCTCTCAGCCTAAAAATGTTGCCTGCCATTGGAATACAAAATGGCTTAATGTTCCAAAAACATGCTACATGTGTTGTTGTTGTTGCTGCTGTTGTTATATTTGTGTTTCAGAAGTCTTAGAATTGGCTTATCTATGTGCCATATTTGAGAAGGCTGGGTAAAACTTCTCTGACAAAAGTTGAAAGTGTTGCACCCAGAGAAAGGTGTGGCATATGCTTGATACTGTATTTTGGTTACTAGGCTGGAAATGATATTTGGATCACAACATCTGTGAAAAGTTTTCCTCTCTTCTTTACATTATCATTAATGCTGTGATTGTGCTGGCAGTTTAGGTCGCCTCCATGTAGGTACAACGTTGTATTTACCATGGAAAATATATTGCTGGATTAGCAAACTGTTAGAGGTCTGTAAGTTCAGTAAGCATTTCAGATCTTGTTTAGATGTTACACACATGGTATAAACACCAGAAAAATATTCAACAATATGAAATGCTAACCTTGCTAGCACATTTTAAGTCAGATGCTGGGCAATAGCATGAGCCATGCTTTTTCAAAAAAAGAAAACATACATCATACACTATCACAGTCTTCAAAAAGGAAGAAGCCATTTTGGCAGTTCCCATGTTTTTGTTTCTTCATGAATTAATTGTGGAATTTAAGTACATCTCCATTAAACATGCTGCTCTATCATAACTGATAAACATAGCTACTGAATTCTTAACCATGCCTGCAAAACAGATTAACTGATTTAAGGGCAATGGTTTAAAATTTTAGACACTTAATTTTATTATCTTTCCTCAGAATTATACAAAGAAATGAGAAGCCTCATATGCATAACATATTCATAAGACAATGCAGGGGTGCATTTTTGCCAGAGAGTCACTAATTTTAGCTATAATCACTAACAATGTTTTTGTTTTACAGACTAGTATGATTTGGCAAAAGAATAAAATTGCTTTTAAAGTACAAAAATAATTATGAACCACTTGAAACGTAATGTCTGTGTTTTATTTCTCATCAGAATTCATTAGTGTGTAACATCAATAATTTAGCCCATCATTTGCCAACACTGACTTGGCTCAGTAGTTCAATCATGTAACCCTGTAAACTCACTTTCCATTAAAATGAATGTTGCTGACAAAGGATAACTAAAGAGATACTTCATTTATTAGCTAAAGAGATACTTCATTTATCAACATTTTTAAATTAGGAGTTTGGGACCACAGACACTTAGCTGGATAAAATATTTGAGGGAATCTTTACTATAGGACTAAAGATATATGTGGAATCATACTATGTTGTTCAAAATGACAATGTCTTTTGAACATGTAACTTGGTTGATAGCATACTCTTCCAGAGGTATGCTGATGGAAACAGTGACTCTTGGTGGAACTAGAACTGATTGTCATACAGTACTCTGCTTGAAGGGTATCCATGCTGAAATCTACCTATATATTGGTAAAACTATGTCATTGAAATGCCCATGTCCATTAACGTAGCTCACCAGCCAGACTGTGATGAGCTTGTCCATATTTCACTATCCGGGTCCACAATGAAATATTCTTATGACTGGTTCACCAAATCCAATGAATAACGTCCACATAGATTCTACTATGTGGATGAATGAATTGATATTTAATCAAACATTTGTAAAAAAAAAAAAAAAAAGGCTAAATGCAAACAAATTATCTTTCATCTTTAAACACTAATTTGAAACATTAATTTGTAAATTAATTGATCATGAGAAAGTCCTCCCATAATAGCTATTATTCTACTTCCAAATCTAATCTTTATGATTTTTAGAATCCTCATCAAGTAGGTCAATACATTCAGCGCCACCAAAGAAGAGCATTTATACAAGTGTCTAGACTAGAGAAAGAAGTATGATCATGGCATTTTAAATTAGCATAGCTGATACTTTCATGTTTTTGGCTCGAGCTCAAACAGGGCAAGGTGAAGAGGAATTGGTTACTGTCACTGAGTTCAAATGTTCAAAGAGTAGCTGTATTATCCTGTGTTGTAGCAAGCAAAGAGTGGTTTGCAATCCAGAAAAAAGTGTTATAATTTTTGTGCTATAATAAATCTGTTAGTCCACACATTACTACATTTTGTTTTATGGGTCATACAAATGTCATTAGCCATTCCTACTTCTGAAAGAAAAGGGAAAAGTAAGCACTATTGAAGGTGATGGGATTTATTTCTGAGTAGCCACATGATTGCATTGCCAGCTTCCTGTTCTTTTTTTTTTTTTTTAAGTGGGAGAAAGAGCAAGGGTAATTGGGAAGACTTCAACAGACATTGCAGACTTTATTTTCTTTTTTAAAGAAGAAGTGTAGTGGGGAGAAATATTGATTTAGCTCTCCATTTGATTTCTCACACTAAGCCAATCCCACAGCCATCACAGCAATTGTGTGCAGTTATGAAAGCGAAGTTGTTTGCTGTCAACTAAAGAAACATTGCTGTTCTTCTTCATGATCTGTGTGAATCACACAGTTGGGCTTAGTATTTGTGTAGTAGTTCTCTTTGTAACATTCCATAGTTGAGCTATCTTTGGTAGGAACATGGCTTCCACTCCCTCGCTGCACCTTTGTTAGCCCTCCTTAATTTTTCTCCTCAACTCCTTTCCATCCGCTCCCCTGGTTGCATTTCTAGGAATGTTCTTCTCCTCAGTAGCTTAGTTTTCATCTTCACCATCTTCCTTCTGTTTCTTCATCTTGCTTTTAATTTCTACTTCTGACAGCCTTAAAAGAGAGAGAGAGAACTTTTGACTTCTATTATCCCTTTCTTGTAAAGGGCATTATTCTGATGGTCTTGATGGCCAAGAGAGAGAGAGAAAGAGAGGACCAACAAGTTGGATGATGGAAGCCAGCAATTAGAGGCCAGCTCCTTGTTCTGCTCACAAAAGTACTTTGCCACATCTGGGAGAAAAAGTAAAGGCAGAGGTGGCCAAAAAGGTACTGCAAACTTCTACCAGTCCCAATCATATGAGTGAAGTGACCCCTGGCATCACATTTGGATATGGCAATACATTTTTAAAATCCACCTTGAAATATAAATTATCAGAATATAGTGGCAGAAAGCACAGGAGGGCTACAGGTGGATGAGTGCATCAGAGTATCATGTTGGACATACCTTGTGGTAAGAGAGGCAAATGCCTAAAGCAGATTGGCAAAAGGAAGAAAGTTCAATGACTTAGAATGTGGTATTAAGTCCAGGATAACCCAGCTCTGGCTTTTGAGAAAGATGAACACTGATTTGGTTTTTGGTTTTTTCTGATGCCAGCCAATCCAGATATTTCTGTTGCTTGTTTGCATGTACTGTACACCTTTACTGAAACATATAAACAGTATCAAAAGATATATTTTCTCTGACCCAGAGAGACTGTAGTTGTGTTATAAAGTATGTCCACTTTTTGAAAAATGTGTTCATTGAGAAGGAAAACTCACAAATCTAAGAAGCTTAGCACACAGCAAAATAAAGTGACTTACCACTCCGGAATTCAAGCCAAATTCAGGCTGCCTCCTGGTGTTATCGCATGGCTTTTGCCCCCAGAACTGCCATCCAGGTACAGCCTGGCTCCAATACTGGTCCCTGAACTTTGTTCAAAGTTGGGAGCTTTCTGACTTTGAAAAATAGACGCCAAAGTGAGTTCAGAGACCAGTATTGGAGGCAGGATCTACCCAGATGGCAGTCTTAGGGGCAAAAGCCATGTGATAACACCAGGGGGCGGCCCAAATTTGGCTTGAATTCCGGAGTGGTAAGTCACTTTATTTTGCTGTGCACTAAGCTCCTAAGTAAGTAAATAGGGAGAAATGACTGTTTTCTCATTTCAAAATACCCTATGTTTTAGTTTGCCAGCTCATCATATATTTACACAAAGGAAGATGCTAATCTGTTTTCTAATGGTCTAATGACTCTAGCCTATGTCTCTTAGCAATCTCTTTGATGTACATACCATGATGTTGATGCAGCCCACTGCTGACTACTGGATTTTAGAAACCTTTCTTCCTACTAGTTATTGGTGCTTCTGTAGCCTCAGACATAGATTGTCTGGACAACATAATCAGAAGACTGAGTATGCTGTAACATACTGTAAGTGTTTGCAAACTAATGTGCTTAAGACCACATTGTACATTGATTAGAAAGTAATTTAATAAGAGTGATTATCCTAGCTAGGATATGAAGAAAAGATGATAGAGAAGATTGTTGAAAAGTCTTTGCAAGTTCAACTCAAGTCAATCTCAGTTATTTCAGAACATTTTCAAATTTATTGGAATTTCTTTTAATATTAATGGCCACACTCGCCAAAAATCTTTGAACACTACTGGGTTGACCCAAGATCTTTTGCCACTTGAGGCATCCAATGCCCTCTCTCCAAGCCCATTACTACCATGTCAGGGTGAATGATACACAATGCTGGTCATATTATTTTTGTGCAGGAAACAGAAAATTCTTCAAGTACTTCTCTAGGAGCTGCCTACCTCTACCTAATAATGTTGGCACTGGAACTACTGGAGTCTTAAATTCCAAACTGGTGCCTTTCCCTTTTTCAGTTCTGAGATTTTCACTATCTTTCTTTTGGATTATGGCAGTTATAGGACTGTGGGCTTTGAACAATAAAGTATCCTTATTCAAATCCTGTTCAGCACAAAGTAGGCATCTCCCCTGCCCTGTCAATCAATATACATAGGATTGTGCTTTTAAGGTCTAGGTATTTTTAACAGAGGAAAGACTGAAACTGATTAAAAGAGTTGATAAGTTCAGAAACATTTACCTGCTTAAATTAAACATCTTCCTTAAATAAATAATAATATCTATTGACACTTTTAAGTACCTTGTGAGATCATGAGAAAAATACTTTTACAAAGTATATGCTCATGTATAAGTAAAGAAATTTTAGTAATTTTAGACCCAAAAAACTAGGTTAACTTATCCATGGTTCAATATAAAGACTGTACTTTAACTCATAAAAAGAAAAAATGATCTCCTGGTGGAAAGCAAGAAGCACTCTCTCAGACCCATTCTATTCTCATCCATCCAGCTGAAATTTTGTAAGTCCTTTGCCATTGTTTTCCTTTGCAACATCCTTTACATCCTTTGTCACATGCCGCTAGGTTTTACCCTCACCCTATCTATGGGTGATATCGAAATCTATTTGAGGAGGTTGTGCTGAATAAGGAGTGGATCTTAAAATTCGAAGTATTAGTATCTTCTGAAAACTGAAATGTGTTGGGCTTTTGAGAAAATAAAGTCCATCTTTGTAGCATCTTGAGACATGTTTCCTTTTTCTTTGTGGAAGCCATCTGCATTGGGCAATAAAGGTGCCCTGATGGATCCTAGGCAGCCTGGGAGGCAGAAGAGCACCTTTATCTCCTGGTGAACATTCCTTTTGCTGCCCTCCCCAACCAACTTATTTCTTCAATTCCTTATGTTTAATTAATTACTTCCAAGCTCTGCATTTCATGTTTACACTCCTAGTAGCTAAAGGAGTCAATTAAATGTGATAATGGGACAATAATCATGAGAGCCAGCATGGTGTAGTAGTTTGAGAATTGGATTAGGACTCTGGAGAGCAGGGTTCAACTCCCAACTCAGTTATGGAAACCCACTAGGTGACCTTGGGTGCGTCATACACTCTCAGCCCCAGAAAACCCCATGATAGGGTTGCCTTAGGATCATCATATGTCAGAAACAACTTGAAGGCACAGAACAACAAATCATGAAACTTCTATTTGCAGTTTGGGAAAATCTTCAACAGGCAAAGCTGGGCATAGCAGGTGAATCTAATTTGGGGCAGAGCAACTTGGGAGACTGTCTTTCACGGATTTTTTCACTTGATATTTTTGTATTTTAAAACCAGCCCCGGTTACCTAAAATGGAGGAATCCAAACTTTATTTTTGGTATAACACTGAATTGGAAGGGTCTACCTTGGCCACACTCCTGATTTCCTGTAGCCTGTATTTCCCACCAAATCTTTCTTTAGGAGAATTTGTAATAATTTGTCCTTGACAGATCTCAAGCTATTTCAGATATCACAATTTGCCTTAAGTATATGCAAATAGATCATTGTGATTTGTCCTAGTAATGGACCAAGCATGCATGAAGTTTTTACTTAAAAGTCTAAGTGCATTTTCCATAGTTCTAATAACTGTAACAAGTTAAATTTGCATTAGAAACTTTAAAAGGCCAGACATTTGTTTTGTGTCAGCTTATCTCAAATCCCATAAGCATCAAAAATAAGGAGCACAACTCTTTTCTCAGACATAAGGACTGGTTCGCACAGGCACACTCATCAGTTGATGACTGCAACATTAAGCAACTAAACGCATCAATGAGCTATCACAGATCTAATACTAGAGATGGGACTTTGATATCACCCAGTGTCACTTTGATATCAGTCAAAAACATATTATTTTCAGTAGGATTAGCTCAC
>JAOEGL010000004.1:194685481-194915481 GCA_034509955.1 Urosaurus nigricauda | reverse complement strand
TTGTGATCCGATTTTTTGGGTGGGCGGAAGAAAAGGGGTTCCAACATTAACTTTACCTTTCTTTCTTTCTTTCTTTCTTTCTCTCTTTTTGGAGGAGGAGGAGGAGAAAAAAACATTAGATCCAGAATGCGACTGTAAACAAATCCAGGGGGGCTTTCCCCCTTTTCTCCCCCTTTAAGAAAGGCAGCTCTCGAGGAGGAGGAAGAGGAGGACCCCCCCATATTTTTTCTTGAGGAGGATTTCTGTTTTTTCTCAGGAGGAGGAAGAGAAGGAAGGAATTAAAGGACTTTTTTGGGGGGGGGGGAGAGAAAGAGGAGGTATCCCTTTTTAAGAAAACCCATCCATCCATATCAGCAAAGATGTAAATGTTAGCAAATGAAACCAGGACTAGATCCTCCCCCCCCCCCTTTTTTTTAGGTCTGGGGTTGCCGTTTTGTGTGGTGCCTTTTTGTGTTTTTTTTTTTTTTTTTTGGAGTGTGTGTTTGTGGGGGGAAGATTTTAAAAGGCGGGTTGGTGGAGGAGAGGTGTGTTGTTTCGGGGAAGAAGGAGTGTGTCGGGGGGGGGGAGATCGCAAGCTTGGAAAGTTTTGTTGGAGCAAAGAAAAAAAACCCACACTAAAATTAAAAGAAAGAGAAAGAAAGCCCCGAGAGCCCCCCCCAAAAAAAAACCTCAGCCAGGAGCAGAGAGAGAGAGAGGGAGGGAGAAAGGGAGCCCACGGAGGAGAGGAAAAGGAAAAAAGTCTTCCTCCTCCTCGGATCTAGTCTCTCTCTCTCTCTCTCTTTGGTCGGTTGTGAGGAAGTGTTGTGGCCGTTTTGTTTTGTTTAGTTTTCCTTGTGTCGAGAGGGCTGTGTGTGACATTGAAACAACTTCAGCTGTTTACTTTTAGGATGTCTCGCCGCAAGCAAGCTAAACCAAGAGCACTCAAAGGTAAGTCCTGAGACACCCCCTTCCTTCCTTCCTTTTCTTCCTTCCTTCCTTCTTTTCCTTTTTTCTCCCCGTTCCTTTTTTCCCTTCCCTTCCCTTCCCTTCTTCTCTCCCCCGCCCCTCTTCCCCTTCAATGCCAAGGCTGGCTGTTGTGTGTGTGTGTGTGTGTGCTTGTGTATAATATGTGTGTGTGTGTGTCGGAATGAGGAGCTGCCTGACCACCGGAGTGAGATTCCTTTTTATTTTGGCCTCCCCTGATTCTGAACCAGAGAGAAGCAAAGGATTGAGGGAAAGAAAGAGAAAAAGAAAGAGAGAAAGAGAGGGAGAGATGGACTGGAGAGAGAGAAGGAGAAAGAATGCGCACGGACCCACAAACACACAGAGAGACTGAGACCCACAAACTCATACACACAGACCCACAAACAGAAACAGACACACACAGACCCACAAAAACACACAGACCCACACAGACTGAGACTCAAAAACTCACACACAGAGACCCACAAACAGAAACACACACACACACACACAGACTGAGACCCACAAACACACACACAGACCCAGACCCACAAACAGAAACACACACACAGAGAGAGAGAGAGACCCACAAACACACACAGAGCCACAAACACATAGAGAGACTGGGAACCACAAACTCACACACACAGACACACAAACACACACAGACCCAAAAACACACAGAGGGACTGAGACCCACAAACACACACACAGTGAGAGACCCACAAACAGAAACACACACACACACCCATAGAGAGACCTACAAACACACACAGACCCACAAACACACAGAGACTGAGACTCACAAACATACACACACACAGAGAGACCCCCCCCACAGACCCATAAACACAAAGACACACAGACCCACAACACACACACAGCAACAGCGCTAGCAGTAGCCCTTTTACATTAATATACCGCTTCATAGCGAACTAAGCACTCTATGGGTTAGCCAGTTGCCCCCCCAACACAGACCCACAAACACACACACGAGAAAGGAGAGACTTTAAACTCTTTTCTCTTACTCTCCAACCTCCCCCCCCACACACACACACAACGCTTTCGAGGTTTCTATATTCGTAGCGGGAAAGTTCTTGGGTTGTTGTTGGTGCTGTTGTTGTGGGGCATGTGTGTGTGATTTCTTTCTCCCCCCCCCCTTACTCCATTTCTGAGGTAAAGAATTTCCCTCCTTTTTTTGGGGGGGGGGGTGAGGTCTTTTGGTGGTCCCCATCCGCCTCGACCTCCTTCTTCCCCCCAAAAGCTGGAAAACAGGGGAGAAGAAGAGAGGGATCAATTCTAATAAAAAGAGCCAGGGAAAAAGGAAGGAGGGGAAAGGAAAGAAGGAAGGAGGGAAGAAAAGGAGGGAAGGAAGAGCAACCCAGCACTGGAGTTGCCCCACATTCCTCCTTTCCAGGAACAAACAGGCAGCCTCTTTCTTTCTTTCTTTCTTTCTTTCTTTCTTTCTTTCTCTTTCTGAGGGTTTTCTTCCTCAAGTAAAACAAGACCTAACGGCCCTTATTTCAATCGGAGTTAAAAAGTGTAACTTTTTGGCAAGCTTTGCCTTTCTTTCTTTCTTAGGCTGCATCCACACTGGCTCAAGGCTATGGAATTCTGGGAGTTGGAGTTTGTTGTGGGGCCCAGAGGGCCCCACAACAAACTCCAACTCCCAGAATTCCATAGCAGTGAGTGAGACAAAGAGTTAAAGCGCTGCCAAACCGGATTATTCCTCCAGTGTGGAGGCAGCCTAAGTTTGGCTGCTGTGTGTGTGTGGGGGGGGGGTTCCCCTCCTTCCCTCCCTTCAAAACACAAATACACAAACACACACAACTCCAAAGGAGGAGTGTGGGCTGGGCTTTTGGAAGGCAGAGATTGGAGGAGAAAGCAAGACTTTGAGAGAGAGAGAAAGAAAGAGCTGAAGTGAAATCACTGATGATGATTATTGATCTGGAGGCTGGAGTTTCTGGAGCTGTGGAGGAATGTGGGAGCCTGTGGTGGTGGTGGTGAAGGGGGGGATGGAAGAGCAGGAGAGCACATGGGCCCTCTTTTTTTTTTCCTTCTCCCTTCTCTTTATCCTCCCCTACATCTTGTTTTGGGAGAGAAGGAGAATGGCATTGATTCTGGTATGATATGGAGAGGTCTATTTGGGAGCTGAGGGGTGAAGAGAGGAAGGAGCAAGGAACAGGAGAGCCTCAAGTAAGACACATAGAGACACACACACAGAGGAATGAGTCCTAAGGAGGAATGATGGATGTGCCAAAGCCTTGAAGGGAGGACAAAGGGCGGTTTGTGAGAGATGGTGGCAGGCCACAGGAATGTCCTGGGGAGGCTTGCTCTGCTCCTGCCTGCTGCTGCCTCTCTTCTTTTCTCCCAAGCTGGCCTCCCATAGTCCACCCTCCTGCCCTCCATTTGGGATTCCTGCCCTCCATTTGGGACCCTTCAGAGTGACACCCGGCCAAGAGTGCTCCTGGCACTCCTCAAGAGATTTTTCTCTGATACTCCTCTGTTGGTACTCAAGCAGAGCTTTCCTTTCTCTGATGTTTCCTCCTTCCTTGCTCCATTGCTTTCTGTTGCAACCACGTCCTGGTACCAAACCCAGTTAGTATTGATCCTCTCACAGCTCAACAGGCAGTTAATCTCAAGGCCGCCAGCCCCTTCCACCATGTGCCTAATTCTTCTCACCTCAAGGAATGCATTGCAGTTTCTGCTTGTCCCTTTGCTGTGGCAAGGAAGCCTGCTCTATGTTTGCTAGCCAGGTTAATAATGCACTTAGGATTAACACAAGACTAGATCTCCCCCCCCCTTCCCAAATCCTGGCTAGTTAGAGGAAGGTATCAAACTGAAGATGGGATAGTGGTGGCAGCAGTGAAGGGGCGAGGGGAGTCACTGTCAGAAGTTATGGAAAGTTGGCTCAGGAACACAGGACTCTTGAAGGAGGTGGGGGCTATGACTGAATTAAAGGTTGACTTTCTGGAAGGCCCGGGTTCATGTGGTGGTGTGAGCTGAGGTGAACTGAGCGACACCACATTGGTTGGAATGAGTGTAAAGGCATCCTATTTTAGATACTTAGCTCTGTAGAGTTGCGATTTGTTGGGCTGCAGCAAAAAATTCATCCCAAAAGTTCATCTGTTAGCATCCTCCTATGGACTTCAATGGTCTTTTGAATCCGGCCTTCCCAGTCCTCCTAGCAGTGTATATCAAATGTGCTGCCTTGCCTTCCATTTCGATCCCTATATAATTTTTGGTTGACTGAAGCTTAACAGTTCAATAATGCTTTACTTTGACAGCGTGTAAGGAACAAATCTGATGTTCTTCCAATGAAAGTTCTGTTGGTTGTGAATAGGTTTATATGCAGATAGCTTCCCTAAAGAGGATGCATTTATCTGCATGCAGGTTTTTATGGCCAGTAAGTCAAGCCATCAATTGGTTATATTTATGGGGCAATGGTAAAAGAAGTTGAGGTTGACACCCCCCTCCATTACTACAGATGTGGGCAAAATTAACCAATAAATGATATAACACTGTGATTTCCCACAGATAGTCTTTATCTGATTTCTGATGCAAACAAAATGTTTATTTTTTTTTTTAAAAAAAAGGTTTAATGTAAGCAGAAATATAAATTAAAATATGAAACTTCCAGTTTTGTATGGTCATATAAAAGAGTGTTTGGTATGTATCAACAACCCATGAGGAGAAAGATGTATACCCTTATATCAGAAGTACAGTACTGCTATTGGCAGCGAGGACTGACCTAAACAAACAGTGGCTTATTTAAATGCATAGCTTATCCATTCCAGTACATTAGTCTGTTTGTTATCTTCTTTAATCATAGTGCATGCTAATATCATCTGTGTGAGGAATATAATAGTTAGAGCATCGCTGTATAGATTACTATTTTACAGCTCTTATTTTCCATGCAGCTGGTTGTTGTTTTTTCAAAAGGTGCCCATTTTTGTTGCTTGGCCTCATTTGAAGGAAAATTTAGAGTATGGAGGCAGTTGGGAAGTTTAAGTAATCTACTTTCAGCACTTTAAATATGTTCTACAAATCACACGTGTATTTTGAGTGAAGAAATAGCAGTATTCAACAGAATCATAAATACTTGCTATACTTTAATAAGGTTAGTGTAATGTTAGTTTATCACCCAGTCTCCTCACTGTAGCTGTTAAAACCAGGTTCCATTTCTTTTAATCTGACTTGGTTCTGAATAAGTCTGTTTAAGACTGTAGCCTTAGATCCTTTAGTTTCTCAGAAATGAGAAATAGGTGAAGTGTTCAGAAATAAGCAGGAGCTGGTTGTTGAAAGTATATTTAACAAACTTGCAGCAGCAAACCAAAAATGGAAGATACATTGTAAAAAATATCTAAAACCGTTTGTGGGACTGTGAATCAACAAAAACTACTAAGCAAAGAGCTGTATTGTCCAAACAGTATTTAGGAGTGCAAACAGGGTTTAGGGGTGTTAGTTTGAAGTATTCACATTATTTAATTTGGAATCAGCATCTGATAATTGTGAAGCAAATGTCTAGAGGATGAAGTTTACATATTTACCTAGTCATGTCCCTTTGATGGTATAAAAGATTTCAAAGGCACGCACTGTAATCTTTGACATAATTTGACACTTTCAAAGTTGCTTTCCAGGGCAATAGCAACTGGGCAGATAAGTGCATCAACAAAATTTGAGGTTGGGTTTTGTTTTTGTTTTCTGTTTTTTGTTTGCATATTAGGTGAATTATAGTAAAGTTCACCAGCAGCTGTGGATTCTGAAGAATAATTACTTTGATTTCATTTATTTTAAACATAGCTGCTTTGAACAATGAGTCCTTTGCTCCTTCCCAGGGTTGGAATGAGGTCGCTGCTAATCTTGGTTGAATTATCTTGATAGGGGTGTGTATATGTATGCATGTGTGTGTGTGTGTGTGTGTGTGTATATGAGATTTCAGCACCTATGTAATATATTATGTTCTAAAATATTATCATGTGGTGTAAAGTTCATTTGAAAATGGTGGCCTTGGTGTATATGATTCAAGTATACTAATGAGTTGTGTCAAAATAGAGTATATTCAGGTGGGACAGTATTTTCCTTTCAGGAATGTTTAAATTATTATATTTATTTGATGTTTAAAGGCCAGCATCTACAGGTTGCTTTTGGAAGCCCTAGGAATGAGTGGCATGAGCTTTGACAATCTTGACCTTTGTTTCTCGCTCCTCTCTATAGCCCTCCCCCAACACATAGTCCTTTATCCCATACCCTTCAAGGAGGTCTCTGGAAAAAGATGGTACATGGTGCACTTCTGAAGAAAGATTGATATTACATATAACCATTTACCATTTCTTTCCTCTCTGCCTCTCTGATTTAAAAACAACAAGAATAAACAGAACTTCTGCTAGTACATTAAGAGTATGGAAAGGTCACGACAGGCCTTTATGCATGTATCCAATCCCAGCCTGATTTTCCTGGATTCAATGGAAGACGCATAGCTCCAATTTTTAATGTTGCAATCGGAAAAGAAACATTTTCCTGTAATTTGTAACATTTCTATGGCTTCTGTTGCTGGCCTGTCTTTCCTGTTTCTGTATGAGGAGTTTGGTCATGGTTACATTTTTCAATCAAAAAGTATTTTTAATTATACATCCAGTTATAGCCCACTTTCTGAATGGGGGAAGGAGACATCTTCACAGTATTAGCATACTGGAACAATTTTATCAGTGCTAAAATATAGTTTCTTGTAAGTAAATTTTGTAGATTGAGTATCACATTTATTTGTGTGAAACAACTTCTAAGCAAGTATAATTCCCAGCTAAATGTTTGTGATGGAAATGTCAATGTACTTAGAAACCTGCCTTTCTAAAAGTAAAGTATTATCTGTTATCTCACAGTAACTTAGTGGGAGGAAATTATTCATCATTTTGTATATTATCTAGAACCAAGGAGTGGCATAGTCCCCAAATTTAAGGATGTGTAATATTTTTATTACTTAAATATTTTCATGTATGTTTCAGTACAGATACAGTTTTGTGATACTAAGGCTTAACATTACAGTATTGCTATTCTGGCTCTTTATAAAGGAGGCAATATGGTTTAGTATGCTTAACATTAATTATGTAAGTATGTATACTGGAAAAATGAAAATGCTACATGGGTAATGAATTGCTTTGAACATTATCTTCTGAGAAAATTCGGCCATGTATAATATTCTGTTTGGTTGGACACACAGGAAAATATGTTTCCTATTCATATTTTCAGCTACATGTTTAGGTGTATATATTTTTCTCTCACATTCTGGAGAACCAAAATATGTTTTTGCAAATAATAGCACAGATGTTGGTGCAATATTGAGAATTCTAATTTAGCAGCAGCATGTCACAAAGTAATTGGCATTCAGAGTGGTACATACCTTTCTTTCATCATCTTGAGTGTTTTTACTCTTCAAATCTTTACATGGACTAGATATTAAACATCACAAGATTTCTTGACATAATGTAACCGAAGAAATTTCATAGACAAAAATTTTGATTAGAGTTAATAGTATCTGCGCAACCTGTCCTCTCCCTTGATTCATTTTTGCTATTTTACAGGATTTCTTGTCATGAGTTTTACAGCACATTGGTATATTCTTGAAAGAATGGGAACAAATATTGGTAAAATTCCTCTTGGCCTGTAAAAACTACTAACATCTGTTTTGAAACATATTGCTGCCTCTTTTTTGGTCTAGCCAAAATAGTGCAAATCTGAAAGATGTAGATATAAAGCAAGATATAAAACAATACTGCAAATGGTTAGAATCTTATTATCTCTTTAAAGTGCAGACATTGCAAGTTTTCACTCTTCCTCTGTTGATACATCACCATATGCAAGTTAATCTATCTTGAAACAGTAGCTGATTTGTATTAATCTAAATTACAAGATCTACTCCTTGATCCTATTGGCATGTCATAATTGCAGTGGAGAACAGCTGTTGTGGATCTGTGGAGCTACAGTAACTGCCAGAGGTTTGCAAGGCTGCTGGGCCAGTTTGATCTGGCAACATGATCTATATATCATTTTCTGATGCATTGTAAGAACCACTTATCATATTGCAGTGGATTTCAACCTTTTGGAAGCTGAAGTCCATATAAACATACATTTTAGGATCCTCATCTTTTTTTAAACTGTAGATTTACATGATTGTAGAGCTGCTCGCGCAACTCAGGTCAGATTATGATCCAGTAATAAATTGAACTAGTTGAAGCAAAATGATACTGGATGTGCCAATACACTTGGCTTTGTGGAACCTAAAATATTCAGTAATTTTCTTTCTTGTTGTGTTCCTACAACCCTGATTTCAACCATTCTTAGAAAGAGAAGACCATGGGCTATTCTGCCACATTTTGGGATTGTAAGGTTGCTACTATAGCAGTCCCGTGTTGATATCCATGGATTGACTTGTTATCTATGTTGCGGCATTGCACTGGTGCATCAGGTAGTGTTTCATCTTGGGACTGGTTTGCCATTTTAGTGGTTAGGGTTAATGTTATTCCTTTATTTTTGCCTAGAGGAGACATGATAGTCTTCTGCAGAGGTTCTCACCTAGTGTTCTGTTAGAAATATTTGAGGAACCTATATAGTTTTAGTCACAAGCAGAATTTTCCATAGAGCCTAAATAATATCCAATTCTTATAATTAAAATATATTGTCACTGACATCTGAATTTTGCTGAATTTGTCAAGGCTTAGATACTTACAGTGGGGTGATGGGATGGTATATTTTAATTGTATTGTTTTTTAACCTTGTAACCCGCTCCGATTGCTCTTTCAGAGAGGCGGGCTAGAAATAAATTATTATTATTATTATTATTATTATTATTAAGAAAATATTTGTAAAGCTGATCTGGGATTCATTGAATTCTTCTCAGTATTTCTTGGGCTGGAATTTGTAAGCTTTACATCTAGAAAATTAAGTGTTTTTTTTTTAAAAAATGCAGTATTCAAATTCAACAAATATGTAATAAAGATGAATGCTTTGAAAAACTAAACAGAGCCTTCAATGCTAGTGTGACAATACATGTGAAAACTATGAAAATAATATCGAGTTGGAATATAGTTTGGTACTTCATATTTTCCAGTGTAAATAACATTATATTGGAATGTTATTTTAATGCCATGAATGCTTCATAGCAGTGGTATATTGATACAGATCTCAGCATGATGTATTTTCCCATATGTATTTGGAATTTTTTGTTGTCCCCTGTTGTTTTGTCAAAGGTCAACATCAGTCCCATTGGGAAGAAAATGTGGTCTTGTGTTTCATTTTTTGCCTTGGGGTCTACATGTAGCTTAGCAAGAATTATGTATGCCTTATTTGTTCATGTTTTGCTCGCGACGTATGCATGTCTGGTGTTTAAATGTACTTAGCAATATTGTCACTACAAAGAGTTGAAATTCAAGGACTGTGGTTTCTTTTAACTTCCCTTCTTATTAGAAAAGAATGATGGAAGAGAAGTTTCAGGAATAGCAGACCAATAAGAAATGCTCTGTACTGGAAGTTTGAAAGGAGATGCGTATCTTAGAAAATCAAGTACATTTGTAATCTTTTTTAAAGTCCCTCTAAATTTAGGCAAGTTGGGCTCTTAGCATGCATTGCACTTCACCTCAAGTGTGAGTAATTATGCTAGTTTAGTAATTATTGGAGATGAAAGAAGCTCTGTAAGATGTGAATCCTTCTAAACTTCAGTAGCTTTACTTTCAGCCAGAGTAATGATCAAGCAATAGTTAGCCATATGCCTGGGGATTATGTTGTATGTGTGTGTGTGTGTGGGGACTTGAGTTGATACTGGGGCGTGCATTTATTACTATACTTAATAGTTTATATTTCCATTCAGTCTTCTGCTTTTTCAGAGAAGGGGATGATTCTTTGTGTTTTGTTTTGAGATACTGGCAGTTTGAGTAGATGTAGAAAATCCAGATTATGCCCCCTCCTTAGTAGAAAAAATTGTGATGAGCCAGTATCAGTTTACTGTACATGAACAACACTTTGAAATCTGTTGCCTGAAACAAACGGTATAATCCTAACTAATAGGTAGGTAGGTAGGTGTTCATTGGAAGAGTGATGCTGGAGAGCCAGTGTGATGTAGTGGTTTGAGCGCTGGACCTATTCAGCCATGGTAACTCACTGGGTGACCTTGGGCAAGTCACGTACTCTCTGCCCCCAAAAACCCTTATGATAGGTTCACCTTAGGGTCACTATAGGTCACAATGACTTGAAGGCAAACAGCAACAACAATAATTCTTTATGACATGTGCTAGTGTATTGCCTCCCCACCCTGCACCCTACCTTTAAAAGTTCTGAAATGTATGCCGTTCTTCCATTCATAGATAATACATGACTAGTTTAACTTTAAAATTATGTGAAATTTCATGAAATTTTAGAAAAATGCAAGTGCTGTCCATAGGTAGGTACTTTATACTAGATCAGAGACTTTATCTATCTAATATTCTCTGTCATCCCTAACATCCTCTGTATTATTTTCAATGCTTTCTCCATGTCATCTTTAGAGGAGTGGCTCAACTCACTTGCATACTACATTATTCCTTTGAGTGGAATTGCTAGAAATTGAATACAGGGCATTGTGCATGCAAAACCTGGACCATACTGCTAGTCCCAGAAAGTAATAATGCCCATAAACATTGAATATCATTTTCACTTTACACCATTAGATGAAAATAAGTGTTCTGTTTGACTTTAAAGAAGAAATGCAGTCCAATGACCTGCTTACTCTCCTTACTTGTTTGAGCCATTATGGGTACTTTATATTTTAAAAATGAGGAAGTGCTGTGGTTGAGGAAAATACCTACTTCATGGTATGTATGAAACAACATTTACTACACTTGTAAGCACTTCAAGATAGACAAAATTACCTATCTTTTAAAAACCTGCTGAACAGTACATTGTAAACAGTTTTTAAAAAGTGGTAGAACTGATTCATTGAGGCTAATATATAAAGGTTGTCGTAGTTTAGTAAAATCTTTTAGTAAATATTCCATTTTGGGTGTGCACATTAAATCCATTCCCATCATTCCATTATGTTGGAATTTCCTAGTGTGCATATTTGTATACAGTTAGCCCTCCACGTCCACGAATTTTATATCCATGCCTTGAACTATCCACAGCTTAAATATATTTAAAAATATATAAATTTTAAAAAACAAGTATTGATTTGGCTATTTTACATAAGATGCATCATTTTACTTTGCCATTGTATTTAATTGGACTTGAGCATCCACTGATTTTGGTATCCACAAGGGTCCTGGAACCAAACCCCAACATATATCAATGGGCCCATTTTGTTGTTGTTGTTGTTGTTGTTATTATTATTATTATTATTCAGTTTCAGTCAATTATTCAAGGGCACCCTACCAGCCCAATCTTATTAATAAATATGCAGACTACTATAAATGAAGGCTTTGTTAAGAATTCTAAAAAACTCTCTATTTTTAAACATTAAAAATTCCAGGAAATAATGGTGATTAGAGTGTTATGTTGCTACCTACTTTTGATAGCTTGAATCCCTGAATCCAGCCATAGTGTTAGAACAAGGGGCAAAAACTTAAAACAGGTTTGCAGTCTAGTTCCATCCCTGGGACTCTCAAAGACTGTCAAAAAAGCCCAAAAATATAAAATGATTTTGTCCATCTTGAAGTGCTTTCATTGTGGAGGGGGTGCGTGGTACACGTTATTTTAAAATGTGAATTGTCTCTCCAGGAGAATCACAGAATCATAGAGTTGGAAGAGACCACAAGGGCCATCCAGTCCAACCCCCTGCCATGCAGGAACTCCCAATCAAAGCATCCCCGACAGATGGCCATCCAGGCTCTGTTTCCAATAAAGGCAGGTCACCTGTCTATGTCAGAAAAGGGGTGGTCTGTGTTAATAGCATGTTTAATTCTGATCAAACAATATGAGTTATCATGGCAATTGAGAGTCAAGCATGGTGGTCATGCATATATGGAGTGCTATCAGACCTGCTTTATACCATCATCATAGAATCATAGAGTTGGAAGAGACCACAAGGGCCATCCAGTCCAATCCCCTACCATGCAGGAACTTCCAATCAAAGCATCCCCAACAGATGGCCATCCAGCCTCTGCTTAAAAGGACAAGACTCCACTATATTTTTGACTCAACATTACAATACCCTTTTTCATTGTACCTAGGGCTATTTATTGATAAGCAAATTCTATCATGTTAATATGCTACAACAAGCAGCATTCACATTAGGTAACTGTTAACTTTTTAGGGTCTCATGCTTCTCAACAGCGATGGGATGAGAGCTGAAAAAAATATATTTAGTTCAGAGATGGGAAGCCTGTGGTGTGCCAGATGTTTTTGGATTCCCAATCTTCATCTGCTCTAGCCAGCATGGCCTATACTTATAGCTATATAATATATACATATAGAGACATCTGGAGCCCCAATTTCCCCACCCATGCTTTAATGAGCATTAACTAGGTTAGGGATTCATGATTTGTTGTCTCAGATCTTACCTGTTTCAGAACTTAGTGTTAACATGTTTTGCAGTGTGTTGTTGAAAATGACCAAGCAGTAATTTAAGAGATATGACACTTCAATAATGGGTCTTTATCAAGAAAGACTTCTGAAACATCCTTTTTCCCTAGTAGTAAAATTTCAAACTAAGGTATTTTTATATTCTGTCAGTACTGTATTAGATTTCTGTTTCAATGGCTGGCACACAGCAGGGAAGGCAACACTTTCAATTCAAATATATACCCCAGGATTCCCTTCTCATGATCAAGGCCTCATAAAATGGGCAAGCTGAACATCATCCCAGTGAGCAATAACTTGTGCAGCAATTGGATAACACAGCTTTGTGCATATGGATCATTTGGCAAGGTATTTCAGACTCTTTATTAATATTCTTACTATATTCCATGGTGGTTCCTTCCATTGGTCTGGTGGTACAACAGCCCATAGTCTGCACCAGTGCAGCAACTATGAGCAACATCACTTTTTTAAGGAGTCAGGACAGTCACTAATGGATCTGCAGGGTGCAACTGGGAATTCCCAACTGGATGATGGGACTGCCCTCTCACCAGACTGACCACCTCCATCCTCGCTATCTGATAGTTTTCAATCCCTTAATGTGCTGCCAGGGTTTTCTCCTCTGCCAGTGTTCAGTAGGGTACATAAGTATATTACATGCATATATTTATTTTAATCACTCTCTACTCTTGTTTATATTTTCTGTGTCAGTGGACATTTCTTATTTTATTGTCCTTTAGGAGGAACTTTTATTGGATGTAGAGACATTTTTTCTTTAGCTCCTGTTCGGTCTTTGTCAGAGACTTACAACAAACTTTCTTAAAACACCTAAGACATGGATAATTTGGTGATAAAATGACTGGTATTTGTCAACAGTCTTTTCTAAGTTGTTAACAGTTGCTACTGTGATAATAATTGTCTTCCTTAGTCATGTTTCCTGTACCATTCTAACTATACCTGTGTAAGGACAACAGGGTTTTATGTTTTTTTCTAGAGGTAATATGATTTTTTTTAAAAAAATTAGTGAAGGTTTATTTATCTACGTTTCTAAAGTTTAGATTAAGTTGATTTTCCCAGTAACCAATCCGGGTACTGTGTTCTGAATTAATTGACGTTTCCTAACTTGGTACAGAGGTAGCAATGCATTGCAATACAGTGCATTGCAAAAATCCAGCCTTAAGGTTACCAACATACACTGCCATCTTTAAGTCCTCCAGCTCTAGGAAGGGGCACATCTGATCTAACAGCCAGATGCCCTAGTTATTTTTGGGACACATCTTAGAATATGTATTAAGTCAGGGACAAAACAGACTGCCCCTGAGAAAGACCACGGTGACCGCATGCCACGGCCCCAGTCCAGATTTTTGCCACCCCAAAAAGAAGCTGCAAAAAGACACTTTTTTGTGCTGGCAAAAAAGCCGGCTTTTCCACCTCACCTTGGAGCACTCAGGGGCTTCAGTGGTGTGCAGTGTGTAAATGCTGTGCTGCCAGAGCACCCGGAAGCTGGCCAATATGTGAGCAGCTGGGTGGCATGAAGCTGGCTCCTGGGTGGCTTCAGAGCATGAGGTGTCAAAACACCACACTCTGAAGCTGCCCAGATGGTGGCAAAAAGAAGCGGTGTGTTTCACCCCTCAGTTACATAAGACAGCTACATTGGTTTTCAACCACAGTTTAGAGTTCTGGTACTTATCTTCAAAGCAGCTGTGCTTTAGACTTGGCTAGCAGAAGTATTGCTTCTCAAGAATGTTAAGAAGAGCCCTGTTAGATCAGACCAAAGATTGTGTAGTCCACTTCACAATAGTGATCAAAAAGATACCTCTGAGAAGATAGCTGTATATGAATGTTGTATGCACATGCCACTGTTTTCCTCCAGCAACTGGTATTCTGAAGCGTGCAGCCTGAAGTCCTGAAGACAGTGAATAATCCTCATATCTAGTAGCCACTGATGGTTTTCTCCTCCATGAATCAATCTTACCTCTTTTTAATAACAATCTCATGTATATCTACCCACACAGTGTGAGCATTGTCTCCCAGTGCCTCTGGCATCTGAAATGAGGCAGGTGGCAATGGGGATCAGTGCCTTACAAGATGTGTCCCCTGTCTTATACAGTAGTTTCAGGAGGTTGCCATGCTTTGGTGCTCACATTGGTGTTGTTTCAGCACTAAGAAAGGAAATGCATTTTCCCATTCCTTATTAAATAACAGTTAAGATGTTTTTGACTTTTCTCTCTTTTTTCCCTGCTGAAATACAGATTTAAAGTTTATTGAAATTTAAGAATTTACTTGTAATATTTTTTTGCTTTTTTGCTCTTCTTGCAAACACTGCTGAAACAGACAAATTAAACAAGAGAACAGATACTGTATATTGAACCTCATCCCCTTTCCACCACCTTTCCCTTCTCCTTTTTGTGTTGTGTCTTTTAGATTGTAAGCCTGAGGGCAGGGAACCGTCTAATTTTAAGATTGTATGTACAGCACTTCGTAAATTTACAGCGCTATATAAATGTTAATAATAATAATAATAATAATAATAATATTATACTGAATATGTATAAAGTTTTAATTAACCAATTAAAGGAAATTTGTTTTTTGCCCAAAGATACTTACCCTCCGAGGATGAATACATAGGGCAGCATCTAGACTATGAAAATAGAGTGGTGTAAGAAGTAGGCTTCTTTGTACCTGTGAACCAGATAGACGTTACCATGTAAAGTAAAGAATCGCTTGATTTTGTAGCTGTGTGAGTGTCAATGCTTTGCTTAGTGCCTTTCCACATGATATTTTAAACCTTTAGCCTTCACCAAGTGCATTCTTAAATATTATTCTGTAATGATGCTATGCTCTCTGTTGTATTTTACCTCCAGGTTTTTGATAACAATGCACGTGGGTAGAATTTGCTGGTGTTGCATTAGTGGTTCAGATTTGATCCATGCTTCCTTGCATTCACTTCATAGTTCTCATGCTGCATTGTCCATTTACAGATTGGTCAATGATCATTCCATCCTTGCTTAGATATGGATGTCCATCAGGTGGTAGCTTCAGTATTAAATAAGGGCTTGCATGTGGGGAAACGGACATGACAGATACAGATTTAATAGCATTTTAAATATTGTATTTCTCAATGGAGGCAGCTTGGACATTTAGCATTGAATCTTCAGCTATTAAACCCAGTCACAGTGATAGTAAGAAGTGTATTAACTCAAGATTAAGCTAGTCAGTGAGTGTTTTGCAGGTGTTAGGTTGTACGAACAACTGTTGTAAACATCCAACAAGTTAGCTACAAGAATATAATGTGCATTCAGTCACAAAATACAGGGGGCTAGACCAGATAATTTAAAATGTATGTCATGTAAATCAATTTAACATCATTGTGGTTGTACTTCTACATTCTTCTACATATCATGACAGCATCTACGTGTCACATTTTCATCACTTTCACACATGGTCAGTGACTGATGTCCGGTTTCCTAGTATTATTTTGAAATGGCATGATACTACTAAGAGAAGAGCTGTGTGTTCCACTGTCAAACAGCTCTTACTGTCAGGAAGTTCTTCCTCGTATTTAGGCAGATAATGAGCCCAGTCCTTTGCAGGCTTAGGAAAAGGGAAATACCACTGTGACCCATAATTCTTACTTCCCAGCAAGAATAGATATGACTGCTCACATTTAGTTGTACCCCTAATCTGGATAGAGAAGGATTTTGTTTGGGGAAAGGGCAAGTGGGGAGGAAGTTTTTCATTTATTGATCCTCCCCTGAAAGTTGCTATCCTCTGATCTTACTTTCATTTTACATTATTATTAATATTATTATTTATATAGCGCTGTAAATGTACACAGTGCTGTACATAGAATCACAGTGCTGTACATAGACAGTTCCCTGCCCTCAGGCTTACAGTCTAAAAGAGACAACACAAAAGGAGAAGGGAAAGGTGGTGGGAAGGGGCATGAGGTCCAGTGGTTCTTCTCTCCCTCTGGGGCCTGGACCAAGGCAGATGGACTGGAGGGAGGGCTTGGCTTCTTAATACATAGTTAAAAGGAAGCATCCTGGGGCAGACGGCACAATCCTGGGAACGCTTGTCTAAACAATATAGTCTTTGACTTAATTTTGAATCTGGTTAGAGAGGTGACGAGGCATATATGTGGGGGAAGAAGGTTCCAGGAGTGAGGGGCAGCAAGTGAGAAGGGATGAATCTGGGACAGGGCAGTGGAAATCCTTGGCTGGGACAGGAGACCTTGACTACCAGAACAAAGGTTACAAGGAGGAATGTAAGGAGAAAGAAGTTCAGACAGGTAAGGAGGGGCCAAACCGTGAAGGGCTTTGAAAGTCAACAGCAAAAGCTTGTACTGGATGCGGAAGGGGACGGGGAGCCAATGAAGGGAGGATAAGAGCGGAGAAACATGGTCAAAGGATATCCATGCTGCTTCCTTTACATTGTTTCCACTAAACCAATGCGCTACATAAATATTTGCTTTGATGTAGGTACCACTGTTTGTACATCATGAAAAAATATGCATGGGAATTACTTTTGAAAGATTAAAATTGCATACCAGTCATGTCTAGTCAATAGGGCTAGTTATGCTGGCTGGAGAATTCTGGGAGCTGTAGTATAAAAAAGTAACTTTTCCAAACTCTGGCTGAGAATGGCAAAATCTTTAGAATGTTGCATTTCCTGTATTTTCAGCTCTGAGTATTCCTTGCCAAAGAAAACCCATGGGGTCACCATAAGTCAACAGACAACTTAAAGGCACGTACAAGCACACACATTTGGATGTAATTGGGATACATGATGAAGCTGTGAATTAAATGCAGCTTTGTCAGGTTGTGTATAATTTTATAAAATCACAGAGTTCAAAAAAACCACAAGGGCCATCCAGTCCAACTACTTGCCGGAATGCACAAGCAAAGCACACCTGACAGCCATCCATTACAAACCTGCAAAGGAGGAGACTCCACCACTCTACAGCTCTTACTGTCAGGAAGGTCTTCCTCATGTTTAGGCAGAATCTCTTTTCCTATAGTCTGAATCCATTCTTCCATGTTCTAGTCTCTGGGATGGCAGAAAACAAACTTGCTCCATCTTCTATATGACATCCTTTCACATAATTAAACCTGGCTATCTTGTCATTGCTTAACCTTTCATATCCAGGCTAAACATACACAGGATATATATTTCATATCCAGGCTAAACCATTTCTCATAGGGGATGGTTTCCAGACCTTTCATCATTTTGGTCATTTTCTCCTGACCTGTTCTTACTTGTTAATATCCTTTTGGGATTGTGGTACCCACAACTGGACACAGCATTCCAGACATTTGATCAAAGCAAAATACAGTGGTACTATTACTTCCCTTGATCTAGACACTATTCCTAGACAGGCTAGAATTGCATTGGCTTTTGAAGCTGCTGCATCACACTGTTGGCTCTTCTTCAGCTTGTGATCTTACATTCAGCACCACCGTGGTGCATGTTGGCATATCCATACTCATTGCCCAAATACATAGATCACCAGCCCACCAATATGAAGGGCCTACTGTATATTAAAATGAATTTTAATACATTAAATACAAATATAACATTTATTATCATATTTGATTGGGGATTTTATTTCTTAATGAGTGGAAAATTTTAAAATAAATTCATTAATGAATTAAAATTTATTTTGGTTAAAAAGATCCTTTTAATATATTTTTAACTTTCAAGAAAGCCTTTAGACTTCCATCCAGAAACAAAAAGCAAGGCCTTCAAGCATTTAGCAACCTGAAAAGTGGTCCCTGGCCATGAGTCAGTTGGCCACCCCTGCATTAGTGACAGTATCATGGAAATTAGTAACATTACTGTATTTAAGCAAGTGAGATCCAGTTCATTGACTGCTCCTAGGCTGCAAAACTCCTTCCTGCAGAAGTTTTCATTGGGGTACCTTCTCTTCTCTCTTTCTGTCGGTAAGGAAATTATTTAGGCATGCCTTCATGTGGCAGAAGGGATGTTTATTGTGTTGAACTGTGCTTTTTAAAATTTTGTTTTAACTTTGTTCTTTTAAAGACTGCAGCCTCTCATGTCCCTCTCATCCCTGAAAGCACTTGTGGAGGAAGGGTGGTCATGTACAAGATGAGATGGATAAAGGGTGCATGACTTGGGTCCAGTGTACCTTTGGGGACGTCTGTTCCCATATAATCCACCCCATACTCTAAGGTCCTCTGGGAAGAATCTTTTGCAGCCAAAGAAGACCAGGCTATCTGCGACTTCCCAGAGGGCCTTTTCATCAGCCACTCCTAAACTGTGGAATGGCCTGCTGGATGAGATCTGGCAGACTGTTACTCTTGAAGGCTTCAAAAAGGCAGTTAAGACAGATCTTTTCCGGCAGGCCTTCCCCAATTGATTCCAGCTACTAATTAGATTGCCCCTCTGTCTGTTTATAGCCGCCACTACTACCTGCCTGTTTTATGATTTTAATTTAGACTTGAATTTTAACTGAAGTGTTTTTAGACTGAATAATTTGTTGGTTTTGTTGGGAATGGGGTCTGCAATTTTATGACTTTGTATCTGTAATTGTTTGTTTGTTTTATTGTTTGGGACCTGCCTCGATCTGAAAGGGAGAGATGGAATAATAATAATAATAATAATAATAATAATTATTATTATTATTATTACTGGGAAAGTGTATGTTATCACATTCTTTTAGAAATATATTATTTAAAATATACCAATTAAAAAGTCATGATTTAAAATTGACTGGGTCATGCTGCAAGAAGAGGTATGTCTTTAATACTGTTTTAAATGTTGTCAGCATTTTCAGTTGTCGTATCTCCTCCGGCAGGTCATTCACAGTCTGGGGACAGCAGATGAAAAAGTCCTCTGGGAAACCATTGCCAGTAAAGAGGTGAAACAGACTACCCTGATGGGGAAGTTTTAAGCAGCCCCCACTGAAGCCTGATTGGGGCTGAAGCAAGCACACATTGCAGCCCCAATCTACCTTGAAGCTGGCTGGAAAAGGAGCAACAAAGATCCACTCCTTTTTTGCCCAGCAAAAAGCCGGGTTTTCCCGCCCCGCACCAGCTTGAAGCCAACTGCAAGGGGCTCTGGCAGTATGTGGCATATAAATGCTGCACTATCAGAGCATCTTGAAGCTGCCCACGTTGAAAGAGCTGGGTGGTTTCAAGACATCTTGGGGGAGTGTGGCGTCTACTGGATGGTCTTGAGCAAGTCACATGCTCTCAGCCTCAGAGGATGGCAATGGCAAACCCCTTCTTGAAAGTTGTCAAGAAAACCCCATGATAGGTTTCCCTTAGGGTTGCTATAAATTGGAAATGACTTGAAGGTACACAACAACCACAACAACAACAACCCTGCTTTTGAACACTCTTCCTTAATTTTCAACAGTATTCATTCCAGGTCTTTGTATTTTCTTCTGGTAATATACAGGTAGTGTTATTTACATGTTATACGTTAATCCTCCTTTCCCCAGTTTTCACAACTCCTCCACACTTTATGTATATGTTCTATATAGAAGTTAAATGGATATGGTGTTCAATCTCTTTACCAACTGCAAGCCAGTCTGTTTCTCTGTATTCTGTCCTGACATGCCTGAGTATGCCTGACAAACTTTTGGATCTCATCAAGTATAGATTACGCATCAGGATAATCAAATGCCGTGCCACACTCTTCCCTTTTAGTGCAGTCCAAAGTTTTTCATGATTTACAAAATCAAAGGCTTTGCTGTAATTTATGATTTTTTTCCTTCTGAAATATTTTGGTGTGGAAATACTCCATTAGACAGTATATCTTGTCAATATGATATGTTGTGCTGCTTCCTTTTCTGAACCCAGCTTGGACATCCAGCATTCTTCTACCGTGTATGGTAAAAGTCTTTATTGTAAAATCTTGAGCATCACTTTGCTTGTGTGCGAGGTGAATGCGTTTATCTGGTGTTTATTATAATCATATTGTCCCCATACTTGGGGATTGAAATGTATATTGAATAATCTTTGGGCCTCTGTTTTGTTTTCCATATTGGTTGGCAGATTTTGGTTAGCATGTGGATGGATTCTCTTGCTCTGCCACTAAGCTATCTGCTTTTGAGGATTCCCCCCTTCTTCTATGTGTTTTGAGAGCAGCTTCTACTTGGCTTTCTGAAAATTCGGTTTCCTTATCAAAAGGTTTTTCCTTTGATTAGTCTGTTATCCTTTCATCTTTTTAATTTAATACTTCAGTTAAATTCTTCCTTTGCCTTTTTATTGTTTCCTGATAATAGAAGGTGTTTCCTTGTTAGTCAGACAGCATCCCTACTCATGGTTTAAATTTCCCTTTAATTCCACAGCTCTTGAGGAAGAAATCTCATGTTCTGTCTTTTTGTGGTTGTTGTTGTTGCCTTCTCTCTGTTGCTGAATAGTTGCATTGAGAATGCTGATCCTATTTCTGTCTGATTTTACTTTTGCTTCTTAGATGCCCTCAAATGTTTGAAGGGTTTCATCAGTGAAGTTTTTTTCTTTCTTTCTGTATGCTAGAGATTTTACATTCCTGACAATATCCCTGTTTCAGTCCTGATTTCTTCTGGTTCTCAGTCAATTAGGTTTAAGATTGCAAATCTGTTCTTTACATTCTTTAAATTCTGCAGGGAATGCAAATTAGATCCCCAATTCAAATGTAAATACAAATTAAGATCCCCAGTTCACACATTCAGATGCATTGAACAACTGAGTAAAAGACCCACCAATTTACTTCTCTTTAGCTTTCTTGATTGTCATTATGGTAGAGAAGTTAACTATCTCATGTAACCCTGTGCGTTAAGTTTGCAGTGGGGACACTTTATTTATGTGAGGATACCTGTATGATCTTGGAAGCTAAACAGTGTCAGCCTTGCTTAGTACTTGAATGGAGGACTGCTAATGAATACCTGATGCTCCAGACTGTATGTCAGAGGAAGAAAGCCACCCCTGAATATTCTGGACTAAGAAAATGCTGTGCAATTCATGGGTTCGTGACCTGATGGCATGTGCGCACATGCACATACACACACTCATCATCACCACTTGACATGTTGATAGAAGACACAGAAGGGAAGTTTTGTCAGTCCTACCAATGTTCTAATGGCCTGCCCCTTCCTTTGACAATTCATGAGAATGATTTTTGGGTAGATAACTATACTGTACTTGAAAATACATTTCCCCAGTCAAGGTCCTTCCTTACGTGTAGGGCTGAACAGGAAATGTGTAGGCCTAATTAAAGCACAGGCTGGTCAATGTAGCCTTGCAAACCCTTTGTTATGCCACAGTGGCTTGTGTGGTCCTCCATTATCACAAGCCCCACAAAAACCATGGTTTGACTTCCCAATCTGGTAGAGAAACTGAATGGTTAATTTCCTTATTGTGTTAATTAATGGCAAATTCACATGGATAATGACAAACCCTAAATTAGCTATACATTTAAATATGTGATTCAATAATAATAATAATAATAATAATAATAATAATAGTTTATTTATTACCCGCTCCTCTGTATAACACTCGGAGCGGGGTACAACAAATTAAAAAACAAAACACAGATTAAAACTGATCTTATTACTCACTACCCAACCTCCCATCCCTTAAAAATAGATTAAACTGATAATTGCCTGGTTAATGTTCATTAAGTGGAACCCCATTATTGATCTAATTTAGTTTGTGACCCACCAATCCAAATACTGTGTCAGTGTTTGAGCCTTACTGTTTCCTGACAGGAGCTCAAGAGATGGTGAAGTAGCAAAACACAGAATCTTTACTGAGTACTTGTATACGTTTGCCAGAATACTCCTGGCTGTCCCTGGAGTATCCTGGTCCCAAATTCCCACCTCTTACCTGCTGTGGTTTTTTGGTGAACAGTGAATGGCTGACTTCCCACACTGTCCCTGCAAGCCGGCTGGTGCCACCAATGCTTCATAAGTCTCTGCAAGTGCCCAGCCACATTTTGACGTCAGAGTGACTTGCCCCTGCAAAATGACTGAATAGGACTGCTTGCAGGGACAGGGACTCTGTGAGAGGGCAGCTGGCTATTGTTGCCACATTTTGCTCTGGATTTTTTGGAAACCCAAATCGTATCCAGACTTTGTGTAAACAGCTTGGACCTGTTATGGGGTCTGCATATATATATATGTATGTATGTATGTATGTATATAGCGTGCAGTAAAGCCAGGGGGAATTTTAGGTTTATAAACATGCCCTGAGTTGCTAGTAGTAAGCCAGAAATGGTTCTTGGGCTGTATTTATCTTAATTGGTTAGAAATTGTACAGGGCACCTGATTTCTAATCTCAAGCTATTAATGTTAATTAGATTGTTCTGTCTGTCTCTCTCTGCCTCTCTGCTTATGGTCTTTGTGCCTCCCATTTTTCTGCCTAGTAAGTTCTTCAGGTATTTTCTGGCTTATTTTATTTACAACTGGAGGAAGGAATGTGTACAGAATACTTTTTAGTTCTGAGAGTTGTTTTGGGTGTTTTTTTTTAACTGATCTACTAATCATCCTTAATTTAGGCAATGAATTAAAATGAGCTAGTAATAAATGGTATTTGTGGTTAATTCAACAACCTAAAAATATGACCTTTATTAATTTTATTGTACTCAGTTAATCAGTTTGCAGTTACGTTAAAAGCAAAGCAGTTAGTTGGTTGAAGTATCTTTTATTGGATAAACATCAATATCAACTTCAGCACAAGTGGTTTAATGGATGGAATATTTGGTTAGAATGTATGTTTAAGACAAGGTGGATTCCTGTTGGTCTTCTCTGGTTCCAATCAACCTCCTTGCTTCATGTGGCTAAGGTGTGGTATCTTGCACACTAGGGCCTGGTACAAACAGGCAGGAAGTACCATCCTGGCACCGATTTTAGGGTATAGGAGCGTGCTCTAGTGTGTGCCAACACCGCCATGATGATGCAAGCACCGCACAGCATCCACATGGCACGGTGCTGTGTTCACGTCATTGACTCATGACAGTGCGGCAATGTCGCACTTGTTGTGTCAGCCACATACACCTAAAAGAACCCAGTTTTTCTGGGTTCTTTTTGGTGCAGAGGAACACCATGTGGTTTGGCTGCTGCAGCATCCTTCGGGAGCAAAAACGGGTGGCTCTAGCCCACCCTTTCAGGGCAGTCTGTCGAGCCCCTAGGAGAACCTTAAAATACTACTCTATGCACCATAAATCAGGAATATTTTGAGGCTTTTAAGCCAAATGGCTTTAAAAAACCTCCTGAAGACCTCCTTCCCTTCGAAAAAGATTGATACTATGTTGTCTCTAGTTCTGAATTAAATAATACTCAAAGCATATCCAGATTGAATTGTATTTTTTCCAGATTATTAAGTTTTTAAAAGATTTTTTCCTATGAAGCTAATGCCATCTTTCTCTGTGTGTGTACCTTCAAGTTGTCTGTCAACTTAGAATGACTCCATGAATTTAATAGGGTTTTCTTAGCCAAAGAATACTCAGAGGTGGTTTTGCCAGTTCCTTCCTGTAAAATATAATCTATAGCAAATGGTATTTGCTGGGAGTCTCCCCATCTCCAAGGCTGATACTGCTTAGCTTCTGATGCCTGAGAATTTATGCCCTTAATGTCAACTGCACAGTGTCAAGTTTGTCAGTACTGCATGACTGAGTGTCAACAGTTTTTTAAAAAGAAAGATTATATTTAAATGGACTTAAATCCTTAAAGCAACTTCTGTCTAAGTACCTGAAGGCACAGCACAACAACAATACCAACAACAACAAAGCGTCCTGCAGATGGCAGTAGTGGGGGTGCTAAAAGCCCGCTCTGGGAATCTACTGTGAAAAGAGTTCAGTGTTGCTTCTTGGTTAAAGATGAGAAAAGAAACATCTCACTATAGCAGAGTTTGTTACCATAGATATTTCTGTGGAGAAGATGATTATGCCCAAAGAAAAGTTAAGAATTCAACTTACCAATCAGTAGCCTGAATTGATATTCCTGTATCTTTCATATGACTTCTAGACAGTGGTGTCACTAGGTTTGGTGTCAACTGGTGCATAACTCATGGTGTCCCACACACCCCCCCGCATTGACCTCCTCCCATTTCACAACATACAGAATCCTTAGTAATACTTTTTTGCCCTAATGTTACTCGTAAATCGTAAATCTAATTGCCATGTACTACTGAATGTAATGCTAATAGTTGTGATATAAACAACTAGCAAAATTAAAATTATCCCTTCAAATTAAAATGATATGCACAGCCTAAATGTATTTACATGGACATAATTAAGATTTGATTAAAATGTGATGTTTTTAAAGAAAATTTTAAAAGAATAAAAAAATCCTAAATTTCATTTTTTTAAAAAAAATTTAAAAATTTTAAATTTTAATTTTTTAAAAATCTGGGGCCTCTCCTTTCTCCACCCACTGAGCTTCACCCCACTCCCACCATCTCTTAAAGCATTTTAAAGAAAGCAGATGAATGCCACAGCCTGTTTCTGCCCCAAAGGTTAGTGTTTGAGGAAAAGTGGTGTCACTGTCCCTTAGGGGGGTCACCTGGTGTGGTCCGCACCCCCCACATCCCTACCACTGCTTCTAGGCCTCATACAGATGGGCAGCTTGGAGCTGCCTCTGGCAGCTCCAGCTGCAAGCAAGCCCTGAGTGTTGAAAGAATGCAGTGACCAGATGCCAAAGTCCCAAAGTCAGCTGCCACCACGGTCCACAATGGCAAGGAGTGCTGTTTTCATGATCCTTTTGTGACTGGGTTTGGGCCACCTTAGGCTTCAGCCTGATCTGGGGGCATGGTTCATCTGAGTGCAATGCCCCCAGATTGGCCTGAAGGCAGCACTTTTAGTCTGTCTGTTTTGGGGCCTAAATGTACATATTTAATCCTTGAAGATACTTCCAGACATAATAGAAGTCATGGGGAAAGGAAGGCAAACATTAGAAGCTCTGAGTTACCTACAGATGCTTGAAAACATCTTTTGCTCAAAGACATTTTCAAGGAGGAAGGGGGAGAAGCTGAATTTGTAACAACTGACCAAAGTGGAACTATTTCATGCGCTGTTTTACATGGGTACTTCATCCTGCAGTTAATCTCCCCTGAATGCTCTGGTTTGAATCAGTTGCAGTTTTGCATGTATCAGGAAACCTTATTAAACAATATTTAAATAGCAAAATATTCTCATCTCCCATTGAACTTCCTGGAAGGGAAGAGAATTAACATACATTTCCTGTTCTGGTTCTTAAGTGTCTATTTCTAAAATGTTTCTTTTTGAAGAATGGAGGGGGGCAGTCTCTGCCTCTTATTAGCTTTACATGAACAGGCAGGGGAGGGAAAATGCATAAAGATGCTTCCAGAAATTACAGTAATTTGTAGATGGTAAAATAATGGCATGCACATATCACTTCTGTTCTGTCTGGATAGCTCTGTAAATTGTGTATTGATTATGCTAATATGTCTAGTGTCTCTATTACTTGTCTGCTGATACTACTCAAACATGCAGATGGAATGCATTTTTTCCCTGCAAATTTGTCATTCTTGTGAGAAGAGACTTGTGTAAGGTGGATGAAAAGACCAAAGAACATCTAATCTTTATGCACAGGAGGGTTTACCAAATATCTATTGAACTGCAAGAAATGCAAAATGCATGCAAATAAAAAATAAAATTTGGACTATTGTATTAGATCAAAACCTTTTCTCCTCTTCTACATCCAGCAACCATTGTTGCTGTATTAGATTTATTTTATTTCACATTGCTTAAGGAAACCTTTTTAGGAAGGGTGTTAAATCAATAGCAATGCATTTTAATAGTTTATTTTTGGGCTAAGTTGCTTCTCTTACTTTGTTTAACAAGCTGAAAAGAGCTTCAGCCATTCAGGGAAGCAGGTATATTTTAAAAATTTATTAACCATCCTTGTGTGGAACAAAATAGACGTTTTCAATTATCCAAAGCTTTTATTTTTATTATAGTTTGTATTGGCATAAATATAATAAATCACAGTCTTTGTAGTCCATAAAGGATTTTCTTTAAGTTTAAAGGTACTTTCTCACTGTATTCTTAGTGTTGTATTTACCCATTGTTTTCCCAATCCTTTTCTCTGTTAAGCTTCAAGAGCACATTTTAAAACCTGACCTTATTTAAAGGGCAGCCTAATCAAATGTGTAGCCTGTGTTCCTAAAGCAAAGGGAAAATAATGTTTTTATCCTCTGTGGGCTTTACTAAACACTTGCTCAACTTTGGATGTTCTCTTATTTCATAGTACATCACATTTCTGAAACAAGGACTTACAGAGGCTCTCTTCAAGCTTTCACTTTGTAGCTTTGGAAGTGCAAGAGGATCTCACTCCTGATAAGAGATAGGGTTGTGCACTGAAAAAAAAATTGGCTAACCTTTCTTCTAGGCTGGGGTAATCTACTAGCAACATCATCCCCTACAGTTCAGATATGGACAGTGGGCTGTTGTAGTTTTCATGAATTAAGTGTGCTAATCTTGGATGAAAAAAGTCTCCAAAAGAGCTGATTTGTATTTGCAAAGTAAAAACTTAACATGTAGCCAGACTCTAGAATATAAGTAGCAAATATAATAGTTGCATGAAGTATAGTCAGTCCTCCTTATCCACAGATTTTTATCCACAGATTCAAGGATCCATGGCTTGAAAATATTCAAAAAATGTATGAATTCCTAATAGCAAACCTTGATTTTCCATTTTATAAGGGACACTATTTTGCTCTGCCATTTTATTTAATGGGAATTGAGCATCCATGGATTTTGTTATTCATGGGGGATCCTGGTGTTACAGTAACCAAGGGTCAATTAACCCATTCATAACCAATTATGCAAAGTGAGGCATTTGTGAAGATTTCCAAGCAGATTCAGAATTTATTCAAACAGCTTTAGTGTTCAGTTAAGAATCATTCCATCAACTGATGCAAATCACATGATGTAGGCTGGTTTTTATAAAACTCAACTCACACGTGCGCAGTTTAACATTCATCATCATTATCATATATATCTGTATTGTTCAGCTAGTCTAAACTGGTTGGCTCTCTGCTGGCCTGAACCTTTCTTAAGCAAGGCAAATTGCAGTATTAATGAATGTCTGTACAGAAAATGTTATCAATTTAGCTGGCTGGCAGTAAC
The DNA here is from genome assembly GCA_034509955.1 of Urosaurus nigricauda. Classification (NCBI taxonomy): domain Eukaryota; kingdom Metazoa; phylum Chordata; class Lepidosauria; order Squamata; family Phrynosomatidae; genus Urosaurus; species Urosaurus nigricauda. The sequence goes on along the minus strand of JAOEGL010000004.1, from coordinate 194,887,905 downwards.
TCCGTTGTCAGCTTACTGGATGAGTTTCAATCGGTGAGTACCGATGATGTGGACAAGCTCCTTGGTAGTACTAGGAAGATGACTTGCTCCCTCGATCCATGTCCATCTTGGCTGGTCGTCCAGGGAGGGGAGACGCACTGAGAACATTCTTTTGGGATGTGATCAATGTGTCCCTCAGGGAAGACATCGTTCCATCTTCTCTGAAGGAGGTGGCTGTGAAGCCTCTCCTCAAGAAACCTTCCCTTGATCCCCTGGACAGAAACAACTATAGACCAGTGTCCCTGCTGCCTTTTCTCAGCAAGGTGATCAAGAGAGCTGTCGCCTCCCAACTCCGAGCTGTCTTGGATGAAATCAATTATCTCGATCCATTTCAAACCGGCTTCAAGGCAGGATATGGAGGTGAGACTGCCATGGTTGCTCTGACAGATGACCCCCTCTTGAGCATCGACAGGGGTAGTGTGACCCTGATGGTGTTCTTGGATCTATCAGCGGCCTTTGACACCATAGATCATTCCATCCTTTTGGATCGGCTGAGAGAGTTGGGGATTGGTGGCACTGTGCTTTGGTGGTTGCAGGCCTTTCTCTCCGGCAGATCCCAAAGGGTGACGCTCAGGGACAGTTGCTCTTCAAAGATCAAGCTTAATTGTGCGTCCCTCAGGGCGCCATCCTGTCCTCGATGCTGTTTAATATTTATATGAAGCCACTGGGTGAGATCATTCGGAGGCATGGAGCTCAGTGTCTTCAGTACGTTGATGACACTCAGATATATCTCTCCAAGACAAGATCATCTGCTCAGACTTCAGATGGTGTCTCTACTCTCAATAACTGCCTTGCGGCGGTAATGGATTGGATGAGGGAAAACAAATTGAAGCTTAATCCAGACAAAACGGAGTTACTCACAGTTACTGGCCCGAAACCGGATTTGGGAATACAATCTCCAGTTCTCGATGGAGTCACACTCTCCTCGAAGGACTCTGTTCGCAGCCTGGGGGTGCTTCTTGACTCATCGCTTCACATAACTAGTCAGGTGAATACGACCATCAAGAGTACCTGTTATCAGCTTCTGCTGATACGCCAGCTGCGCCCTTTCCTGGATGTGAGGGGTCTGGAAACTGTGCTACACATGCTGGTAACCTCACGTCTGGACTATTGTAATGCGCTCTACAAGGGGCTACCCTTGTGCCTAACCTGGAAACTACAACTGGTTCATAATATGGCAGCCAGACTTGTTACAGGAACATCGAGGAGAGGGCACATAAAACCCATGCTCAAGTCTCTCCACTGGCTGCCGATCAGTTTCCGGGTGCAGTACAAGGTGTTGGTTTTAATCTTTAAAGCCCTACATGGCTCAGGTCCATCTTATCTTAGGGACTGCCTCTTCCTGTATGACACCCCCCCCGCCACACACTTCGGTCCTCTGGGAGGAACCTGCTACACCTATGAAGACCAGGCTGTCGCAGACCTCTCAGAGGGCCTTCTCGGCTATCGCCCCCCAGGCTGTGGAATGATCTGCCGGATGAGATGCATCTCTTTCCATCCATCGATGGCTTCAAAAAAGCCTTAAAGACGCATCTCTTTCGGCAGGCCTTCCCAGATAATGTTTAGTCATCTTCTGGCTCCAAGTCTAAGCCTTAGAGTTTTTCCAGTTTTTCTCCTCTATGTCCTTGGCCTGTCCCACACAGCTCAAGAACTCTTAGGCCTGTTGCTGATATACGATATTGTTTGTATTTTACTATGTTTTAACTACAGTTGATTTAATCCTTTTTTAGGGGTGGGGAGGGTGGGGATGGGATTGGTTTAACTGTTGTGTTTTAACCTCTTGTTGTAACCCGCCCCAATTGCTTGCTCAGAGGGGCAGGCTAGAAATAAAAATTATTATTATTATTGCATAGTATTTTGTAAAGTTCCCCCAATTGAATGTGTGGTGGCAGGACATGCAATTATTCCATTCAGAGAAATAGGTATCATGTCATGAAGTAGCTATCCAGAAGTTATTAAGTAGTTTTGGGAAGTAGTATGGAGTATATGTGTCCCCCTCCCCACTAGTATTGAAAAGGTTCTGTGCTGATTTTCCCCCAATGGCGTATACTGTTTATGCTCATGTATAAGTTTAGAAATTTTACCGATAGTCAACAAATTGACCCAGAAAAACTGGGGCAGCTTATCTTAGCCCTGTCTGCACTTGTTTGCCTGGCCCATACATTGCACAGATACCATTTACTGTAGTTCCCTCCTCTTCCATCTAGATTTTAGAATGAGCACAAATAGTTACACATGTTGACATTGTTTAGGTTCTTTGGCATTATTTTCCTTTGCTTCATCCTTTGTTATACGCTTCTACATTTTACCATTAACTTATCCATGGATCATATAAAAATCCACATTTTTGGTCCCAAAGCATGCCCTCAACTTATATATATATATGAGGTCAAATTATAGTTGAGTATATATGGTATCTTTCACCTTCAGATAACCTTTTTGTAAGTTAGATTCAACTCTTAGTATATTAATAGCTTGGGCAAAAAACCAAAATACAATTATTTTGTTTGGATTGAAAATGAGAGTTATTTAACACACAGCCCACTCCCGTCTTGTGTGCAGGGGAACACATTGGAATTCTGAAGCCATTCTTTGGCTTCAGGCAGACCTATGGCATTATGATATGATGGATGAAGGCCTATCACTCGGTAGCCTTTGGTGTGGTTGATTAGCAGGTGTTAGTGATTAGTTGACTGTTATGGACTGAATTGCTGATAGGGATTCTGTTTTACTTCTTTATCAGTGTTTGCTGTTTATCTGTGTTGGCCAGTATTGAAGTATATGAGTTTTAGTGTGTGTGCAGGGGATGCTTAACAAATTTGTGTCCTACCTTTCAAAGTTGTCCATGGAAGCTGCTAGCTGGGACTACAGTTCAATAGTCATTTTAGGCAGTGAAGTATTGAGCATAGATAAAACTGGAGACAACGCTTAGTGCTATGAAAGCAATGCTCCATACAGACAAAAATGCAAATAGTATAGGCACTCTCATGATATCTTGATTGTGTGCTCTCTCTTTGTCTTTGAATGTAATGCAATGTGAAGGGGGGGGGTAAAGGGGGAGCATGATTGTACCTTTCCAACATCTGCACCAGCACACCTCTGCTCTGATGCCCTGTCCTGGTGGAGTGCTTCACATGAGACAGTGTGCAGGTTAACAGGGATGGCCATCCAATGGATGGCAGTCACCAACAATTGTGTGCAGGAATGGTGGAGAGAACCAAAACATGAAAAGTACACAGTGGTATTGTTTGAAGCCACACCATATGGTCATGACATGTTCACTTCAGCTACCTTGGGAGCCAGTCGGGGGTGTGATCAGTGGAGACTTGGATTACTTTCAGAAAAGGCACCTTCAAGCCACTTTTTCTTGCCCATCTGTTTAGCCCCCCAGTCATCAGACCTCTAAGTTATTAAAAACCAGGAAGGAAAAACTATGAAGGAAAGATGGCATCCCGGTTACATTAAACTCACTCTTACAGAAACCTAGCTTGACTGTCAAACACCTTTCTCCTAGAGGCAGATTGACAGCAGGGAAAGGTCCACCCTAGCCTCTCTTGGCAAAGGAGTTTCACAGCCTACCAATAACCTTTTAGAGAGACCTTATTCATATCCCTGCCAAACATGCTTCTGAGTGTAGCAGGACCATGAGATACTCTGCCCTTCAAGATATCAAAGTCCAGGAAGATTTGTATGGAAGGATACTGCTCTTTGGGTAGCTTGGCTTGGATCTAGTTTAAATTCTTTCTACAGAATTCTGGAACAGCCGAAGTATCTAAACACTCCTGAATGGCATTCTCACATACAGCATGGTAATGTGTTTCACTAGTTAAAATGTACATCAGTATTAAATTCTCAGAAATAGGCATAGTTGGTACATAAGCGTCAGCTAGCAGAAGACAAAAATTCTCAGTCACTAAAATCTGGGCATCAAGGTTAGGGTTATATTTAGGACTGAAGGCAGTCAAAGCACCTGTCTCTACAAGGGGTGTGTGATCCCATCCAGCACAGGCTGAATCTCTTTTCCTTGATCTGATTGAATCTCTTGTACGGATTAAGTTCATGTTGTTCACTCTCATCTCTACCATTACATACATCAGATATTGGTTTAGAATTAGGATAACTTAGATGAGAAGGGGAGAGAAAGTAGTGTGTCATCAGCATATGGATGGCATATTTAAGAGAGACATATTAAAGCATCGAATAAGAAGAAACAACAAATTGTGCACAGCAAACCACCGGTAAAAGCTACCATATTTTAGTGTTACTTCATGCTCTATCCTTTAAGTTTTGTTTTAGGAATTTTCCATATGCCAAATTTGGAAAGTAAGTGTAAGGTTAAATTGATCTTATTAAGTACTACCTAACCCTCATGTGTCAGCACAGGATGATAACCCCACAGTAGCTATTAAAGAGCTGTGGCATTGGCAGGTTGACTGCTGAGTTCCTTCTGCAATGTGGATCTTTAAGGGGTTTTGTAACCAATATCAAAGGATAAGGCCCATTTTTCTTCTTCAGAATGGCCACGTACTGTGTTTCCCTGAAAATAAGACAGTGTCGTATATTAAATTTTGCTCCCACAGATGCGCTAAGTCTTATTTTCAGGGGATGTTGTATTTTTCCATGAAGAAGAATTCACATTTATTGTTGAACAAAAAATGAACATTTGTTATATGCTGTATATATATTTATATACAAAAACTTTGCTAGGTCTCACTTTCGGGGGAGGCCTTATATTTAGCAATTCAGCAAAACCTCTACTGGGTCTTATTTTCAGGGGATGTCTTATTTTCAGGGAAACAGTGTAGAAAATGCCTGAATTGGCTGTTTAGTTGATAACTCTGATATAAGAAAAAAAATCCCCAGCAGTGTCTCATGGTCAGCCTTGCATGGCTTGCTTAAGCCTCAGCATCAAGTTTAATGACTTAGGTTTACTAAAATTTAAGGAAGTAGCACTAAAGTCTTTTAAATTTGGATGTCTAAATTCCTGATTTGTTTTATCATATTCACATGTTACTTTTTTTAGCTGTACAGTTTAATTATATAGTGGACCCCTGGCATTCACTGAGGTTTGGTTCATGGGATCACCTGTGGATACCAAAATTCGTGGGTGCTCGAGTTCCATGATATACAATGGTGGAGTAAAATGGTGTTCATTGCATAAAATGGCAAAATCAAGTTTTGCTGTTCAGATTCTTTATTTTTGGTGTGTGTGTGTGTGTGTGTGTGATATTTTCACAGTATCCACTATGAATGATTGATTCCATGGATGCAGAGTGCATGAATATTGAGGATCAACTGTATTACTCTTCATTAAAATTTGAACAATTTTTGGATTGTTCATTTATTTTTGGAAACCACACAAAATCTTAGAAGAAAAAGTAAATATCTTTTAATGAGAAATTCCCTGTCCCTGGCAATATACAACTGTGGCCAAACCCTAATGTACACTTAAAATATTTGACAGACCCACATGAGTACTGTCAACTGTTAAGCATTCTTCACTGCAGTATATGTCAAGAAACAGTTAAAAATAAGTAACTAATCATTCCCCACAGTTGCCAGTGGGAGAGAAGCAAAAGCAGGGAATATTCCATCTAACTGAACTTCTGAATACTGTACTCAGCAGGAAAAAAGTGGGATAAATTTTCTTTTGAGTGGGCCTGCTGCAAGTAAGGCCAGAATATCACTGTTGCCTCCTGCTCTATTCCTACAAACGCACACCATTTATGTGGCGTGTTCTTCTTAGATATTCCTGCTGTTTGAAATTGTTTTTGTGCAGAGTTCACAAGAGGGAAACTTGAATGAGAAACCAAGACTGGGAAGACTGAGTCTCATCCCAGTTTAAAGAGGCCTAGGTTCAAGCCTGTCTATATGAAGGGATTTCACATTGTCCCTCTTTCCCATTCATACTAAGTTTTGCCATATAGGGCCACAGGATAGGCTTATCAGGCAACCAATATTTTGTATTACTATTTCTTCTTTCTAGAATGGCATCTAGACTTCTTTGTTTGCCCTAATGGACTCCATGACCTATCTCCTCTGCACTGTCCAGATCTCTTAGATGGGCCTGATAGGTTTGGAAAGTTTTATTTGATGTTTGCTAGCCAGAGGTTGGCTTGCCAAAGGCTGTCCAGTCTTTTTGGATACATTAGCCTTCCCCAGCCCCGCCTCAGGTGTGTTAAGAGGGAGTTTCATCTAGGAATCTTTCTGATAGAAAATTTGTTACAGCCAAATTTATACCAGGCTGTTCCCCTCACTCCCTCCCCCCCTGTGGCTGAACCTCTCCACCATTCTATCTACAATCTTTTGCTCCTTGTATTTGTGAGGTTTAATTTTCTGCTGTGTGCAGAACTGATAGATAGAAACTTTTTAAAGAAGTTACTTAGCATTTCTCAAAATGAAATTGTTGACTCTTAATGTGATCAGAAGTGTGAGAAATGGGTACAAAGAGTTGGGATGGGTTCAGAGAGAGCTTTCAGCATTACTGCTACAAAGCTATATTTGGATACCACAAGCAGTGATAAGGCCAGCATATTTAAATAGAAGTGTGTTTGTGTATGAGTGTGTGTTTGTGTGTGAGGGGGGGGAGGGAGAGAGAATGTGCTCATATACCCACAGGATGCTTGAAATGTGTGTGCTTTGCATTAAGCTGGTTGAAAGGGGGTGCTCATGAGAGCTGTAGTCCCAAAAGGCAAACTCTCTGGCTAGATATTCTTAATTATGTTTGATAATACTCTTGTCATTCACTTGCTATTTAGGTTATTCCTCCCCTTCTGCCTTTTATGGCTGTTTCCGTAGAACAACTGATATCAGAATACAAGTAAAAGTTATATTAGGTAATAAGGCATGATATATAATGCCTCCATGGAATGTTTCTGTTATCAGATACCTGCTGGTACCACATCCAGCTTGTTAGACTTAAACATCTGACTAAGTAACTGTTTGCGTGTTTGCCAAGGAGTTCTTTCTATGTCTTTCTTGGCTTCAAGACCACTTCCTAATATATGTCTGAGGAAACTTAACCTCCCCCCCCCACCTTCAAAATCAGAAGACAGACCCACTTTTTTTTCTACTGTTCATTCCGATCAGAATACTAAGTGATTTTTGTTAAGGAGGTTTTTGTTTGTTTGTTTGTTTTCAAAAGGGAAAAGGAGAGTTTTCTCTTCGTCATCATGCCTTCCCTCCCCTACAAATTGCTCCAGAGCCCAACTCAGATACTGCAGCCAAATGTAAATTGTGGGAATAGTTGCATTGGAACTGACCATTACTCAGCCAAAATGGAAGACTTGCTGGAATTGACAACTCTGCAGTTGAGATAAAGAGAGCCATGCACTAGGCAGACAATTTTAATGCACAAAACCCAAAAATATTTTTCATAGCAATTTAGAAATCACTGAAGAATTTGAGATTTAAGGAAGCATACATACTTGATGTCTACAGTGTAGGTTAAGATCGTTAGACTTTTCAAGACAGGATACTTATGCTGGTTACCATTTATGATGCTTGATTTTGCTTACTACCAACAACATTTTTTTTTTAGTTGTCTGTAAAGCCACTTAGCTTAAATTGTTGTATTGAGAGTCAGGCAGGCAGCTAGGCAGAATTTACCAAGAAGAGGGGACATTGTTGGCCTTAAAAACAATGTAGTGAATGATGTGCGTGCCTGGAATACCTTACAGCACTTACCTAACATTGTTTTTATTTGTTTGTTTTATTTTTCCCTGACAGTAGAAGAAAATGAATTGGAGGACCAAGGAAGTGTGGGACAGTCAGCTGCACAGACAGGTAAATGTCACATTCCTAGATTTCCTCTTACCTTAAAACTATCTTTACTACATTCCTAGAATTATGTAGAAACCCAATCAAACCTCTCATCAGTTTCTCTCTTTGCTCCCAGTCTCCTCACTCTCACTCATCATGGCTTCAGTATGATGGATAAATGACAGTCATGGGGATGCATGGATCTCTGTTTGCAAACCCGTGTGTTTAGATCTAACAAGGATTTTAAAAGAAATCTTACATATGAAAGTGCTGTTGTGCCTGTGAGCCAGGTTTGTATGAGATATTTATTTAATTAAATATTTTGGCAGTCCACTTTCATGCCGCCTGTGCTGTGTAACACCACCCTTCTTTTATTCATGCAGCAAAGACATCAAAATCTTTTGTAAACTTGAACATTAAAAAAAACAAAACTCCTATTGGAGTTTAATACAGGAAAGGCTGAAAGAAAAAACAACTTGCATATATTTGTCTGGTACATGCACACTTCTGGATTATGGCCAGTGTCTCTGCAGTCTAGTGGCTTTCATAAATTAGCAGATGGTTTAAATCTTAATCCACTGAATTTGTTAGCAGCTACTGATCCCTACATTTAAGTCACTGTGAGTTTGTTGCTAAGTCTTTACTTCAACCAGAAAAATTTTAGGTTAGAAACCTGACCTGTTCATTATAATGAACAGCTATAAGGGGGTTAATAGCATGTTTGTTACAATGACTCTCTTTTGTTACTTGTTTCTCCTATGGGAAAAAATACATAGTTTCTATAGTTTAAAGAATGATTAAGTCCTTTAATTACTCAATTTGAAAAACTGTATTTAAATAGTCTTTGTTCAGTGAAATCATTGTGCTGTGTTCTGTGTTGGTGTTTGTTTATGAATCTTCATATGAAAGTCTCAAGAAATCTTAAAGGAGGAATTTTGCTTTTATCAACTGTGGATTCCTTAGACTGAAGAAGCCAAGTATTTTATCACAATTAATGCACAAGAGTGCTTTCTTTATGAAGTGTCTAATAATTTTGAAAATGTATTATATGTGACAAATGACTTAGTAGTACATATTTTCTCCCAAGTTAACTTAGATGTTCTTCATTATCATCGTGTTGTCTAAGGAGCTAAACAGACTGGCACTAAATGCCGACATTGGGCTGGAGTGGCAACCACATGCCAGCTGCCCAGTCTCCTCCCTGATGCCAGTGTCACACTACACACTTGACTGCACAGCGGGTGGCATCACACCATTTCTTTAGTGCAGTGTTTAGATGCAAAAAATCAGCAGAAAGCAAGGGTACCTTTTTGTCATTACAAAAAAACAAAAACAAAAAACAGCATTTTGCTGGCCTTTTTTGGGGCAGAAAATTGCCAGATTGGGGCCATGGCATGTGGTTATTGCATCCCCAATCCAATACTGAAAGGGGTGGCAGAATGCTGCTCCTTTGGGACTGTCTGTAGAGCCCCCAAGTTTCTGGTAAACCATGTCTGTTCTATTTTACTCCTTTACTAGCCCAAGCAGGGCATACAGTACTAACTGTTTAACAACATGTGGAATTTCTTTTAGTTTTCCTGGGAATGTCTATAGCTAGTTGAAAAAAATAATTCCATGCATATTTCTGTTTGAAAGAAAGCAGTGGGCTTAGACTGGAAAATAAATTATGAGGAAATGAATATATTTTTCCAGAATGTTTGACCTGCTTTGTTGCTTCATCAGTTGTTAAGGATATTTGTAGTAAATCCAATTTAACCACTGAGCTTTTTTTGTTAAATCCCAATATATAATTAAGTGATTGACATGCTTGGATAATATACTGTTGGGACACCTTAAGCATTTATTCCAGGAAAAACAAGGCTTAGCTGTACAAGACACAAACACAGACACAAAATGTTTTTGTTTTAATTTCCAAATGCTTTTTGTGATCTCAAAATGAACAATTTTCAGTATTTCAGTGCTGTTATCATAAATGCTATTGTCTTATGTGAGAAAGACCACATTATTTTGATCCCTCCTACATTACCATTGCACCAGAGAAGATCCTAGATACCAGGGTTTTCTCTAATAAAGAAATAATGTTGTGCGCTTGATTGCTATCTGTTTTGTTTGTTATATTTCACAGTGTATATACTAACCTGAGTATTATAGTACAGCAGACACAGTGATGCCATATTGATGGTATTAGAGACATAATATAATCAACTTTTTGCCTAGATTAGGAAATAGGGAGAATATTTTGGAATTTTTTTCTCTTCTCTGGTTTGCTTTTACAATTGTTGTTGTTGTTGTGTGCCTTCATGGCATTTGTCTAAGGCTAACTGATCACAGAGTTTTCATGGCAAGATTTGTTTAGCGAGGATTTGCCTTTACATTTCTCTGAAGCTGAGATAGTGTGACTTCCTCAAGATCACCCAGTGTCATTCCATAGTTGACCAGGAATTTGAACCCTGGTCTCCAGATTTATAGTCCAGTGCTCAAACTGCTATACCACTACACCATGCTGGCTCTCATTAACTATGGTATAGGGTTATCTCTGCAATGGAACCATCCAGAATTGTCTTTATAACCAGAGTGAAATCAGGTTATACCTCTGGTTATAAAGACAATTATAAATGAAGTTGCAATTTGTAGTTATATGGGCATCTGGTTAGTTTTATGAAGAGTAAAAATGGAATGTTTTAAATTTAGTATGACCCCTGTATCCCTGGAAATACATTTCCAAACTTAATGCACATAGCAAAAACTGCAAATAATGGTGAACCCTATACTTCCTCTGGAGGTTGACCATGGAGTTGTGCTGGAGGGCATCCATATGTCTAGAGAAACCTTTTTTCCCTAGATGCAGGTAAGTAAAACTGTGATTACTAGTCTTGTCGTACTGTACAGAAACCATAGTCAGTGCTGACATAGATAGAAAGCTACACCATGATAAAGGAAGGTCATCATCAGAAAAGGAGAAAGCTTGTTCAGGCTTCAAACTGGAAACACTGGTGGAGCTTTCTAACTAAATAAGAACATTTCTGAGGACTGTCACCTCAATTAAAATGAGATTTTTCTTCATTTTGGACACAAGACAAACCATAGTCACACTTTTTTTCTTTTAAACTGCTCATATTATAGTGTCACCCCGTAATGATCCTTTAGCCACCCCCATTTCGATCTGGGAGGGCACTTGAAAATAGTTAGTACATTTGTATTCAGTGATAAATTTACTTGTTCTATGTTTCTTTTTGAGGGTGGCAAAAAAAAAAAAAGAACTTTCAGGCTTCAAGCGATACAGAAAACTTTACAGCAGTTTCACACATGAGGGTAACATATGAAGCCCCATACATGCTGCTACAAGTTTTTCTAGTAATAGTTTGTATCAAAGCTCTAGCTCTTTCCATTAAATGTGCTTTTTATGGAGTACCAAGTTATAAATGTAGTGCAGCTACGGCATATTAATCTTACTGCAGAGATTTAATGAGGCAGTTGTTTTGCGATGGACACTATTGGGAGCAGACAGCGACAGAGTTTTACTTCACCACTGAACTGCAGAAATATTCCTTTCCTGGCCATAATTATAACCACATGATCTCTTAGTTTTCCTTTCTTTTGCCAGCACTTTTCCATGCAGAAGTAGCTTGGAAGGATGTCCATTAAAACGCAGTCAAATGTACTGGAAACTGGGCTATTTTCCTGGTTAGTTTGACATTTTAGGCTCTTGATCAGTTATGGATCCTTGTTGCGTGGAGAGAAATATGCAGGATGAGTTTCAAGCATACAAAGTATCTTTGCCAGTCTGCTGAAATGGCTTTTAGATATTTATTACTTTTTTTTTAACTAGACTTTTATATAGGTTATAAAAAGTAAATGTGGTGAAACCTAATTTTAACATGGACAGAATAGAATTTCTGCTCTTGGCCCTAAACCAATCTCTTACTGGAAATTAATTGAAGTCCATGGGTTTATTGCTGCTAACTCTTTTAAGCCTTTGCAGTTTCTCATTTTCCTCCAAAGTTGCAGTTTTATTAGACCAAGTTATAGCAGGAACATCCCTCATGAGGAGAGGAAGAGGGGGAGAAAGCCACCTGCCAGGACACAAAGTAATGGGGAAAAATATACTACTTAAATTTCCATTTATAAATAATGTTGAACATAATCAGGAACAGAAAAACAGCAGTTCATTTATGTACTATATTAATAGCTGGAATTTATTTCAGAACCAAATCTGCTTTTTTTTCTCATTAGGTAATTTTATAAAGGACATCTTGCAGATGGGGTGATAATGTACAGACTTGCTGATGCTCTTGCTGGTGCTCTGAGAAGAGCAGTGATTTCCATATTACAAGATGGATTATATTGTCATTTGAGACACTAAGGCCTAATTCCAATTGCTAAAGTAGACCTATTGAGTCAAATAGAATTTACTGATGTATAACCTACCAGTCAGTAATTGATTCATGTTGGGACTACTCTAGCGGGAAATAGCAATTGAAGATTTAAACTTCCAACTTATGCTGGATTTACATGAAATACTATCCATGAACAGGAATAGATTTCCAAGAGTATATTGCCTGCCCACATTGTGAATGCAAGGGCATGCTGATAGGGCATGCATTCACACATATGTTAAATGTTGTTTGATCCTAACTTTCTTCTTCTAGAGATCAGCCAGAACAGAACTGTATTTGTACAACATGCTTGTCCATTCTCTTAATGGAAAGTAGGATGGAGGGAGCTCCTTGCGGGTATCTCAAGCTACTGATCATTTGCTCAACTGTAGGGGAAATTGCAATGTCACAGATCTCAGGCATTGATGAGATATATTTACTATCTAGGCTAGTAGTTGTTAATGAAAAATAACATTTCATAAATCCTTCAGATTTAGAGCCACTGACTTTGGTGATAGGGTTAGTTGACATTTATAGATCAGAAGCTTATGTGACTTTAGGTAATAACATTTGCATTTGCAAAGTTTGGAAGTATAGTTCAAAAATGCAACACAACATTATTTTTCTACTTGTTACTCATGAATAGGGATGAATATGTTGTTGATGCATTATTTTTAGTACAGTGAGATGCACATTATTAATGCATTACTAATGTAGCATAGTAGTAATGCATTACTCTCAATGCACAAAGTAATGGGGGTGTTTACTAAGAATGGTCTTAAATCACTGACTGGCAGTGTTTCTGAAATAATGAATAGATCTCTCTTCTCATACAAAAATTCAAATGTTAACACTGTTGCTATTGAAATATTTAAATGTAATGAGTAACATCATTATACCTAATGTGTTACTTCCAAGCACTGGATATGTGATGGTAGATGGAGGACATAAGGCAGCTAAGCAAGCCATAACCTTCACCTTAACATCATTAACTACGATAGCATGCCAGTGCAAGATTGGAGACAGGACATGTGTGAGATGTCTGGAACATTCAAGTTGGTAATGTGTGTACATTTCTCCATAAGAGGGAAAGGGGAATAAGAAAAAAAAGCGTATGCTTTAGCCTGTGTTCTATGTATTCCGTATATTGCCTGCAAAATCAGAGTAGGAGCATGGCATGCTGCACAGAGAAGATTATTCAGCTTTTTTAAAAAGCCAGTTTCTAGTCTTCCTGGTTATAGGTCTCTGTGTCTGTGTGATGCATCAGTATGGGTGGAAGCATGAGGCCATTTTCTGGTATAAAAGTTTCCAAAGATGGATGACGGAGGAGCAGACTTTCCAGTAGGTTGGAGGTGATGAGAAGGCTTGACCAGTGGGGTCCCACAGGGTTCTGTCCTGGGCCCAGTGCTATTCAACATCTTTATTAACGATTTGGATGACAGAATTGGGGGCATACTTATCAAATTTGCAGATGACACTAAACTGGGAGGAGTAGCTAATACCACAGAGGACAGGATCAAAATTCAAAATGACCTGAATAGACTAGAAAGCTGGGCCAGTGCTAACAAAATGAAATTCAATGCGGAGAAATGTAAGGTTCTGCACTTAGGGCGGAAAAATGAAATGCACAGATATAGGATGGGGGACACCAGGCTGAATGAGACCACATGTGAAAGGGATCTAGGAGTCCAAGTAGACCATAAGCTGAACATGAGTCAACAGTGTGATGCGGCAGCTAAAAAAGCCAATGCAATTTTAGGCTGCATCAATAGAAGTATAGTTTCTAGATCAAGGGAAGTTATAGTGCCACTCTATTCTGCTTTGGTCAGGCCCCACCTGGAATACTGTGTCCAGTTCTGGGCACCACATTTCAAAAAAGATGTGGAGAAACTGGAGCATGTCCAAAGGAGGGCAACTAAGATGGTGAAGGGTCTGGAAACCTTGCCCTATGAAGAACGCCTTAGGGATCTGGGGATGTTTAGCCTGGAGAAGAGAAGGTTAAGAGGTGATATGATAGCCCTGTTTAAATATTTGAAGGGATGTCATATTGAGGAGGGAGCAAGCTTGTTTTCTGCTGCTGCAGAGACTAGAACGCGGAACAATGGATGCAAACTGCAGGAAAAGAGATTCCACCTCAACATTAGGAGGAACTTCCTGACAGTAAGGGCTGTTCGACAGTGGAACACACTCCCTCGGAGTGTAGTGGAGTCTCCTTCCTTAGGGGTCTTTAAGCAGAGGCTGGATGGCCATCTGTCAGGGATGCTTTGAGCTGGAGTTCCTGCATGGCAGGGGGTTGGACTGGATGGCCCTTGTGGTCTCTTCCAACTCTATGATTCTATGATTCTATGACTAGAAAAGACAATAATGCTAGGAAAGGTAGATGGAAGTGGAAAGACCACACATCAGATTGATAAGAGATGTCATGAGCCTGGATTTGCAGAAAGTAGGCAGAAAAGTGGATAATAGGGTGCTTGGAGATGTGTCATCAACAGGGTGACCATGAGCCGGTGTCGACTTGAGGGCAGTTAATAGCAGCAACAAAGGAGTTGAGAATTTTGTTTCCCTCTAGATTTTGTTGGACTGTAACTTCCAGCCATCCTAGCCAGAATATCCTTTGAAAAATACTGGAACAAGCAATTCAATGTCAGCTGGACACACAGTTATCACCCCTAAAAAAGATACAAATATGTAAAGCCTGTAAGTTTATGGTACATGCCAAAAGTTTATCAAATGCTTGCTGTGATCTTTGCTGTGTATTGTCATTTTTGTGCCAAAAGTGGTGTTTCCTACCATTCAACTGCTTCTAGGTATTTGTAACTTTATTTTATAATGGAGGCATATTTTCAGGCAAAAAGCAGTAGTGGAAATATATTCATCAAGAGAGGCAGAGCCTGCCACAACTCATTACACTGGGGCTGTGAATGAACCCAGGTCTCACAGGTTTTCCCCCTTCAGAGTTGACCTAAAAACGAACATAGCATTTTGCTAGAGCATACATTCTGAAGTTGAAGCGGGAGAGACTAAGTTGCCTGACTCCCGTCCCAGTAGATTTGTATCTATGAATGCTTAACTGGAGGCAACTCTCCTCTCTCTTCCACAGTAACTCCTATTATGTAATTTTTTTTGGGGGGGGGGGGTGGATTCTTATGTTAATGGGCAATTTTGTGTGAGTCTCATTGTCCTAAGCAGTTTTGCAGTTTTCATATCCTAAGCATTCTGTGTGTGTGTAAGAGAGAGATGTTACTGGACTCTTGTTAAGAGCCAACATTCATGAATAATGAGTACCGAGTATTGTTGCATCCCTTTTCCCCCTCTAGCATGCTACTTAAAGCAAAGTCATACTCTACCCTTATTTTAAAACAAACAGGTCTGTAAACTTTATGTGCAGCATTTAAATAGTCAAGTTAAAATTCAGACCCAGTGCCCACATTTCCCTGAGTGCTGTCAGTTTTATGAGATGAAACTGGGAGCTTGAGCTGAACATCTAATAGTATGCATTGTGCACATGCTGCCTTCCAACAAGTGTTTAATGATGTCGGGGTCAGTTTGCAACAGTTAAGACAATTATTTCTTTTCCTCAGCTGCTTACAACCTACTGGCATTTTTTACCGCTAGGCTGAGGTAGATGCAGAAAGTGGGAATGTACTTACAAGCAAGTTTTGGATGCAGGCAATGTGTTAAAGGGAGTTTAGAAAGGCTTTCCCTTTTGTTCAGTAGGTGCTGCTTTAGGGCAATGTAAGACCCACATTATACAATAAGGAAATTAGCTAATACACACTTTTATATCACTTCTGTACTTGGAGTACTTCTTATATGGGAGGTATACTGATTTTTTTTTTAAAAAAAACTTTATACTTCCTTATATGGCAGACATACTTATTATACCTATTGCCAATCACAGCATCCTACAGTGTGTAATGCATAAGTAGTCAGCATTGAGCTAGATAAGCTTATGATGCCTTACAAATGATAATGAAGCACTGAGGGTTGTGCCTAGCCTGTTTCTTTACTGCAGGTACAATTGTTTTCATACTGCAGGCAGAATGTGAGCATATTTGGTATTGAGAATGCTTTCAATGTCCTGTGGCAGATGTAACTACTATTAACACGTCCCAAAGGAATTAGTAAGGGAGGTTTTACCTTAAAACATAACATGAATTTAACTCCCTGTGGACATGGCTGAAAAAATTCATAAAACTTTTATAGCCCTTTTCCCAACTCACATATTTCTAAACCATAGTTTGATTGTCCCATGTAGCATTCCAGCCTTATCTGCTTTTCCTTCCATCTAGTAGAAAGTCTTAAAGCTTTTAGAATTTATTTATTAATTTTTATTAGAATGATGGATTAATTTGAAAAGCTATGCACATAAGCTTAGAAGGTCCAAAACATACTACAGAAATACTTTAATTTGAGACTACTTTAACTGCCCTGGCCCAGTGATAGGTAATCCTGGAAGCTAGTTTATTGTGCCACCACAGCTCTCTAACAGGGAAGGCTAAGTGTCTAACAAAACTACAGTTCCTAGAATTGCCTAGCATTGAGCCAGGACAGTTGAAGTAGTCACAAACTGGATTATTTCTGCTCTGTGTTTTGGACCAATGGGGGCCATCAGGTGAATGACCATCAAGTGAAATCTTGCTTAATTTTAAAATTACTCTTAGGCCCATTTTAGATGGGAAAAAAGGGGCGCGTTTAGGGCTAAAAAGCCCGTCTTTAGGGTTAGGGAGGGCGTAGCGTTTACACCCTCCCTAACCCTAAAGCGTATGGACGCCGCCATTTAAAGATGGCGGCGTCCATACGGTGGCGCCGCAAAAGCATCATCACGTGCGCAGCGTTTTGACACGCTGCGCACGTTATGACGTTTTTGCGGCACGGGAGGGCGCCAATCGCGCCCTTCCCGCGCTGCAAAAAAAGAGCTCCATCGCGGAGCTCTTTTTTTGCGGCGGGTCTTTGCCGCAGCCTTTAAATGGCCGCGGCAAAGACCCAGGGAGGAAGGGGCCGCGGAGGCGGCCCCTTCCTCCCTTCAGCCTCGCCGAGGGAAGCGGGGTGCAGCAGGCGCCCAGAGCGCCTGCTGCACCCCGCTTGGAGGGCGTGGGGAACCGGCACTTTGCCGGTTCCCCGCGGCCTCCAAAAGCGGCGGGATGAGGCCTCGGGGCCGCCCTTGCGGCAGCCTCGGCGTCATCCCGCCACTGAAAGGGGCGAGTATGGACCGCCCCTTTTGGGCGGTCTAAAAAGCCCCTATGTCTACTGAAGCTTAGACCAGGATCTTTTTTTTCTGTCCAAAACACAAGAATAATTTTAAAAATCTCTCTTCATATTATAAAAATTGTCCACTTTTGTAAATATCACCACAAATTGTATTCCTGTCCTATAGTTTTCAGAAAACCTTTGAAAATTGAAAATTGGTTGTAACTTCCTTGTAACTCAACAAAATTATTCATCATAATTATTTGCAGAGTTCATGTTGAGAAATTTCCCTAATTTTTCTTGTTTGAGAAGTTTGAGCTACTTGGAGATAGCAACTTCTGAGAGTCTGATGGCCTTTCTATTCATCCCCCTTTCTTTGCATTCATTTAAAAAAAAAAAGTATCTATATTGTTTAGAAGCTGAAGAGTCCATGATGGTGCAAAGAACTCAGAATATATGTTTTTCTAATAAATTTGAGTATAGAGTTGATTAAATGTTGACATATAATATTTATAGTGCACTGATTCCATCCCATTAGAATCCTGGGATTTGTACTGTAAACATGTGATTTCCCTAGAATACTAATTTTGAGATGGAGAATCTCCTAGTTCAGGAAAAAACACTAGAGCTCTCTAGCAGAGATGTTTTAAGCACCTTACCAAACTACATATCCTATAATTCCATAAAATGGACCCATGACTGTTAAAATAATGTCAAAGTGCTATAAACTGTGTAGTACAGATGTACTTGAGAGCCAATGTGGTGCAGTGGTTGAGTATTGGACTATGACTTTGTGAGACCAGGGTTCAAATCCTGGCTTGGATATGGAAATCCACTGGGTGACTCCCTCTAAAGAAACGTACCAAGAAAACACCATGATACGAGTTGCCTTAGGGTTGCCATAAATCAGAAATGACTTGAAGGCACACAACAACAAAGAGATGTACTCATAGGCTGACATCCTGTTGGTTAGTGCCAGCTAGATTAGACCTATCAGTTTATGAACGATGAGTTAACATGTACATAATTCCCACAGACTGAATGGGTCTATTCTAGGGAGGACTAACAGCAGGATATATGCCTTAGTTTGGGTCAACACCAGAGGCTGTCTCAGAACTTGTCACATTATCTGTGCTGACACCAAGAACAAGAGCAAATTGCCAGAAAAGGACAATTCTCAGTGAAAATTTAATTATGTTATTCGTAAACTGTAATACGTTTCAGCTCAAACATATTTTTTCCTGGCATTAAAAGTTTAAGATATTGAAACTGCCTAATGGGTGATAGCATGCTCAGACACACTCATAGGCTTATTGTATGATGCCAGCCAAATAGTCTATCTGTACCAAAGATGGATTATTCCTATTGACAGCATATGCAGCTTGCACACTTAACCAAGTTTTTGTATCTTCACAACCATTATTGATCATCATTTGTTTGTTGTTGTGTGTCATCAAGTCATTTCTGTCTTGTGGTGACCCTAAGGCAATCCTATCATGAGGTTTTCATGCCCCTTTCAAGTTTACATGCCCCTTTCATGGATGATGCATTTGTGTGATTGAGTTGTAAGGAACAGATGTATCTGCAGTGTGGAAGGCAACAGAATTTGGAAAATTAATTTGGGAGGGGGGGCACAGCTCCAGGACCTCCCCCAGCAAGCATGGCAATGCTGTCTGTCGTGAAAGCTGTAGTGTAAAAAAGTAGTTTTTCAAGCCCTGGGAAGAGCCTTTCATACTTAAATCATACTTAACAGAGATTGTTCACCTACTTGAGATCACTTTGCAGTCAAGAAAAAAAACCCCATGCTTGGCATCCACTCCAGGACTGTTTTGTTCCAGGCCCTCTCCCTCCACCAACCCTCTTCTCAACCAGGCTCAAGTCATCTTTTGCTTCAGAGAACATGCTAAATTTCCAGTAGATAGAAGGAGCATAAATCAATTGTCATTGGAGCCCATTAAGTGTGCGTGCATGGCCCTGGCCTCCACTTCTGGATGAAGGCTGGTAGATACAGTATATGCAACTCTTGGTGTCAAAACATATTCTAGGGTGATGATAATTCGCCCCCCCCCAAAAAAAAAAATTGTAGGGATAGGCTTCTTTTCCTGGATTATATTGTCAAATATTTTTAAGGCAAGGGTAACCTTCTGAAAGTGGGGTTAAAAATTAATTGCATAAATTGTCATACCAGTTTTTCATGTACAAAGCTGAAGAGGTACAGTTGACCCTCCATATCCACAGATTTAACAACAGCTTGAACATAGTCCAAAAACATATAAATTCCAAAAAGCAAATCTTGATTTTGCTATTTTATATAATGAATATCATTTTACTACATGCTCGTATTTGATGGAACTTGAGCATCCATGGATTTTGCTATTCTTGGGAGGTCTAGGAACCAAACCCCAGTGAATACCAAAGGCCCACAGTACTGGATGATGTCTGGTTTCTGCATTGCAGAAGGGATTTGTGATGACTAGTTGCAATAATTCAGAACTTTTTCTTTGGCTCATTATTACTGTCCTGGAATTAGAATTAGATTATCTGTTTGATCCTCACTACACTGGATAAGATGTATAATAATAAAAAATGGCCTCTAGGGTTAACTATCCTCTGCAGGTTAATACTTCTTTGCTTAATTAGCAGATAGGTTTTTTAAAGTACTTTTAGAACTTCTGATTTTTCAGGTATAGGGTTTTTTAAATTTCTTAACTGCTGATCATCGGGGTGTTTCATGAAGTGAGACAATTTTAGTCTCTTGGTGATTGGCTAGTTTTTAGCTTTAAAATAAAAATAGTGAAAACAAAATCTCCTGAATTCTTTCACCAGTAAATTTTTCCTTTTTTCATTAGTTTGTAGTAAATTGTAAAACAGGTTTAATCTTTTAAATTATTCAATAGATTAAAAGCTTCCAATAGTTGTGTTAAACTTGTAAAAATTATCTATGATGAATAGAAGTGTTGCTTTTGTATGGTGGAGTTGCTATTTTGGGGTGAGAAAGATAACAGAGAAATGCTTTCTCTATTTATTGAGCAGTGCCAAAATATTATAAATGCACCAGATCTCATCTGATCTTGAAAATTAAGCAGGGTTAGCACTGGCTAGTACTTGAATGGGAGACCAGCCAAAACCAACTCTGAATATTTCTTTCCTAAGAAAACCCTATGAAATTAATGAGGTTGTCATAAGTCAACAGGTGATTTGAAGGCGTGCTCACATGCGCGTGCACACACACACAAGCATAATGTTGAAATGCTGCAGGCTTATACCAAAAATTTCCTGCTTTTTAAGTAACTTAAAAAACAGCCATAATAGTAGAACTCAATCTTAAATCCTTTTTTTAATATATAAAGAATCTTTTTTTTTAAAAAAAACCAGACTGGTCACAGTCTTGATTTTCTTTCAGATCTGAACTGTAAACTAGAAGACAAGACAGAAGATGGAGAGTTGATAGATTGTAAGAAGAGACCGGAAGAAGGGGAGGAGTTAGAGGAAGAAGCTGTGCACAGCTGTGACAGCTGCCTCCAGGTGTTTGAGTCACTGAGTGATATCACAGAGCACAAGATCAATCAATGTCAACTGACAGGTAAACAATACTTATCACTTTGTGTCTCCTTACACTGTTCTATTTTTGATTTCAGGGTTCTGCTTCAACATGTGTCTGTACTGGGTTTTCAGGTGTAAATAAGTAGGGATCATTACTGCAGTCAGTCAAATACCATTGTACATACCACCCCTTAATCTGGGCTTTCACATGTCCATCTGTCTTAATAGTTTTAGTGATTTTTGGCTATGGAAATGCTTAGATGAAGGGTGGCTGCTACTTTGGTTCACAATTCATTGAGTACAAATGAAAGGGAATTCAGCAAGACATTGCACCAGTAATTGTGGCAGTTCTTCATGGGAAGAACTACTTCTCCAATTGTGACACTGTAGACAAATATGCTGCATCTCTGTATTACATCAGAGTCTCTGAGCTAAAGTAATGTATGTATCCAAAATTTATTTCATTTGATTGATTGATTGTATTGTATTGTATTTTTACCCCATTGTTCAGAAATGCACTCAGAGTGGTTTACAAATTCGTAATAAGACATTTTCCTGCCTTCACGCTTACAATCTAACAACACAACGCATAAGGCAGGGGGATTGAATAGCCCTGGTGGCACAGTGGTTAAATGCCTGTACTGCAGCCACTCACTCAAAACCATAAGGTGGCGAGTTCAAGACCAGCAAAGGGCTGAAGCTTGACTCAGGCTTGCATCCTTCCGAGGTCGCTAAAATGAGTACCCAGATTGTTGGGGGGCAAATAGCTTACAATTGTAAACCGCTTAGACACTCCTTAAGGGTATGAAGCGGTATATAAATGAAGCTGTTTGTTTGTTTGTTTGTTTGATGGCAGTGAGGAATGGATTTTCTTGTTTGGTTTTCTGGGTGATGTTTGATACTGGCATAACTGAATGCATTTCTGAAAACACATTTAACAGAAGAATATATGAGTGAAGAAAGGACCCAGAACAAGTAATGGATGCATTTGGGTTGTGCTTAAATACTTAATGTTTTAATGAGCCTTTTTGAAAACTCGGCCTAAGAAACTTGGAAGAATCATGCAGAAGCATATCAAAGCAGCCCAAATTCTTACAAAACCACCCAAGAACTCTAGCTGAAAAGAATTCTGTATCAAGTACTTTTTAGAAGATGAGAATACTTGAATTTATGAGATCAGAGTAATTTTTGAAACAATTAAAATACTTTTTTCTGGCTCAGTACTGGCAACAGACCATGGTTAAATCAAGCCTATGTATTAAAATTAAGTGTTTTTACTCTTTTTAATGTAATTTTTTCTTCATTCTTCTGTGAAGGTAAGGCAGATTTGATTAAGATGATAATTTTGGGTCTTGGATCTCAGGCTTCTGTAACCTTTTGCAGTTAGTTAACAGATAGGGTGTACCATATGAGATCAAGTGCCTTTGAAATTAAGGGATGCATCCCACCCTTTATTATGTATAGCACTTGTTCTGTAGGTACAGTCTGCCCTTCTTCTCCAGAGATCTTGCCTTTCTCCCAATATAGGGATTCAAGATGGCGTATATATATCCAAATAGCAAAGCTTGTTTTTGCCATTTTATATAAGGGACACCATTTTAATATTCCTTGTATTTAATGCAACTTGAAAATACACATATTTTTGTAGCCATGGGAGGTCCTGGAACACAGCCTGTAAACCAACTAACTCAAGGAGTGCATGGAAGGCTCTAGCTCAGTAGCAGTGCATGCAACAAATCTCAGGTCAACAGAGAGTCTGCTTTATATGCAGGAAGTCTCTGTTCATAGCCTAGTATTCCAAGTTTAAATGAAATGTAGGAGGACAAGAGAGGGAAAAGATGCTTCCTTAGACATTGGAGACTGACCCCCACCTTTTGTTGAGAGTGGAGAGCTAGATGGGCCAGTGATGTGATATATTGTCTGATAACACTTTAAAGCATCTTTCATACCTAGAAGTTGGTCCTGTAGCTAATTCATAGTGAACAGAGAAAGAAAAAACACATATTTGAGTCAGAAAAAAAAATGTGTTGAAATATATTTTTCCAAGTAAAGCAATGAAACTGTCTGCCTATTTTATCTGTGTTATCAGTTTAACACCTTCATGTACTTGGCAGTTCATGTATCTGGCAAATCGCTAGTGTATGATGAGAGATATACTTTCTCTCTTTCTATTTTTCTCATATTTTTGCTTATTTTTTAAATTAATCAAGGATATTGTATCCATGATTGGCAAAACTTTATGTTTTTCTACCACGAAGATCACTGCCTCCATTTTGCCTTGCCTGCCCCTTTGTAATCCCCGAACGTATCTCACCAGAAGCTGGGTGTTGAGTTGAGTGACTGTAAGCAGCATGAACTGAAGATCGCACAACTGGGGAACTGAAGCGAAAGGAGAAATTCCTGGAGCACTGCTCCTGATCCACTTCACTCCAGGTCATGCTGGAGGGCAGAACTTGCCATGCTAAATGAGGGTTAAAATGGCTCTGCCACTTGAGTAAATTTTAAAAGACATGTTTTTTCAAAGAAAGGCATCGAGTCCCCTGAAAAACCCTGTTTTCCACCATTGCTGGAGATAACAGCTATTCTTGATGGGCAGGAATCAAACTATTCAGAATAATGGAGGAGCTGTGAAAATTAGTAATAACTCTCCCTTTTATATTTGGAAGATTTAGCATTGTGTAAATATGATATTTTCTGATTGGCACCTGGAATATTTAAGTTATGTGACTGTTTTTATTATTGACCATTTTTGTATTGAAATTCTAGCTTGTTTGTTTTGAAGCATAAATATGAAAACTGTTGCCAAAAATGTGGCAATATTCTGAAAGATAGTATCTTGGCTTCAGAAGGTGCAACACTGTGTTACAAAATATATTTAGCAAACTGTTTTGTTACAAGGGGTATGAAATAAATGTCCTATACAACTTTTCCCCAGTAAACAGTGTAAAACGAGTAGATGGAAAACTTAGAAGATATACTTCAGTTCCAAGTGCTGAGATAAAGTTTTGAAACTGTAATCCCATTCAGTCATCCTAATAGTAAGCACTATTGATTTCACAGGGATCTGCCTGCAAGGTATCATGCATAGAAGTGCGCCATAAATTGATTATTAAATCTGTGCCTGCATTCCTACCTTGTTTAGTTCTAAAGTGACAGTCAATTGTATCACTGTGTTTTGGGTAATAGAAGCCAGTAGTGCCACAGTAATGTGACCCAATCTAAATATAGATTTATGAAATACTACTTAGCCAAAAATGTTACTGCTTCTAGCACACATTGATTTTTATGATTTTTATAAAAATTGTCATCTTTTCTGATAGCTACATTTTCTAGGTAAAAGAAACTTTAGTACAGTATAATTTTAGAAACCTGATTTGAAGACACTGGTAAGGTCTACTTTAGATCCTGTTCAGATATTACTTAAAATTTGTTCAGGAATGCAGGGGCCTGGAATGATGGAAGCAGTGTTGACACAGGGCCCACACAAATGGCCCTTTTAAGCTGCCATCCAGGCAGATTTAGAGTGCAGCATTTAGATGCCAAACATCATGAAGTTTCCACACCACATGCCACCAGAGCATCATGAAGTTTCCACACACACACACACAGTGGGGAAGCACATGCCTGGGCTTTGTTTTTGGTGCTGAAATTTAAGCCATTTTCTGCTGATGAACAAAAGATCTAGGAGGAGTTTTCATCAGGTATAATGCTCTTCTTGGTTGATATTGCTTACAAAGTTTATGGTAGATACTAAAAATTTGAAGAAAATACAAGTTGAGTCTCCCTTATTTGGAATTCCAAAATCTGAAATACTCTGAAATCCAAAATTGTCCACATAGATGACTGGGGTAATGACACCTCTGCTGTCTGATGTTTCAGTGTACACAAATTCAATCCAAAGGGAGCGTCGAAGAAATATATATAAAATTTATTATTATTATTATTATTGTTATTGTTATTGTTGTTGTTGTTTCATGCACAAAATTATTTTAAAATATTATGTATAAGATTACCTTGAGACTATGTGAACAATGTGTATAAATGAATTAAATGAAATAAATGAATTAAAATGTGCCTGTATCATATGCAGCTTTAACCTTACATGAAAGGCAAGCCCTGTTTAAAACAGTGGTGTGTTTGCCTGCTGCATGTGCCCTGTCATGCTCCCATTGTTTTAAACGAGGCTTGAGCATACACATTTTTCTCTTTACGTGGGTTGGGGGTGGGTTGGGGGTGGGGGGTACAGAACAGATCCCCAGTGTATGGGAAGGGTCCACTATACATATTTAGACTTGGGTCCCATCTCCATCTCATTATGTTTATGCAGATATTTCAAAATGTGGAAGGGAAAAAATCCAAAATCCAAAACACTTCTGGTCTCAAGCATTTTGGATAAGGGAGACTTAGCTTGTATATCAGTCAGTGTGTATTCTCTGTTAGGCAATTGATTTAAATCAAAGTTGGGAAAATGCACCATGTTGAGTGTGTACACTTCCCCAGGACTGTTTTTAGGGCCCCAGACCCACTCTTACCCCCATTTTTGTTAGAAAAAAAATTCTGGGCCTATTGGGGAAAAAAGCCTCTAAACCATTTTGGCCCAGAGAGGGGAAAAGCATGACAAAATGGCTTCTAGAGCCCCAAGGACATTTTTGGGGAGGAGAAGTGCAGATTTGGAGGTCTCCAAAGTCCCCAGATCAACCAATGCAGACCCCTGACAATTACTAGCCTCTGATTTAAATCAAGCTGATTTTAAATCTGTGATCTAAAGGAGGTAGAAAATCCCATCTTTTTAAATCTTTTGTAAGACATACCATAGAGGTAGAGGGGGGAGGAGGAGAATTTAAATCTAAACAATTGATTTAAATTATATTTCACTGATACTTTTGATCTTTTTAAAGTTATAATACAAACTCAGATTCAGTACACTTTGATAGAGTGTATTTTTATATGAGAAATTATCAAAGAGAAAACCATCCTTTAATATGATATGTCGACTGAAAGCATTGATTCAGATTAGAGACTAAATGCAGAGCTAGTGTGTTTATGCTTTGATTAATATTAACTAACTTATTCTTTAAGAACTTGCAGCAGGACTTACACATGAACATCCAATCTAGGCTGATGCACAGAGATTGCAAACTTGATTTCACAATACTACATGTACTGGAAAGTCTCACCCACGTTGACTCCTCTCCCCCATTTGTTGAGTGGTTCCAGATAGGGCTTTCTCACAACAGCATCACGTTGCCTCATTTGTTCAATTTTATGGATACTTCAGAATGTCTTGTCTACTCACAAACTTCCCTCAATTTTCCATCCTTTTCTACTTCTCCCTTTTTCTGTACCTGTGGAAAATCTGTCATGGAAGAAAAGATGGAATAGCTACAGTGACCTCTTGTTTCTTGTTGGAGCCCTGTCTGGAAATGCCTGTTGTTTGAGAAAATGATGATTTTGCAGGGCTGTGTGTACAATATAACCTAAAAATAGGATTCTTTTACATGGTAGTCCAAATTTTGTGCCAAGAAAAGCTGAAATCATCAACCTGTCTAACTGATGCAATGTTGTTTTACCACTGCTAGCAAGGCACTGAGGCCCTACTCTTGGCCACCTGGGAGCCTCTTTTTGCCATCCATCTGCTTTGTGAAGTTTCATCAGGCACTGACTACACTTTTGAGCATGGTTTCAAAGCCATAAGACATGGAATCTTTGACCCTTCTCTTCTTTCTCCTTCTCTTTTCTTTTTCTTCTCCTTTCGCTTCCTTTTTTCCTCCTCCTCCTCCTCCATTTGTAAAGAGAAATGGAAATAGGGTCTCTTAGCACAAACTATCAAATTCCATGGTTTTTCTGTGTTGGTACAAAACCGAAGAATATTTTCAAGATTGATATCTTGCTTTTTCACCATGTTTGTGAAACAGTTATTGACAGGTTGTGTTTATGTGCATTTACACACAGAGACACCAACATGAAGCAGTAGTAGTAACCACCTGTGTTTTAAAACAAGAGTTGCCTAGCATGTCTTTTGTTTGACACATAACAAAATATTGTGTACACAAGCTGTTGATTCTTCTGGCCCTCTTAGACACACTGATATCTAGTGGCTGCCTAGAGGAGCAGTGAATCCATTCTATATTTTAGGCCAAAAGGTCCCTCTCTCCTCATAGATTCAGTACGTTCGATAGCAGGTTTAGCTTGTGGACTAAAATCTGTAGTGGATTTATCATACCACTGACATGAGAGCTGCCAGCTTTTCCTGCTTAGATACATAGAATGGTACAGAGTTGCGTTCGCATACATACCACTCTGTGTAAGTGTGCAAATATATGTAGTTAATAAGTTCAAAAGGCATGACATGCCCAAGGTATCAGTAGGTTTGTTGCACTTATGTGCAGAAGCCAATGTACAAAAGACAATGTTATTACATTTGTTACTTTTTGTCTTGGCATGTTCCTTCACTACACTTTTATTAGATACAATTTTTAATCGCTGATGTTATGTGTCTCTTTTTGCCACAAGAAGAAGAAGGGGAAGATGATGATAATGTTATTTATTTGTATCCTGCCCTCCTTCTGGTAAAAAGGTTTACCAGACAGTTTAACAGACAACAGTTTAACAGTTTATGTACCTGAAGTTGGGGCATTGCCTTTTGCAATGTTAACATGTTTGTCCATCTAACTGTGTCTTGTTTCTTCTCATATGAAGTAGCTTTCTGGGATTTCAAACAATGGCTTTCCATATATTGGCTGCTATATATCCCCTGATTTATTTTTTATTTTTTTAGCTTGCAATACCAGGGTTAAAATCTAGAATTTTCTGCTTGTCAAGCATATGCTTTGCCTCAGAATTATAATTCTGTCTCCACAAAAAGTGGGCTGTGAAACAGATTAATACAGTAATACTTCTCAATGTTGGTGGGTTGTTGTTGTTGTTGTTTTTCTTTTCCCCAGAGTAAGATGAATAAGGTGAGATTCTTTTGCAGACCTGCACAACTTGGCAAGTAAAGGGACCAAAATTAAAATAGGCTATTTCTCTACCCAGCCTTCTCCTCAGGAGAAGGCCAACTGATGGAGGAGCCTTGAGGGATGAGTTTTTTCCCCTTCTTCCTCAGTGGCCTGGCCTTCTCGGAAGAAAGCCAAGCAGCAGAGGAGCCTTGCAGGGTGAATGTTTGCCCTTCCTCCTCCGCTGCCACCACCCAGCCTTCTCCTCAGGGGAAAGCCAGGCAGTGAAGGAGAATTGAGGGGTGAGCATTTGCCCTTCCTCCTCCTCTGGAGAAAGCCGAGCAAAAGGGAAGCTTTGTAGGGCAAACATCACACTTCCTCCTCCACATGGCCCTCTCCTCAGGAGGAGAATGAGTGGCCGAGGATACTTGAAGTTGTTCCACGTCCTCGTCGGCCACCTAAAACCCTTTGGCAGGCCAGATGTGACCCATGGGCCATACATTGTGCAGACCTGTTCTTTTGGAATGGGAGGATGTGACAAAGCATTTTCATCCTTTTGTTCCATTCTAAAAAGTTACAGGATGTTGTTTATGTATTTTGTTTTCTTTATGCAAATTGAGCCAAAGCATTTATAGATCTGCCAATATGTATAAATGGTATTTTACATTATTATAGCTGTAGAAAGATAATAAGTTGTATGCTCCACTTAATGATGCCAGATTGGAATTCTTTCCCAGTTCTTTCTTGACTCATTTCAATATGCATGGTGCAGAATATTGCTGAGATCTTTCACAGGTTTTAGCCTCATATGCAAAGGGATTTGTAGCACCTTTGAGACTAATTTAGGCTGCAAACAGACAGGCCAACCATTCTGGCTTCAGGCCGATATGAGGGTGTAGCGTTTAGATGATGCATGCCCTCAGATCGAGCTGATGTTGTGCTGCAACTCCCTAAGGCAGCCCAAACCCAGGAGCACAAAAAAGTGCTCCTTGCTGATGATCCATTGCAGACTACAGTGGCAGCTGGCCTCAAGAAGCCAGGCATCTTGATTGGGAGTGACGGGGGCTGGAGCAGCCTCTAAGCTGCCAGTCTGCTTGATTCCTATGAGAAAGAAATAATTTGGTAGCATAGGTTTTTTAGATGTAAATCTTAGTTTCAAAGTTCCCTTTGCATACTGATGCAGACCAATATGAATATGTCTTTGAGTTCTACCCTTATTAGCCTTCTGTATCTTTTTTAGTTAGCTTTGTTAGAAGGATGGTTTGTTGATCATCGGCAGAATTTGACAGAACCAAATAAGAAGCTAGAGAGATTTTTCCACAGACCAGTAGTCCATTTCCAAAATGGCTGATGACAGATGAAAACTTTGTTTAAAGAAGTAGAACTTCGGGTTGTTAATTCTTTATTTGGGCTGAAAGGTCACCATCCTTAGTAGGGGATACCACTTGGGAATGGTGTAAATGTAGCAGAGATCTCTGACCTGTTAATAAGCACCAGGAGGAGATAGGGATCATTCAACAATGTGCCCTGGGGGTACGTTTCTTTTAAACTTCAAGCAGTGTAGCTGGAACTGTTCAACTTTTTATTTCTTTCAGTTTTACCTTCAGGGGAAAATTGATCGATTTGGAAATGATTATTCCATAATCTCTGAATCTTTCTTTTTCTACATTGCAGTGGGAACTCCTTGAAGTTTAAAAGCATTGTGTTTCCTCTGTGCACTGTGCAATGAGCCCAAAGAATGTGTGGGGACAGGGATCTTGTTTAACAGACGGTAGTGGATGCATTTAGAACTGTAACACTCATATTTTATATTGAGGTTATACATTTTGAATGCAAAAAAATACCATTATAGCTAGGGTTGCTTTCTTCCACTCCACACTGATTTTTAGGATAACCATGCTTATGACAGAGCAGAAGTGCAAAAATAATAGTAATGTGAAAGTATGAATGACAATGAATTACAATTTATCTATGATTGTAGCTTCATGAAACAACAATGGAAACTTTTCTTCTAGATCTTTACCCTGCAGTATTAAATACTTCCAGAAGAAGAACAAAAGGAAAGCTTTTCTTGACTTTCTATCCATCTTTTATTCAGTTTCTCATTGACTTAAAATGTTTTGTGGATATATGGAATTGCATCCCCCCAAATGTTTAATTAGTTTAATTAGAAGACTAATTACCTATGTTGGAAAAGTGTAATAGGAAAAGTATACACCTGTGTATAAAATAAAAAACTAGACAGGCAAGGTGTTATCTTCATGAAAATGGTTCATGTGTTTTTGCAAGTGAGAATGGATAAATAATGGCTAACAAATGCCTGTTCTTTCACTGCTTTTCTAACTGTGAATGGAAATGGTGTGTCTCATTTGTTTTTACTGCTTCATTCCAGCGGGAAGTCCAGTTTAATGTCTGGAGGAGGGTTCAGTGACTCCTGTGGTGAGAGCACAGGGAAGGGTCAGTTTTTTAAACATGATGCAAGCCTCTTTACCAAACATAAAAGTTAAACAAAAGAAAAGTAGAAACAGCAGATTCTGATTATTTACTTTTTTTTAA
The DNA here is from genome assembly GCA_034509955.1 of Urosaurus nigricauda. Classification (NCBI taxonomy): domain Eukaryota; kingdom Metazoa; phylum Chordata; class Lepidosauria; order Squamata; family Phrynosomatidae; genus Urosaurus; species Urosaurus nigricauda. The sequence continues at coordinate 194,857,505 of JAOEGL010000004.1, read as the reverse complement.
AATGAAAGCAAAGCTCATTTTATAAGTGTGTTGTGTGTAACAGTGTGCTTTAACAAATTACTGCAGCGCTACTACTTAATACACAAACTTGAAAAGCTAAAAAGTAATTCTCTTTTGCCGCAACTCTAAAAATATATTGAGTTCTCTGTATCTAGAGCCTTAGATTAAATCCACCTTTTCTCTTGAAAAATTTTAGATTATCAAAACATTTCTATCTTTGATTGCTGAATTCAGTGTTAGTCTCTGACCTTCATCCTTGTAGCGATTAAACCTTTTTTTCTGTAGTAACCTGCTCTTCTACTTAATGAAATGCTGGTATTCAATTATTTAAAGGGGCCTGAATTCTTCACTTGAGAGAAAATATTCCTGTGAGGCTTCTAAGTAAAACAACAACAACAACAACAACAAAATCTAAACAATCCTCTTTTAACTTGTTTTTTTTTTAAAAAGATAACACCATTCTCATACTTTGGATAGCCAGGGAAGAACATGGGAAGTAGGTGTGGTTTATGAATAACTTTAAATGCATGTCATTCCACTTGAATGTTTATTTTTTACACAAGATATTTGCATTAACATTCATATCATCATATGTAACTAATTTCAGAATTATATTCCTATGCAGGACCTATCCTAGGAAGAGTTCCTTGTCTGTGAAATATAGTACAAAAAAGGAAAACTTGGTCAAACACTGAGCCTAGGATTGGAATAGACACGAGTAACATTGCATAGCATTGAGGAGATGGGATGTGACCCAGGAACCTTATAGTCAGATGCTAGGACCTGCCCTGATGAGTTTTTTTTTTTTTTTTTTGGAACCGTGTGAATTTAAGGTTTTAATACTTTCTTCCTGCATAATATCAACTCCCCCCTCCACAAGGCTTTGTTTATAGACCACTGTCCCCTAAGATGATTAGTGTTGTGTAATGTTTTTGGTTCACATTTGGGCACCAGCAGCTTCTCCTAACCCCATAATAAATGTATAAGGGCTATGATTTGGTAATATTTTTGAAAGGTAGAGAAAAACAAAAAGTGCAGATTCTCATCTAGAATGAGTGATTTTTTTTTCTGTTTGGCAGATCCAGTATGGATATGAGCTTCCCTTGTTTGCAAGAGTGCCACATGTACTACACAGGCATCCTTTATACTCTTTATAGAAGCTATATTTTTGTCTTTGAGATGTAGGGTTCTGAATCTGTGTTTATGCTCATCCCACCAAAGATTCATTCAGATTTTGAAGGAGAAAACTCTACCCAAACATTCCTATATAACAGTACAGTTGTTGCTTTCAACTAAGAAAACTTAAATCTCCAACATCACATTTTCTCACTTTGTTCTTTTGGATTTTAGATGCTGATTTACTGCATTCATTTCAATCTTCTTTTTTTGAATCAGTTTTATACCCAGTAATTCTTTTGGTTAAGGGATTGCAACAGAATTTATTCCTCCTTCATATTAATCAACAGTGTCCAGTTTGCCAGTGACCTTTCACTGCTGAAGCAAAAATTTGCACCAAGGAAGCACGAGAGCACTAATAATCCTGAATATACACCTTTATATATCTTTATAATCTTCCATGGATAGGGATGGTCTGGTCATAGTAGTTAATTTATGGTAACCTGATTGGATTGAAAAAAATATTTAGGTACGGAGCCATTCTGAAGACAGCTCATATGGCCAACCAGTACAGAATATGGTAGTCAGGATTATAAGTGGTTAGCAACACAGAGCCGCATCACACCAATTTTAAAGGCTCTTGCTGCTTGTTCACTACCAAGCTTAGTTTAAGAAGCTAAGTTTAAATCCCTAAATGGCTCACAACTGAAGTATCTGAAAGAATGCCTCTCCTTCAGTCAGCCTCTCCATGCCTTGAGATCTTTAGGGAAGGCTCTTGTCCAAATTATTTTCATGAAAGCAAAGGATAGAGAGCATTCTCTCTTATGGCAGCAATATTTTGGAAGACATTTTTGTTCTGATGTCATTGATACCAATATAACGTTCCTCTTGGCATTAGATCATAACCTACTTGTTTGTCCAGGCATTTTTAATTGGGTTGTAACACATAGCATTTTGTTTTTTCTCTCTTTCCTCTTCCTTTTTGTTATACTAATCAACTATGATTATCAGCAATTAAAAAATTTGTGTAACACTGTGTCATTGCCCTGGAAACCTCAATGAAGGGTAGACAATATACAAATGCTTTATATAAATTGTGTGTTGCAGTTTGAGTTTCTCAGGGGCAGTCTGCAGCCATGCCTTTTTGTGCTGGATCAGGGCTGCTGCAACCTCACACCACAGCCTCGATCCAGCCTTCCAAGGGCACAAAATGGAGCTGCAGAAAGCAGCTCCTTTTTGCACCTTCAAAAGAGCACCACAGCTGCAGCAGTGTGGCAATATGGTGCCACTTCAACGCTGCATCATCTGGACACAGCTCCAGAGTTGTGTCATGATGCCACATGCTGTCTGGAGCAGTGCACAGCATCAGGGCACCCGGGGGGGGGGGGTGGAGTCAGGTCTGCATCATCAGGATGCTGCTCCCCAACTCTGCCCCCAGGCTGGCCTTTCAGGCTGGTCTGTAAAGGCCCACACTCCAAAAAATAACAAACATACAGATTGTAGTTTAAAAACAAATAATGACTTTAATAAATACATACATAACCAACTAAATCCTATCCTAACTGTATGGAGATGAAATCTTACCATCTTTAAAATAGCAGGAAGTAACTGTTAACCCCACTCAGAGGAGACTGTTACTCCATCTTAGACTGAGAGGAGACAGTTATTGTACTGAGACCAAGACTGTTTAGAATCTTGAGAGAGAGTCTGTAAAACAGTCTCCATACTGAGTGACAGGAGTCACATGTTTAAATAGAATAAGACAGAGGGAAGTCCATGTCTATTTAAAGAGGGAAAGGAGAATGCAGTACATAAAATTTCCTACATAAATAAGTAGATTAATCTGCAGTGAGAGACTTGACATTGATTCTCATTTGTGTTTCTGGACATTTTAAAGGCTGTATATACTGGTGCTGTATTTAAATACCAGGAACATACTATACACACAGTATAATACGAGTGGGTATCGTAAAGTTTTAATGATCACCTTTTTAAAAAATTGTTAGAAAGTTTGTTTTGATTTGTGGTTGTTAACTTAGCTCTATGTAGTCACTAGCTAGATTTATACATTTTTCCCAGCATATCTTGACCCCCCAAATACCTGATATTGTAAAAGTCTGCAGATTGCGCCTTACGAGGGGGTATCGTAAAGTAATAATTATTATGGCATGATGATGAAAATTTTGTCAGTTTCATCATTGGTCCTGAAGCACACGTTGCTGAAAAAATCAACTCATTGTGTCCTTTATTTTTGTCACTGGCTCTGCCGGAAGTGACTAAAGTGTAAAATCCTTGCCAGGAGCAAACTGCAGACTTCTACAATAATGGTATTTGGAGAGAGGCAAGAAACACTGGGGAAAATGTGTAAATTTGGATGGTGACTACATAGAGATAAGTTAACAACTACAAATCAAAACAAACTTTCTGTCTTTTTTTTTAAAGGTGATAATTAAAACTTTATGATACCCCCTCGTACCATCACCTCTTTAGTGTACATTATTTTAAAATGGTGGCGTCCATACGGACGCGCCATGATGTTGTCATGGCACACGCAGCGTTTACACAATGCTGCGCGCACCAGACAACATCATGCTGTGGGAGGGCACCAAGTGCGCCCTTCCCGCGGCACAAAAAAGAGCTCCAAAAGGGAGCTCTTTTTTTGCACCTGGTCCTTGGCGCAGCCTTTAAATGGCCGCGCCAAGGACCCAGAGGGGAAAGGGGCCGTTGCGGCAGCCCCTTTCTCCTCTTGGCACCACCAAGGAAAGCAGGGTGCAGTGGGCGCCCAGGGTGCCTGCTTCACCCCACTTTCAGGCTGCAGGGAAGCGGCAGTTTGCCGCTTCCCCAGGGCCTTCAGAAGTGGCGGGATAGGGCCCAAGGGGCCGCCAGTGCAGCAGCTCTGGCCCCACCTCACTGCTTAAAGGAGCGGCTGCAGACTGCCCCTTTTGGGCAGTCTGTACCACCCCAAAGTTTGGCTACCAGTCCTATAGAACACCAAAATCAATACTCCATACATGCAAACACCGCCCAGGGTAAAGGGGTTTCATTGCAGACAATGGATTGCTAATTAAAAAGATACACATACCCTCCCACATATCCTTCCACCCTGAGCCTTTGCTATTCAGCAACAGACCAACACACAGATTAACATGTAAATTACTTCCTCCCAACCAAGAGCCACACAAGTATATATACTCTACATACTCCCATGCCACCACCCCCTGAAAATGCCAGCCACAGATGCAGGCAAAAAGTGGGAATAAACTCTTCCTGAATGCAGCCACATAGCCCATAAAATCAACAGAAAACTATTTTCAGATAATATTTGCATGCTATCAGGAAGCATACTTTTTGGTAAAAGCTTTAATTTATGTTTCTGACCAATGTACAATTCAAATTTTTACCAGCTTTAGATTTTATTGGACCATAAAATATTGAAACACAAAACAAAGTGTGAAAAAACCTCTGATATCTATAAGGTTTTCTCCTATAAGTGGTATACGTAATGTAAAACTTGGTTTTGCCTCTGGCTTTATGGATAACTAAAATAAAATATTGTTTTTAAAAAGTGATATTCAGTTTAATAGATCATAGTTCACAACCATTTATTTGTGTTATTCATGTACAGTATGTGTTTAAAGTCTCCGATTCAGTACATCACTGTCCTCAGACTGTGTAAATATACCTACTGTTCAAGGGATGAGAAACAGTGCAAAATTAAGAATGCAAGCAGTCTTACTTCCTTACTGTCCTCTGCCTACATATAGAACATTGCTTTAATTATTGCAATAATCTTTCTGTTTCTTTACTCATAATTCTAATAAACATTGTGTGGTATAGGTATCAGTTTGGCCAGAGCTTTTATTCACTAGTCTCATAACTCTTCTCAAATACTTCCACTGATTTCTCATTCCATTCCCCATCTGACAGACACTCCTTCTCTGTACCTTTATATCTTGCAATATTCTGATTCTCTTGTTTCCCATGGTATTCCTGCTTCTGACTTTTGAGACTTCGGGTGAACTTTTTTGGTTTTGTTCTTCTTTTTAACACTGATACTTTTCATTAGGTTTTGATTCTGGTTTATATGAAAACAAGAAACCAAAGTACTATATAGCTAAAGCTAAAGATGGGTAACATTGGCCCATTTTAGATTGGTAAAAAGAGGTGTGTTGAAGGCTGCATGAAAGCCCAGCCTTTAGATGAGAAAAAGGGAAAGTGTGCCATGAAAACACTATTTTGGCATTTTAAGGGAGAAGAAGTGCTTTAAAAAGGAGCTGGCCCATTTTACATTGGCAAAAAGAGGTGTGTTGATGGCTGCATGAAAGCCCAGCCTTTAGATGAGAAAAAGGGAAAGTGTGCCATGAAAACACTATTTTGGAGTTTTAAGGGAGAAGAAGTGCCTTTAAAAAGTAGTTTGATTTCCCCACTACTTTTTCAAAAAGGGTGCAACATTGCTATTGCATCTAAAGGCTAAGGTGTAATTGCACGGTTAAATGGTGCTCTGTCTCTTTAAAGCACCCATTTAAAGGCAGCGATACAGGTGCGGATCATAATGGATCGTGGGTTGGGAGCATGCGTGGTGTGGACTTCACTTCTAATTAAAACGCTCAATGCCCTGCAGGTGTAAAAGCTGGGGTTTATCAGCGAAGTTTTTTAAAGCTCCCAAATCCTAGCTCCACTCCTAATCCGAACCCTAGACATGCGCAGTAGGGACTCTGGGATGCCATTACTGTTATTCTACTGTGGATAATATGTCAATTCATTCACAAAATAAAGGGGTTCATTCATGATGCACCAGTGCAACGGCACAGTTTAAAAAGGCGGAGGAAACGCAATGATAATTTGACGGATCCTCATAAGTATACATTTGTGCTGCGCAACTGCACAGGTTTGCCGGCTGCCAGCTGCGAACTGCGCAATTGCGCAGTTCGCAGCCGGCAATGATAATTTGATGTACGGTGTAACTGCGTTTGCGCAGTTCGCAAACCTGCGCAGTTGCGCAGCACAAATGTATACTTATGAGGATCCGTCAAATTATCATTGCGGTTCCTCTGCCTTTTTAAACTGTGCCGTTGCACTGGTGCATCATGAATGAACCCCTTTATTTTGTGAATGAATTGACATGTTATCCACAGTAGAATAACAGTAACGGCATCCCAGAGTCCCTACTGTGCATGTCTAGGGTTCGGATTAGAGGTGGAGCTAGGGTTTGGGAGCTTTAAAAAACTTCGTGGATAAACCCCAGCTTTTACACCTGCAGGGCATTGAGGAATTGCACAGTTCGCAGCTGGCAAGGAAATTTTTTTTTAAAGGTTCACGTTCATTGCCACCCATGTAGCTGCTCCGCCTGTGTTTGTAGCGTTCTGAGAGCTTCCCATGTAGCTGCTGAGCCACAGAAAAACCTCAGATAAGTCGTTCCCAAACCCCTCAGTCTAGCTGCCCTGTACCTTTTAAGTGCACACCTGGAGCTTGCAGTCTAGCAGCTAAGCATTAAGGAAAGTGCAACTTCATGTCACACTTTCCTGCCAATCTAAAAAGCCCCATTGATGGTAGGAAAAGGATGGGTTGAGGTCACTGACCATAGGTTCTGCTCATTCCCTGCATTTCCATTCTAAAGGGATCTATATACAAAATGCACTTACAGCTAGCTAAGCACTGAATTTGGTTTAATACTTTTCATTTTGTTTTGTTTTAAGCAACTCTACTGTTTCTGTTAAACAGTCCTGGTGCTCTCTTCTAATACATCGGTATTGTGCCACATCCTCTTTTTTTTTCTTCAATTTTTTCACTTTTCACTTCAGTGAAGCTTATGGGGTTCACCAACTAAAAGTAAATATATCTAATGATATTTGTTGCCTTTGTTACCTTTCTTTTCTGTCATTTGGCTTTGGTTACATTGTGCTCTTAGTAGATTAATCTGATCAGTTTCACTTTTGCACTGTGGTGTGTACCCAAGGTGAGGCTGTCGTCCTTGTCATTTAATGTCTCAAATACTGTTTTCTGGACATCCTCACGCTGGTACAACAATAGCAGGGGAATGACATCAAGTGGTGGCAGGGTGCATGGTAGTTTCTGCTGCCAAGACCAGTAATAGGATTACTGCCAGTAAGATAAAGAAATATATTGCCCTCACTTGGACATTTCATAACCCAAGTATTTTTTATTTATTTATTTGTTGCCAATTAAGAAACTACTTAAGCTTGTGAGCACCCAGCTATAATCATGGGCCAGGTTCATCTCCACCCCCTGTGTAATACTTCTTATTAATAAATAATAGTATCCATTGGCTGCTCAGGATAAAGTAGCAACATTGTTTGTTGTTGTGTGTCCTAAAGTACGGTGGCCCTAAGGCAAACCTCTTGAGGTTTTTTTGTCAAGATTTGTTCAGAGGGGATTTGTAACTACCTTTATTTGAAGGTGAGAGAGGGTGACTTTGCCAAGGTCACACAGTAGATTTCTATGGCTGAGCAGGAATTCAGAACCCTCCCAAACTCCGAGTTCAACACTCTATCCCATGCTGGTACTCCAAAACAACAGGATTGCCATGCCCTTTTTAAATGCATTGTGCTGTTTTTTGGAAGAATTCTTCTACACTACAATTGAACACCCAAATGTATGTTTGCATTGTGTATGATTTGGGGATTGGAATCACAGCCATTCATCCTTGTCATTTAATGTCTCAAATACTCTTTTCTGGACATGCACTACTATGAATCAGAGCAAAATGGTTTTATGTATGAAATCAAATTATTATTTTTCACTGCTTATAAATATAATTTGCAGATCAATGTTGTTGTTGTTGTTGTTCACCCTCGAGTCAATCTTGACTTATTCACCCTTGAGTCGATCTCAGCTTATGGTGACCCTGTAGATGAGACATCTCCAAGACTCCCTATGCTCCACTGCTCTGCTCGGGTCCTGCAAATTCATACCCATGACCTCCTCAATAGAGTCCATCCATCTAGCATGTGGCCTTCCTCTCTTTCTGCTTCCCTCCACTCTTCCTAGCATTATTATTTTTTCCAGTGAAAAATCCTCATTATGTAGCAAGTACAAAAAGTACAAAAGCCTCAGTCTTGTCATCTTGCCTTCCACAGAGATTTCTGCTTTTGTCTGCTCTAGGACTCATTTGTTTGACTTCTTGGCTGCCCATAGTTACCTCAGCACTCTTCTTCAGCACCATAGTGCAAATGAATTAATTCTCTTCCTATCTGCTTTCTTAACTGGTCTCATATCCATACATGGAAATAGGGAATAAAATGGCTTGTATGAAATACTGTAAGCATTACTTGTAGACAGCCATAAAGTGCTGAATTGTTAGCTTTTTAAGTTGAAAAGATGCAGAATTTTATGAAAAACATATAATTTTGTACAGAAAACTTGCAAGGAATTTACAGTCCACAAATTTCTTTTTTAAAAGTTTGGAGGCACAGGAAGGCTAATTTAAACTGTATTGTAGAGTTGTTGTTGTATACGTATTTCTGCTGGATATCTTTTCTTAGTGTCCCAATTAAATAAATAAATAAATAAATAAATATCAGGTGAATATGCAACTCAAGCTCTTTCCGTAAATTTTCTCCCATTTTATTTCACTATAGAAAAGTACTGTCATTTCCCTATGTAGTAACCTTGGGATAATTTTTGGGATCCCCTTTTCCTTTTTTGCTCCTGTTCATGCAGTTATAAAGTCCTAACATTAATCTGCTCCTTACTTGCATTTTGTGTTTGGATATTTTGTTTCATTTCTAAAACTGAGCCTTCCATCTTGCCACAATGGACATTTTGAGCCTTTTAATTGGCTTCATCTCATTATATTTTTACTTATCCTTTAAGTCTACTTCTTTCACTGACCAGTTTAGACATAAAGATCTTGGTCTAATAAACATTATTTGTCAGGCTTGAACAAACCATATACCTTTATACTCCCTTACTTGCCCATCCCCCATTCATGCACCTGGCTTCAGGAAGTCAGACTTCCAGGGATGGTTAAATCTACAAGTTTCCATGACATCTGAATTGAGAAAATGTGTTTTAAGGGCTCCCAACAGACAAGGTTATTGAATCAGGATAAATCTTTGCTGAATCAAAGTATATTAGGAGAACGTGAGGAGGGAGCATGGCTCAAGCTCAATCAATAACCCATGGTATGTAATGGACTTTGCCATTTGTGTTCTGAACAAGCTCATCTGTTTTCAGTTCCTTGTCAGCTCATCTTTTACTCTCTCTCTTCTACTTGCGTCTTCTGTTATACCTTCTCCATCTAAATCGGAAAAACATTTCTTCCTACTTTGCACACGACCATTGTGCTTCTCCTTTAGTTATTTTTATGTATTATATTTCTATCCCAGCTTTCATTCATGGGACCAAGATCAACATGCTAAAGATAGGGTTCCTAAGTAGTTTTCTTTCCAGATACCAACCAATTCAAGTTTTCTGTATCTTCCAATCATAGTGCAGATGTTTTTTCAAACCCTGCAATAGTACAAAACATTTTCTAAAATGCTGTATCTCAAATCACCTAAAATTCAATAGTCACATCTTTCTGCTTTTCTAATCAGTGTTCCTTTTTGTCACTCTTAGATTTCTCTCCACTTTCAGCTTATTTGACCAGATCCATAGTTTATATGGTCTAGCAACTAGGCATGTTACTCACAGTAAAAGTATACCCTCAGAGGGAATTTTGTAGTACAGTGGGCCCTCCAAATCCACAGATTCAACCATCCACCTCTTGAAATATTCCAAAAGTATATAAATTCCAAAAAGTGGACATTGATTTTATAATTTTATGTAAGGGACACCATTTTACTACATCACTGTATATAATGGGACATGAGTACGCACAAATTTTGATATCCACAGGGATTCTGGAACCAACCCCCGGCATAAACTAAGGTTGCACTTCAATGCAAAATGATGTGGTTTATTTGACTTCTTGTTTGTATTCATTCATGGAATCATATTTGTACATAAACTATTGTGCACATAGACACACATCTGTAGTTTACAGGGGAGTGTCCCATTTATTGTCTCAGTGGTAATGGAAAAAGTAGCTTATTCTAATAAGTAAGCTGACAGTGAGTTTCATTTCTGTGTGTGAATTTTGATTTTCATTTTGCTCACTCTGACTTAATATATTTATGTAAGAACATATGGATACCAACTCTAGTTTTCTGATAGGGGTAATAAACTTTCATAAGCCTGAATTATGTTAAGTGTATTAAGCAAGAGAGTAAAAGATGACAACATTTATACACACAACTATTGCTGTTGACCCCAGTGTACTAAATATTAATAATACTGGAATTTTATAGAAAGTTATAGTATCTACTTTAGAGCAGTGTGTCCTGAGAAACCTTCTTTGGAGGTTTTTAAACAGAGGCTGGATGGCCATCTTTAGGGAATGCTTTGATTGTGAGTTCCTGCATGGCAGGGAGTTGGACTGGATTGCCCTTGTGATCTCTTCCAACTCTATGATTCTATGATTCCCTGCTTCATTTTGCCATAATACTGAGAAATAAGACTGTCTATATTCAATCTTTCCCAAGCAGAACTTGGAAATTTTATTTATTTATTTGTACTATAATTCCCAGATTCTCCCAGTTGTCATTCTGGCTAAGAGAGTCTGGCAGTAATAGTCCGAAAAGGTAATTTTGCCAGGCTGTGGTAATTTGTGTGTGTGTGTTAATTTGATTCCATCATGCTAAAGCCAGACAGTTATATACTGCATATTTTATACTGAATATATAAGCACAGAGAATTGAACCAAACTAATTAACATAAGACCTATGTAATGCTTCTCTTTTCTCACTTCATTCCATAGAAGGTGAAACAGGTAGTCCACATTTTGAAAAGGATAGGGAAAATATTAAAGCTCACTCAAACTGAGCTTTAGAATGATAATTTTTTTATTGCTGAAAGATGTTATTGAACCAAGAAAGTCTATTTCAAGTGCTGTTTTGAAAAACTGCAACACTGGACTCTTTCATACAAGGCTAAATTGGAAGTATAATTTAAGGTCAATTCGAATGCAATCATGGGTTTTACGTTATTGCGAATTAACTCTTCGCATGCAAATTCGGGCAAGAGGGAAGCCAATTCAAATGCAATCATGGGTTTTACGTTATTGCGAATTAAAGCTTCGCATGCAAATTCGGGCAGGAGGGGGTTCTTTTCGGGTAATGGGAAGTAATTCCGAACGGAGCAGGGGTTCATGTAAATTCGCTAAACAAGCGAATTTACATGAATCCGCATTGGCTCCATTCGGAGTTGGGAGAAATTCCTCCCCGTTTGAAAGAGTCCACTGAGGGATTGAAATCATCAGAATTACCCTCTGGATAAGGCCAAAGACTCATCTACTAAAACCCTTTATCTGTTTGAGTGGTTAGTCAGAAGGTAAGAAATTCATGAACTATGCAAAAGAGAGAAAAAATTACATCTCCTGTTTGCCCCAAACATTTTAAATACAGACGAATACAGCCTTGTAATGTATAGATGCATTATATCCCTTTCAGGGATAACTGTCCATTGCTATGCCTATTTATAAGCCTGTTCTTTTCAGAGCCATCCATGCTGATGGCCACAAATTGAAACACACCACACACCTTACCTCTGTAAAGATTTGATTGCCTTTGTTTGCCTTAACCTGCTGCCAATCCATTTTATTGGATGACCCTAAGTTCCATGGCTTAGCTGTGTGAGAGAAAATAATTTTGTGGTATTGACTGTGTCCCACTCTTCATCATGACTGTATAAACATTACACTCCAGCATGATAAGACATGGCAAGAGCTGTGCAGGTAGATTGGATGGGGAGGTGTATGACTGTCTTTTTAGGTCCACTGCTACTTTAGGGAAGCGAACACTGCCCCAGTTGCCCTCAGAGTTTCTGTCATACTGGTCAAACCGGTGACTTATTAAGGAGAAAATAATTTGTATGAATCTTCTCTGAGTATCTTACTGGCTGGCAGCAGTTAGATTATTCATCACAAGATAGTGAATATATTTATGTGAAGCTTGGCCTTATCTACGTATATTGTGAACTACTCTGAATATATGTATTAAAGAGCAGGGTATTGTTTGATAAATAAGATTAAACTTTTATTTCTGTTATTTAAGAAGCTAAATTCTGCATGGCAGATGATGCCCTGACTTTCTAATGTACAATGGCCTGCCTTACCTCATTATGAACATGTCTAGCCATTAAGATGAACAAAAATGGCCCTCATGAGGACACTGCTACCAACTGATGATTATTTGTAGGACATGCAACAACAGGGCTTCCTCCTGTGTCACTTTATCTTATGTCACTCTCCTCCCACAGAATTACAGCCCCCTCCCCATTGGCTACCAGCCCATGTCCCTGTTGGCATTCAGAAAAGATATTAAGACACATATCTTTAATTTATTTTTGTATAGTATCTTTAGACCTTTATCCCAATAGTAGTCCAGTTAGAATAGAGCCTTTGAATCAGTGGGCTTTACATAAGGTGTTAATGAATCATTTAACAGTTGATTCTTAAACACTGAGTGTCTTTCTGACATAGATAAAACAGTTTGGTATGGCTTCATAATCCATCCTACGTAATTCTGAGATTTATAGTTTGTGCTTATAATTCTTTTTTGTTAGGGGAGTGGAATAGATCTTTCTAACAGAATTCTAAATGCCTTATTGAACTACAGATTTCCAGATCCTGTAGGTGAGGTCTGGCTAGACTTATTAGGCTTCATTGTTGGCTTGTATGACTCACTCTTTACAATTGTGTTTACTGAAGACTTAAATATGCTTCCATTTTGTAGAATGTGTCCTGAATCTGGTCCTTTATTAAAACAACAACAAACCTTAGGGTAGAAAATGCTTGAAAGTAGTTTTCACTTGTATAAGCTGTTGATGCTTACTATTGGAGGCCTCCCATCACAGTTTGAAGAATCTGGTCACAACTTAGATCCTGATTTTATCCAAGTTCTTATTTTGGCAAAACATTGTAATGATGTGTTGAGATTTTGTGACTAGGTGATAAAAATGTTTACCAGTGCATTAGGTACACTTCTTTGTTTTCTCCAGGTTCTCACCTATCTATTGACTTGAAAATGTCTTTTGGGAGAATCCGTTAACTGCACGATAGTCTTCTGTTTTTGTAATAAATAAATTAAATAAAAAGTATGGAATTGTTCCAAAATAATTTATTTAAATCTTGTACATGGAGCTGGAGGCAAATCATCAACAGTCACTGCCTACAGGTATCAAAGGCAGTTAAAAACTTCAGATGAAACCAATATAGACATTTGAATCTTATCCAATATCAGCAGGAGCTCATCATCCAACAAAACCAGAACAGCCTACATATGGTCTTTATGAGAGAGTAATGATGTAAATAGAGACAAACCCACTTTGCTCTTTTAGTGAAGCTTTGTCAAATACAAAATGTAGTGAAGCCATCAAACAGGAATTAATTAAAACTCAACAAACAGCCATTGATTGACCAAAAGGGAGGGTAACCTCTACTGGTTGTATTTTGCTTCAACATCCCATATTGTACCTCTTTGCCACAGGAGAGAAATTAGGTTAGAATGAAACTCACTTGAAAATTTGTGGTATAGTCTTGACCTTGATCCTATGAACACTGGCTTGCTGTTCTGCTTGCAGACTGCATCAACTTTTCTATCTCATCTTTTGTCTCTTCCATAAAAACGCATTTTAAGTCTACGACACCTGTGTCTTATCCTACAACTTTGTTAAATTAACATATTCAACTTTACTTACAAGGGACACTAGCAATAATTCAGTCCTACACTTTTTGAAGCTCCTCAACCCTATGGGATATCAGCTGGAACAAGTTTATACTAGGATCAGTGATCCAATAAAGTGAGGACTTTCATGATGAAAACACTTTGGTATTTTCGTAGAAGAGAGAATGATATAGTCTTATAGCCCACCCCTAATTATTTTTCTCTCTTGAGTTTCTCTGTGACACTCATAGGCGCATCTGCATTGCAGAAATAATACTATGGAATCCTGGGATTTGTAGTTTGTTGATGCATCAGAGCTCTTTGACAGAGAAGGCTAAATACTTCACAAAACTGCAAATCCCAGTATTCCATAACATTGATCCATGGCAGTTGAACTATGTCAAACTGCATTGTTTCTGCAGTGCAGATGCAGCTATAGTTGCTGGGGTGGTATGTTCCCTCTCCCAATAACAATATATTAATAGAAGCTATTCCAGTTGTAATGCAAAGTATTTTGGGGTACCTTGCTCTGGAATAAACAAGATCTTTCAGCTTTACAAAATGCTTGGTCCTGGTGGAAATGAAACCTAGTTGAACTGGTTTGTTTTAAGTCCACACAACTGCCTACAGTTTTGAATTTTTCTTGAAAATGTTTCTACAGAGTTATGAGTACCTTCATTCCAAAAATTTATCACTAAACTGCCACAAAGCAAGAGGAAATCTGCATTCTGGAAGCTTTGCATCATTACAGTGGTTGCATTTAAGCAATGCTTCATAGAGCATGCTAAAGAGTAATATATTTTAAAGTTTTCTCCAGCCTTTGAGTCTAGAAATGTTAGATTATTTTTAAATGAAATCTTCATGTAGTGCTGAAGGTTTCAGAGATTCCCCCCCGACTCCACTATCCCTATTCTTTTTTAAAAAAAATATGGGGGGGGGGGAGGAGGAATAGAAGGGTTTATGGGAGGGCCACTCAATAGTCCCTTGTGGGCTCATATGCACACACTTTGAGGTTGGACAACTGCTGTTACATTTTTTTCCCCTGCAGACATGAGACATGTTAATGTTGATTGAGTGACTCAACAGGTGCCGGTGCATGTGCGAGAAAGCTGTGATGTGCCTGTTGAACTTTCCCAAATGAGTCTAAATCAGTGTCAGAGGCTACTTTTTTGTGTGTCTTGAGAGACATTTGTATTGCATGTACATCAGAGAGCTTCAGAATACTGGATTTTAGTAACCGTGTGAATCTACATATGACTGCATGGTGCAATTATGTTGTAAGTTTAATCTGTTAATTTATTTTAGAAATATGTATATATAGGATTTCCTTCAGGAATGCACTGATGCATTAAACTAGAATAGTAAAATCTCTGTTTTAAAAAAGCAACATTGATTGATTGATTTGACTTGAATGCCACCTTTCAATCTGAACCAAATACCATTCAGAAAAGCAGTGCACACAATATATTGAAAATAAAAAGATTCACTACATACTTAAAAAGTACAAAAGACTGAATCAGTAAAAAAAAAAAATACACCAAATTCATAGTGGAGAGGATTCTAGAATGGGGTGCCACTGCTGTTAACAGGAGCTTCAGCTTAGAAGCTGATGAGGCATAAATCTGTGCCTGATTTCAACACCTGGAAGAATGGGAACAGGCAGTTTGAAATGTTGCTTTATACCTAATAATATGCAACTACTAAAAGTACGTCATAAAACAACATCTTGGATAATCCTTACAACAGTGAAGTATTCACGGTTACTATTATGTATTGTGTACAGTATATATTGTATATATACTGTTGTGTATATATACTGTTGTGTGTTATTATCTCCCTGTTGCAAATGAGATTGACATTGGGGACTACTTAGCATAAGAAAAGATGTGAAAAATGGGAGATATCATAGAACTATGTAAACTTATACATCATATGATGAAAGAAGATACGGAGAAGCTTCTTTCTTTCACATAACACTAGACTTTAGGGGCCATCTACTAGAACAGTGGTCCCCAAACCTTTTCTGGATACCACCCCTTTTCATCTTGGCCAATGATCCTAGTGCCCCCTATTTCTTCATATTAGGGCTACTGTTCTACTGAAAGTTGAAAACAACCAAAGTTGATTACTGCTCCCTGTACATCTGGTCATTTGGAGAGCAACCAAACAAGCTGGCTGAACAGCAACCAAGAAGCCTCTCACCTGTGCCAACCTTGTGGCAAAGGCCAGTGTGGACAAGAGGCCTCTCAATCACTGCTTCGCCAGCTGCTCAGTTGCTGCTACCAAGGCAACTTGTACAAAGGGACAAGCTTCTCCCTGGTAAGGAAAGATCTCACTCCTTCTTCACTGGGACAGAGATGGGCAAAGGCAGTGTGTTAACAGAGGTCGTGTGCCCTGGACTTTAGACTGTCACAGATGGGGAAAGAGAGAGATTTTAACTACATGATTTTAACTCCAAGGTGAAGGACTCTTTCTAAGAATTGACTCCAGATATTCCTCTCTCTCCTTCACCAGAGACATGTTTTCCCCACACAGTTTCAAGTGTCCCCCTCCCTCCCCAATACATTCACAAACATTGTTTCTTCTGTTACCTTTGTTAGGATTTGAGGCCTGAGTTTAAAATGTACAGCTGTGCACAAAAGGTAAAACAGGAATTTGCTGTTTGCTTGCCTGGAATTGAATGCAGCTGAAGGCTAGAACAGCAGACAGTCTCAAGGTCAGTATGTGCTTGCTGGCACATGGGCCTAATGTAAACAACATGAATCTTCCTGAATGAGGGGACAGAATTGGAGGTAGCACAGGAAGAAGAGTCATCGGAAGAGGCTGGGTATAATGGCCACATGGCATAATTCTATAAATAGCCTGCACACCGCAGTGTGGGTTGTTGGGTAGTTGTTGGGTAGTTGGAGTAGTTGGTGGATGGTTGGTTGGAGAGATTTGTCAGCTCCAAGGTCGCCGGTAGTTCTGAAGGCATCGGAGATTGCTTGGACTGCTCACATCTGCTTGTTTACATCAACAACCTTTTCTCTCACATTGTCTGATGAAAGAAAACATCCAACCTGCCAGCCAAGTTCCAGCAAAGCTCACACAACTTAAGCAGGATCCCAAATTTGAAAACTCCCTTTTGCCACTGCTTCTCCCCCACAGCCATGTGCTCTATTTGCTCCACTCAATTTGTCCCAAAATGGTGCCACTCCAAGCCACAGAAGCGATGTCCTGCACCCAAGTCTCACAACAGTTTCTCAGCTGCCTCCACGACTGCCACCACCAGGGAAAAATGCAGAGGGAGTGAGCTCCTGTAGGCAGGCAAAGATTGGGAGATACCACCACATGAAATGATCACTGAGGTTCCCTTGTGGTTTTAAGAAATTTCATGGCCAGCATGGTCCTAAAGGCTGTTTGTTCCCCTTGTCTTTTTTGCGCACCAATACTTTGACAGAAGGTCCCCTGCTGCTCCTTTTCTCCTTCACCACCCCCCTGGATCTTTCCACCATCCCTTTCCACTTTCCACCATCCCTGTGTACTACCCACTTTGGCAATCACTGTGCTAGAATGATAAGAAATATAGGTTGGAGAAAAGTAGGTATTTCTTTGTGGTTAAACTAGAATTCATTGCTGCTAGATGTAGTGTTGGTCACCAACTTGGATGGCTTTAGAAGGAGATTAGATAAATTTGTGTTAGATCCATGAATGGATAATAGTCAGAATGGCTGTTTATCAGCTCCATTATAGCATTTAGCATTTACATTTCTATGCTGCTTATCAGTGACCTCAGCACTCTCTAAGTGGTTTGCAATCTCTAAGCCAATTGCTCCCAACAAGTGGGGTACTGATTTTCTCTCTGGCTTTTCTTCGCTAACGAAGATTCAGGAAGGACTCATCCCATGCTTTCTACAAGCGTGTTGATGATTAAAAAGGCCGATCCAAAATACACAAGTCCGGTTACAGAAAGCACAGCAGAAAGTTTCCTTGGGTGATGTTTCCAGGTTGTGGTTTTTTCTGTGTTGTCATTTCTCTTCAAGACTTGTTCGGCGTGAATTCTCGAAAGAGGTTGCAGCATTGTGGATAGTGCGTCTCCATGCCTCCCAATGTGAGGCCAAGGCAGACCATTATTGGTGGTCAGTTTGGCCGAGCTTGAGATGTTGTTTCAGGGAGTCCTTGTATCTCTTCTTTGGGGCGCCCCTCTTACGCTGACCTGTGGGGAGTTCACGGTAGAGTACTATTTTTGGGAGGTGATGGTCCTCTATCCTAGAAACATGCCATGCTCAGCACAGCTGCATTCTCAATAGCATGGCCTCAATGTTGGTGATCCCTGCTTGCTCAAGGACAGTAGCATTTGCCACATAGTCCAGTGTATATTTAGGATTGTGCATATACAGCGCTGATGAAAGCGTTCGAGGAGTTGTAGTGTTGGCGATAGGTAAACCATGTTTCAGACCCATAGAGGAGAATGGACAATACAATGGCTCTGTACACACTGATTTTTGTGCTTTGCCTTAGATGTTTGTTACTCCAGACTCTTTTGTGAAGCCTTCCGAATGCACTATATGCCTTTGCTAATCTGTGATCGATCTCTTTATCAATCTTGGCATCTGAGGAGATGATACTTCCCAGGTAGGTGAACTGCTGAACAGACTTAAGTACAGATTTGCCTATGGTGACGTGGGGGTGATAGTGCTCTTCCTGTGGTGCAGGCTGGTAGAGAATTTCCATTTTCTTCAGGCTGACTTCCAGCCCAAACAACTCTGCAGTCGTTGCAAAGCAGGATGTTAGGCGCTGCAGAGCTGCTTCTGTATGGGAAACAAGGGCAGCAGCATTGGCGAAAAGCAGCTCATGGACTAGATAGTTTAGAGTCTTTGTGCAAGCTCTCAGATGACTCATTTTACCAATCTGTGAAAGGATGGAAGGCTGAGTCAACCTTGGAGACCTGGGATTGGACTCACAACCCTGTGGCTGCAGTACTGGCATTTAATTACTGCACCATCAGAGCATTATCACTGCATTATCACAGAAGGTTGCTTCTAGTTGATGGGGAATACAAGATGAAGGGTGTATTGCTAGAGTTCTCATTCTATGAACAGAATGCTGGACTGGATAGACTTTGATTTGATTAGCTTGGCTATTTTTATGTTCTTATTAACAGAAAGATCTCACTTTACATATGGCTAAGGTGAGATCTCTTCAGGGACTACATGCTGTCTCACTCAGTTTTGACTTTGAGGTGGGGATCTAATTGACTGTTGTTCAGTTGGTAGGCTCAAGGCCATGGTGCCTGTTGTGCACTTACTGGCTCAGCTATGGGTCTAGAATAAATCAAGTATGCTTAAAATGGTCAATGTGGGGACAATTAATTGAAGATTGTGCTTGTTTTTGTTTAGTTTATTTCAGGCAGGTGATTTGCATATTTTTAATGTTCTGTCTTTTAATGAATTTTAAATGTTTTTAACTCTAAGAGATTAATTTTTTTTATCTCTCTCTCTCTCAAATACATACACACAGAGAGAAAGTCTCATCTCTTGGAAGAAGTGGGCCTCTCAGAATATTTCTGGGCTTCCTTGAGAGCTTGATGTGCGCTGGCCAGTCTTGAGGATTTTTCCCACATTGGGTTCAGAAAAACCTGGCAATCCTAGTCTGTGTGCATCCATGTATATACATGTACACGTGTGCACACACACAGAGAGAGCTGAATCAGTTGTGTGAACATTATGTTTCCTGGCTGCTCAGTGAAGTTTCTGGATTTGTAGGATGATCAGAGGTTGGTTTTTTACATGTCTTCTGTAAATTTCACATGGTTTTGTAAGGGCAAAATATGTATTTGTGGTAAATTCTTTGTGTTCTGAGTTCACTCATGATTGTAAACAACTAGGCAAGAATCTTTATTTTTGCAGCTGAGTCCCACTGACCTGAATATGATTCCAGATGGCAGGAGAGTTGGACATGACCTTATGTTTGCAGCCCTTGTAGTTAGCATTTGTACTAATCAATAGGTTCTTTATTAAGGATAAGGTTGTGAATTCCCTGTGTATATATGGTAGCAAATCTCTGCTTAGATTGCCTTTATTTATATTAGTGTTTTCTGAAATTTCCTGAGGCTTTCAGGATCAGCATTACTGCTTGGCAGCACTGAGCATTTCAGTCTGTGCTTCATCATTTTGTTCTTTCTAATCAAACACCCATCTTTTGGCTTATAGCAAATGCCCTTAGATTCCAGACACCACAAGATTCATGAATTTGTCTGCAGTTTCATAGCTGTTACGAAAATTGCAAGCCTGTCATTTTGAATTGACATGAATTTCCCCCCCAAATTTGCTCATTATTGTAGCAGGTCACATAACATGTCATTTGACTTGTTTTGCATTGTCTGCCATTTCTTTTGCTGCTATGTATTCATCCTAAAATAGCTGCCAGAGAAGCTGCATACAAGAACATCAGCAACAAAACACAAAAAACACAAAACCTAGCAAAGTGGGGGAGATCAGTAATAGCTTGTAGTAAAAAAGAAAGGAAGGAAGGAAGGTTGATTAAAAGGATATTTTCTTCCTGGGTGAAAAACTTGTGTCATAAATAGTTTATATTCTACAGAGTCTCTTCAGATGGTGATTGCTTAGAAGAGCAGGGTTTTTTCCCCCCCTTTTAAACAATATCAGTGGCAGTATCAGATGAGTTTACCATCCATTCCATGATCTAGACAGGATTCAGATAAAATACTAAAACATGAATGGAGAGGAGCACATAAGAGAAGAGAATGCTTAAAGTTTTTCTTCTTTCTGTAAATCAAGTACAAAAGAGAAATAGCTAATTCTGCAACATCCAATAGATCTGATTCGATTATGCAAAGCTCTTAAGTGCAGCCCCAGCAGTATGAAGTGTTCACAAGCATGTCATAAAAATCATGTTAGTGTCGCTCATTCATGTCCCTGACACTGGAAGTTTTATTTAAATAACCACAAAAGGTGGATACCAACCTCACAAGCCATGAATTTTAAAAATAAAGAGAGACGTTGGGGTGGAGAGACAAGGAGGAACTGAGTGCTATGATCATTTGTATTATTCACAATGTTTTCTATAAGTATATAAAGACATTCATTTAAGATTTCCAATGTTCCTGGTAAGGATGATTCATAACTGAAGTCCACTTTTCCTCAGGGATTAAGCACCAGGGTTTGTTTTTTGTTTCTCTAGCATAGCAACTGAATTTCATCATTCATTTTGTCATTTAGCGAAAGAAGACAACTTCACCAAGAAGTAAAGATGGGAAATAAATGGAAGCCATCTGTGTCTGCTGTATTTATATATATATAAAACTGTGGTGTTTGGTTCCCTTTGAAAAGGGCTAGTAGAGGGAAACCCATTTTATCAATAGCCTTTATGTCTCTTTTTTTAAAAAGTGTTTTCAATGGATGTTTGTAGAATGCCTCGTGCCCAAAGTATTCAGAGAAGCCTGAAGCCTGGCAGTAATCCATTTCTTAACTTATGTACAACTGTGAAGTTATTAATGCTGGTCAGGTTATGTGCAAGGATTCAGGAAAATTCTTTATTCCTCATTGACTCCTGACAGTTATTGTACCTAGGAACTGGGTAACGTGTTCTGAAGTGAGCAATTATGGAAATGTTTACTTCACTGGCTGCATGTAAATGTGTGCAGAGAATGTACCAGAATTTTTCCTTAGGGGTATTTAATTCTCTCCAGGGCAATGAAAATCAAATGATTTCTTTCTTTTTTTTTCTTTTCCAAAGCTGGGGTGTTTTTTTTTAAAGTGCTATAATGCAGCTGAATAATGATGAATGCCGTAGATGGAAAAGAGAGAGAATGAGAGAACTACCAACAGATCTGGAAAATAAATTTTAAGGTGGAAGCTAAAACCAAAGGAGCTCAAGGAATGGAGGTGAGGTAGATGGAAAGCTTACCCTGCCATATACCCAAGTTAAGAGAGGATACACATAAAATGGAGGTTCATATGTTGAAATGGCAAAGTGTATGCAATTCATCTTTATTTTTCCTTCAGAGGCTGAGCAGTAGTCTCAGTATTGTTCACATCATAGGGCAACACATTAGTTTGCACCCATGCTTACTCTCCCTGAACAATTTAGACGAAATTTCTATATGTATGCATATCTATGAAATGTTGATGCATATTTGGGTGTTTCTGTCATTACTGCAGGGCAAGAAACCTTTGTAGTAAAAAGAACGCCAGATGCAAGGAAACCTTAAGGTGGGCTGCAATCCTGTAATTTCCCTTTTTTAGCTGAACTGGAAAGATTGGGATGCCCCATATTGAATTCCAGAGAGATATGGAATATTCCCCTATTCAGCTAAACTGTCAGCTATGTCCCCCTTCCCAGACACACACAAACACATAAGGGGGGAGGGACAGGGTGAGAAGTGAGGAGAATGTTGCATCTGGATCATTTTGTTTTTAGATATTTTAAGTTTTGTGTGCATTTTCTAATCTAGGGATGTACCTGTGCAGCAGTAGAGTAGCACCTTTAATCTGTCAAACACAGCACCAATCTGCTTCCTGTTGTAGATGTGTGTGCAGGAGTAGTGCTCACTGTATTATGAACTGTATTTTGTTGTTTTTTCTTGTCTGTGAAGTGAGTACTCTGGTGAGGGATGTGAGATACCTAATGCAAGTATGTTTGTATCTTTCTCTGTGTGGTTTGTACTAATAGCTTGGCTGAGTAGCTAAGTATCTGTAGTTCTCTGGCTTTCAATATAAGGCAGAGGGAGGTTCCCAACCTGGGGTCCTTGTACCCCCCAAGAGGTGCCAGATGGAATTTCAGGGGTTATGACAAAGATACTTATATGAATCTGGATCTGATTCTCTTTTGTCAATCAAGACAAAATCTAGGAATGGACTGAATCCACAAGCAGACCTGCAGACTGCAGTCAGCAAAAAAAGTGCCACAGTTTGACAAAATCATGAATGAGAAGCAGGGGCAAAAGGGATTGCTTTTGTTATTTCCTTTTTTTTCTAAATAAATTAGAATCTAATTGCTCAACTCAGGTTTGCATTTTATGCACTGAGTTAAAAGCTTTTTTAAAAAATTTGTTTATTTGTTCACCTGCACTTGTGGCTCCAAAATTAGAAATTAGATTTCTTCATCTTCAAATGTGATAGTACTTTTGAAGGGGTTGTAAACCTTAAACATTTCCCATGGGTGTGAGGCATAGAAAAGGTAGGGAACTACTGGTATAAGATATCCAAACATTGCCAGGTCAGTTGGGACGGGGAGGACACAAGATTTCCAGCCTATTTCAAGCCTTCCCTTCTTACTGTCTCCATTGTTGTATACCAGATAGTCTACTGTCACCAGACTTCAAGGCAATTGGACAACTAGCAATAGGCAAGAGAAAGATTTTAGATGGCAGTCTGGGCCAGTGTTAGACCATTTAAATTGGGCTGAATTGGAATTCTTCCCACTGTATTTGGAAGTTAGAAATACCCTTGGCCTGGCCCAACTTTGTGAAGGTATTGTGGCTATATCCCTGGCTTAGGGAAGGTTTGGATCTTATGTAACATGGCTCCTCCTTTCTTCACCTGCTTGCCAGTCTTTTTTCCCCCTGCCTCTTCTACTGGTACATCTTAAGCAGTAGAACAGTTCTGCCAACAGATATCTTGGATGAACTAGCAGACTTTTGTTATTCCAAATTCTCAGCAGCTGCCACATCTTTGATTTAGGATCATGAGAGATTAGCCCAGGGACAAAAAGTGAGTTGCTGTTGCAACAATGGATTAGTGGTTAAAAAAATACTTCTGTGTACCTCAAACCTATCAGCCCTTCCCATTTTTAACACATGAAGTTGTATTGGGATATTCATACAATTGAGTCTGGTAACTACTTGTACTATAGGTTGAGTATGCCTTATCCAAAATGCTTGGGACCAGAAATGTTCCGTATTTCTGATTTGTTGAGATTATGGAATACCTCTATTTGCATTTACAATCACCCCTCCATATTGGTGGGCTGGCTACCAGTGGTTTGAAGCATCCCTGGATAATCCCATCCCATTATCGTCAATGGTGGCATGTGCACACAGTCACACGAAAGTGGCCACATGTGTTATCTGTGTCTATTGATACAAATAGGACTTGAGGTTCCACATTTTTTGTTATCCTTAGAGGGATCTGGAAATGAAACCCCACCAACATGGAAGGGTAATTGTACATAATAAGATTGGAGAGAGACTGAGGATCTGTGAAATGGTGGTATGGATTCCCATCATTTCGTAGATGCTCTTATCTCTCTCCAGCCTCACAAATACAGTACAGGTACATACTATGTCACTTCTGTAGTAGCTCAAAAGGTTTTGGATTTTGGAGCACAGTACTTTGGATTTTGGAATTCCAGATGAGGGATATTCAACCTATATTAGTTTTGGTGCCATTGATGTAGTAACCAGAGCTCAGCAGTCCAAATGCATGCTGGTGACACATGACAAGAGTATTTTTAAAGAGGGTGGGGTTACAAAAATATGTACTGAAAGTCCTTGTCAGAATTTGGAATAAGTTACAGTACAGTGCCCAGGATGATGGCTTTCTTCCTGTTTGGATTTTTTCTTGCTTTCAAGCAAGCATGCATGGACCTCTTTGCACAAACACACACACAAACACACACACACACAATACTGCTTCTCCTGGAGCTCTTTGGAACTATTCCTATGGTAAAAGATGTTTAGAAGGAGGATGACTGAGTTCAGAATTTTGAGACACATTTGAAATGCATGGTACACTCACAACTGTGCACTCATCTCTCATTGATGTTGATGCTAAAAAATGATGTGTGTGAGAGAGTCATCAAATGATAAGTAATCAAGAGATGAAGAAATGATGTGAATCATTTAGAGTCCATTCTGGATGAAATGTCCACAACAGAAAAATCTCTTAAATTTATTTATTTTTAGGGTTGTATGAAACCACAAGAAAAATCACGAGTTCTGTCTGTACTTTTAAAAGCAAATAAATAGTGGGAATAAATACAGTATTAGTTGAAACTGGCCTCAGTGGTCATGTGTCTTGATATTTGAGTAGAAGACAACGTTAATATTAGTAATACCAATACTAATAAGTTGTTGACCTTTCTAGACTTGAATTTTTGTATGTGTGTATTTTTTCTGAATTTCTTAAGGAGGGAGTTTCATAAAAACCAGTTTTATGTCTTGCAGAAAATTGAGTTTTGTAGACATTACCTAACTCTTGATTTGTCACACTGGGATCAATAACATTTCGCTGCTCTTAAACACACAGGATCACAGGGGACACATAATGTTTTTTATAAGTGCAGTAAAGTTAACGTGTTGTTGAAACAAAAACTCCTCTGACAGTCCTGTAATAAGTACACTCTGAAACTAGCAAATTATCTGTAATACTAGGAAAGGCAGGAAGAAGTGCTTAAGAGTACAGTGTGTGTGCTTTTGGCACTCAGAGCAACACATGGAAAGACAATAGTATTTTAACTTCTCTTTTCTAATCATAACAGTTATCAGTTTATATGGTAAGAAAGACTTCAGTGCCAACATAGCTTTGCAGTGGTCCCAGTAAGTTTCTTCAAGTAGCATTTCTGTCACATGGAAATTGTACTTCGCCAGCATTTTGCCAGCTGGGAATATGCCATTCTTTTTCTTCTATTTAGAGCATTTATTGAAATACTGCTTTGTGGAATGAAGTCATATAAGCATCACAGTGACCTGTAATTGTGTCATTGTTGGTGTTTTTTTTAAAAAACCTTTTATTATGGTTTGTTTTAGTTTTAATATTAGTGTGCTAATTGTCTTTAGAAAATGGCAAA
The DNA here is from genome assembly GCA_034509955.1 of Urosaurus nigricauda. Taxonomy (NCBI): domain Eukaryota; kingdom Metazoa; phylum Chordata; class Lepidosauria; order Squamata; family Phrynosomatidae; genus Urosaurus; species Urosaurus nigricauda. The sequence goes on along the minus strand of JAOEGL010000004.1, from coordinate 194,831,874 downwards.
TGCCTCTGGCCTGAAATACATGTAAATATTTCCTTTCCACAATCCCAAAGTATGCCTAGCTATTTCACGGATCCTCACACTTGGAAAAAAGAAAAAGAAAGAAAGAAAAATCTGAGCAAGCTTCACGGCTGGCATGCAGATCTTTCTCTAATTAAAACAAACACACAAACTCTTTAGAAAAAAAACACAGGCAAGCTTAACACCCCCACCCCCACCCCCTGCCGCCGCAATTTCCCTTCATTATGTAGGGCTGGAATCTATTGCTACTAAATTAAAATAAAATATCAACCCCATTAAAAACTTTTAAAAGAGAGGGAAAGAGATCAACCCATAACGATATTTTATTATGGCTTCCTTGTTATTTGGTAGAATTGGGATTGAAGCAGATTTCAGTTTTTCCTGCTTCATTTACTTAATATACATTTTAAAGCTCAGATTTATATATTGTATTCCATTTTTTTCTGTTTAATTGTAGTGCCACTGCAAGTGATCCTCTAAAGAAAATTATAATGGGGAAGGTATGTGTCTACTTTTGAGTTGACTTTGTGGATGACATACTTCTTCCCCAATTCCTGACTCCACTTACAGTGTGCAAGTCCTTTAATTTATTTTTTTTTAATGCCAGCAACATCTGTGAACAGTACCTGAATCATAACATGTGAATCCAAATAGAGAGGTCATACTATCAAGCAAGTCTTTAGTAAGTTTTTAGCATGACATATACCAATTGTCATTCTTATGTTGCTTCACAGAAGAACTAGTTGTACACTGATAGTTGACAGGGCTGTTGCCCAATTGTTTCAGACAAATAAAACAGCATAAATATTTAGAGAAGACTGAGTAAACTAGATATTGCCAATATCTTAACCCACTTAGCTTCTGAGAGCTAAAGCCTCTTCACTCTTCCTGGATATGAGATCTCACCTAATATCCTGACAGCCTCCAAAATGACATTAGTAGAGTGTACTTTTCATATAATAAAACTAAATGATAACAAACTATGCTGTTTTGTAAGTATGTGAGAGATTTTTTTAAAAAATTCTGGTGTTTATCTTTGCCTTGTAACTCTTCTAAATCCTATGTCCAAGTTTCTTTGTCGTCCGAAATAAAAGCTGGATAGCAGAATTTCCTAATGAATCATAGCATTTCTGGAAGGAAAAGAGAGAGAGGGAGGGAGAGAATAAAATAATGTAAAAGGAGACTTCCACTTGTGCAGGAAATGCAGCCAAAAGAGCCAGAAAGGTGTGGCTGATGTGTGACCTTTCCTTGAATTTTCTTCCTTTGGAGATTTCAGGGCAGGGAAGGTTGAAAAGCTGCTTAATGTTAAAGGAATTTTTGGAAATTGATGGTAGCAGGCAGTGGCCCTTTTGTTCACTGTAGAAGTGCTGGAAGATAAATGGTACCTGATGTGAAAATCTTGTCACTTGATGTAAGCCGGTGCTATCCATCCTTCAGCACTTTGCTGGGAATGTAGTTTTTATGTTCATTTAATAATTATCCATTTGGGTTGTACTTGTCGGGGAGAGCTTCTTGAGCCCCATCAGTTTTTCAGAGAAGCACCACTCAAGCTCTTCTGCTGGAAATGTTTTTCCTTTCCTCCCTTCACTTCATTCCCCTCTTTCCCCTTATCGACACACTCATCAGTGCCAGAGCTCTTCAGTATTCCACTCCTGTCCTTTGTGAAGTGATTTTGCCCAGACACGTCTGGCTCAGGGTGAAGTGCCCTCCCCTGAGAGCACGCACTGCAGCCCCAGGTCGCCAGCACCATGAATACATTATTATCCCAATTTCCATCCTGTTGCCACGGCAGCACTTTTGGAGCTGCTGGGTTATTAAGTCGTACATCACTAATACCCTGATATGAGCAGAAGTTGGATTTAATATCGGCCTTTGATCAGATTACCTCCCAACAGTCAGCTGTCATTAGAAAATTCCTTTGCTCATTATACCCTCAGAGCTCTGGCCTGGATAGGAAAGGGGTGGCAGCCCTGATACATGGAGGCAATTTCCAGCCCGGACCTCGTTCTTTACCCTTAATTTATTTTTTGACCTTTTTGATATTTGGAGATAGTCTGCACAGGGCTCTTTCTCATTCCCCACCCCCGTGTGTGTGTGTGTGTGTGTGTGTGTATAATATCTTCAGTTGTGAAGGGGCTTTTTTATTTGTCTCTTGCTAAGTGATACTGTACTTTGTTGGAAAGTGTCTGTTTTCTGCCTGTCCTCGGGTAATGTATAAAACATGGTGCTTCAGGTAGAGATGAAGGGTAAACTGATGTCCCCCTAAATGGCCAGCCTGTGTATGCACCTAACACTTCACTGAGCAATCTGTCAACATGTCAGCAACACATGTTTTATAAAAAGCCTCCAGTGGGAGCAAAGGCTCCTGCCAGGGCTTAGGAAATGCTTTGAATTCAGCAGATTTCTATTGCTGGAGTCCCCTGAGGTTCCTTTTACAATGCCTACATTTCAGAAATTTGAACTTGGGACCCTTAGGGGGTTCTCTCCGAATGCCTGAAAATGTAGAGTTATATTGTTGCGTGTCCCCAAGCGGTCTTTACTAATACCTGAATTCGGAGAAGCTGGAAATTACAGAGCTCCCCAGGGGAAGCTTTATCCACACCAGGAAGAAGAGAATAACTCTGCAGGGAGATTGCTTAATGCATTGCTGAAATAAAAGAATTTGAGAGAGATGGGTTGAAGTGGTTTTTTCCCCCCCTTCTTTTTCTGGCCACTCCTTCGGCTTAGCTAAGTCTTTAAAGACAAAGTCAGAGTAAAGAAGCAGCTGGGCTCTTTTTAATGAAATTTTAGATGTGGCTGTTGAAACAGTCAGTTGGTTGATGCCTGTTTGTTTCTGCATCTCTCTCTGTGTCTTTCCTTCTTTCTCTTTTGCCTGTTTTGTCTGCAAAGTATATATTTTATCTTGTTTTTTATTTGTAGAGCCGACATTCCTGTATTTTTTTCATGGCATAAATTTAATTTTGTGTACTCTAATTGTATATTTAATTCAGTCCTAATTTTTAGGGCATATAAAGGGATGGTTTTATGCTGTAATTTTTTTAAGGCGGAGAAACACACTACCAAGTATCATTTCTAGTTATTTGGTGTCAATATTGTTTGCTTTCTCCCTTTTGAGTACATCTACTTTCATTCTGGCCTGTCTTGGAGGGCTTCTGCGCAAATGTTTTCACTAACCCTGATGAACTTTGCCTGGTGGTGCTGCTTCTGAACTTTATTAAATCTGACCACTATCTTGTTGACAATCACTTGAGCCTGAGTATGTTGTGCTATCTGACGTGGAGTTAAAAGTGATATGATATGCATAGTAGCAAGCTTTAGCTGTTGCATTTTTATTAAGTTACCAGTATAGAGGGAAAATGTGAAATCCATGTGTGCTCTTCTATCCCCCCCCCCACACTTCTGCATGCACACATACACATATACACACACCCCTCTCTTACTAAGGCAAACGTTTTTCGAGATCTTTCTTTGGCTGCCTTTTGATACTGTGTCACCTGACCCTATCAGGAGAGAGCTGGAGGCCTAGGCTCATGTTTACCCAGAGTTCTCTGGGGACTGAGCACTACCTTTGAGCCCAGCTTCTTTCAGTCTCACAGACAAAGACAAGGAGAACATTCTCACAGAACTCAGCCGTCTAGTGTAAAACAGTTCCAGCTGTTGGCTGCTCATGAATTGAGAAGGGGAGGGAAAGAGGGGAAGAGAAGTATTGGCTTCTACTTTAGGTGTGGCCTCATGGATAGAGCTCTCCCTCTCCCTAGACAATTATTTTAACTTAGTAATTTAAAGGGTGGGGAAGGAGATATAAAAGTCAACTGGCATTCAATTCAGTAGGTCACACCACAAACAGTATATTAAAACTGCAAACTACTGTTGCAGGTGGGATTGACATAGTCACTCCTACTTTAGTCTGGCTTCTAAAAATAACATGTGTTTGGTGCTTCTCTTTCTCCATGAAGGGGTACATATCAGCAGAAACTGGCAATAGCAACAGAACTTGGTGGAACCTTAAAGACTAAAATGATTTATTGTGGCATAAACAGTTTGTGGTCACAGTGTACAAAGGTGTATGCCGCAATAAATCTGTCAGTCTTTAAGAAAATCTCTCTTTCTTTCTTTGTTGCTGCATTTGATGTGACTATTGGTCCAGATACTAGCTAAAGAATGTTTTGTCTGTTTTTAAATAAAAAAATTAATTAAAAATTGACAATATAACAGATTTAAAGTGCTGAAGCCTATAATTCCTTGAGTGGGACCTTGTATGTTACCTGTATCTGAAATGCTTTGATGAAGGAAATGAAACTGACACAGTTCTTTATAGACCAAATAATCAGGTAGGTTCACTGCTTTGTTTGACTCCACACTGGGGAATACTGAAGGCATTTCTGATCATGGTGTGTTTCTTTGCACCCTTATATCCAGAGACTACTCATGTGGTACTCATAAGTTAAAGCAGAAATATCTTCTCCTCAGCCTCACTTCTGTGAATTTTGTAGTACCAGCAGCCCATATCTCATTCTCCTTCTTGCCCATTACAGTCTTACACAAAAGAAAGACTGGCAGGCCAGCTGCTCAGTTGCTGCTCCCATGGTGAACAGGTGCAAAAGGAGCAGTACCTGAGCAGTCAGTTGAGCAGGGACAGCTGGTCACCTTGGGAGCAGCAACTGAGCAGCAGGATGAACAGTGACTAAGAAGCATCCAGCCATTCCAGCCTTAAAGCAAAGGCCAATGTGGGCAAGAGGCTTCTTGGTCGCTGCTCGACCAGTTGTTTGGTTGCTGTTCCCTTTACACCCAGTCACCTTAGAGTAGTAACCAATCAGTTGGCTGAGGAGCTGCTGAAAAGTCTCTTACCCCTGCCAGCCTTGTAGTAAAGGCCAACAGGGGTTACTGGCTTCTTGGTTTATGCTTGACTTGTTACTCAGTTGCTGCTCCCAAGTTGACTGGGTGCAAAGGGAGAATCTTCTCCCTAGTGAGGAGGGACTCTCAGTCTGAGAGATATGAGAGAGGCAAAGAACTCCTTAAAAGAATTGACCCCAGATACTTCCCCCCTCCTTTCCCAGAGATGTGCCTTCCTCACACAGCTTCAAGTCACCCCACCCAACACAAACACTGCTTCTTCTTCTATGTCTTCTCTTGGTCTGATGAAAGAAAGCAGAAGCAACAGAGCAGCTCCAACCTGTCAACCAAATCACAAATGGAAAAGCTCCTTTTTTCTGCTACTTCTCCCTCTATGGGAGAACCATTATGGGTTCTCACTCATCATCTCCACCATGAACAGAAAGGCCGCTGGTTCCCTTTGTCTTTCTGGCATGCCAATATTTTGACTGAAGTCCCCCTTGCCCCCCTTTTACCTCACTGCCCCCTGCTGCCACCTTTTCCCTACCACCACCACCCCGCCAGGATCTTTATCCCACCCCTGGGAGGGGTGTACTGTCCACTTTAGACATCACTGTCTTAAATACTGATTCCCATGCTGCTACCTAGGACTAGCTAAACATGAACACAAACCAATGTTCATATGTAAGCATTATTATATGTGGTGTATGAATAATTTTGATACAACTCACAGTCTTCTGGGAACAATAATTTCTTTTTGATTGCAATAAATACAATTATTAAACTGAATTCTCAGGAAAAGAAACCAATGCTACTTTTAATTGTCTAGAAGGCATGCCCAATCTGTTACCAAAGTAGCACTAGCTTCCTCTTCAACAAAAGAGACCTACCATGTTTAGTGAACTACTCTGTGTGCTTAAAACACTTGAAGAAGGTTGGTTGTACTTCAAATACTCACAAGTGTCCCCCAAAAACAGTTGCACCTGGATTTGTATTTAAGAAAGAATAAAAAGAATTGGTCACCCCCATCTGGTGCCTTTCAGGAAAATCTTTCTGTACTCTCCACTCTGTATTGTCAAATAGAAAAAGGGCTTGTACTTATTTGGGAGGTTTTGAAAGCATCCAGTGTGACTGGTAAGAAATCATAATCTTTCACCTAAAATCAACAGGAGCTTTCTGTTAAGTGTTATTGTGCATCCCAGTTTCTTTTCGAAACTATAGTCCCCCTGTTACTGAAAGCATTATAACTGATTTTCTTAATTACCAATGACCCATTTAATACATGTTTTCCAATTTCAGGGTGTCTTTTAAATATTTCCAGGTGAACAGTATTAGGATCTTTATTCTGCTGAACCTATGGTGGTCAGATGTTGAGACAATGCCTATGTGGTTAGTCAGGGTAGGGCTTTTCTGCACAGATGCACCCACATGCATGAGTAGGGCTCATATTTGCCATCCTAACTGCCCCTGCCCAACATCATTCATTTAGGTTCCTTCCATAATGGTAATGACCCCTACCCACTTTAATCGGAATCTGGCAAAGAAGTGACCTAAACTGAAATGTGTTATTCCTGAATCATGACTGTTCCCCATCCTCTTTCTCCCTGTAGTTTGTAGCTGAAGATCGAATCCTTTCTCTTGAACATGATGGCATGATAAACTGTGCCACATTTGCAAAGCCTGCCTATTCTTTTTTTGCTTTTTGACCTTCTCTCCTCTTCTTTTCTTCTCAGAAGGTTATAAAGGATATCTTTGCAGTTTTTATCTTTTTCAAGAGTTTTAAGCAGGTAGAAGTTCGTTGAGATATATGAATAAATATATGAATAAAATTTGATCTTTTGGATCTCACTGGACTGATGTGACTAAAACAAGAAAGCAACTTCAGATCTTTGACTTGACTGAAATTGCCATCATCATCATCATTGTCATCATAAAAATGAACTTGATTTTTAATGTCAAAAAGTTAGCCTCACACACCACTGGTTCCAGCATTACATGTGTATTTTCCCCAGATGAATCCAGGAACACATTTGTGCATTTGCTCTGCCACCTGTACTGTATTTATTAAGGGAAAGCAGATTTCAGCAACTTGCAGGAGGTACTTAGATTTTCACAAGAACACCAAGGTCCACCAACTGGATCCAGATACAAAATGGTAACTCTGTGGACCAAGACAATGACATACTGAACTCCCATTACCTACAGTACAGTGACCTGCACAAATACAAATCTAGGTTTAGAATCAGGTATTCTAAAACCTAAATTAAATCTAAGGGGCTTTACAGACCGCCCAAAAAAGGGTGGTCTGGAGATGCCTTCTTTTACCTTCACCGCAGCAACCAGATGAAGTGGTTAAGGTGCGGCGGAAAAAGGAGCACGTTGCAAATGCGACATAAGAAGCTCAGCCAGCACATTCATGATTTCGCAGGCGCTCAGCTCCATTTAAATACTGTGTACTTGCAACATCGCTACGCACACCATGTGTATGGCACTGCAGAGCAAAGATGCCCTCATCACGTGCTAGGGTTGCGGATTGTCTATTGGCTCCGCTTCCGGGGGAACCCTAGCACGTGACGGGGTACCCTAAAGTGATCAAGCCTAAAACTACATCTTGTTGAAAACTGAATAGTGTTGAAGATTTTTGCTAATCTACAGCAAATTATGCAGAAATCTACCAGTAAAGCCTTATGTACATTCTACCAACAGAAGATTCCAAGCAGTAATTTTCCCATGCAAGGTATACTGCTTGGAGATAATTCTAGACATAAATGGCAGAAAGTGCGCAAGGGATTTTGGAGCAACTTAGAGTCATAGAACAGGAGGTGCAAAAATCTTAGACAAAGCTTTAAAGCTTTTGGATATAGAAAGACAAGGGTGGAGAGGCCCAAGGAGAGATTTAGAGATAAGAACAACATGTTGGTACTAGAGGTGAAGGTACTAGAGGTGAAAGGAAAGAGGAAAGTGGGGTAGGGATCTGAGGTCCAAGAAGAGGCCACTTGAGTCCCAAGGTGCATGGTATGACATGTTTTGCAGCTGTTTGGATCCAACAAAATCAAAAGCTGCTTATCAGTGTGGCTTCCTTCTTTTGTTCTTATCGGTGAGCACTCTCTCTGTTTTAATGATCTCCTTGATAAGAATTAGTTGCTGGATTCTTACAAGGTATTGACTGAACATATACTTTACTGGCTGAAAACTAACCCAACCATGAAGTTACCTGCTATCAGAATTGACAAAGACATGTATGCATATATTTCCATATTCTATTTTTCTTTGCTTCCTTTTTGTGTTGACAAACTAGCCTCATAACAGAAGGAAATGGGAAGGCACCTTATGTTAAACCAGACGGTTAGCCCATATAGCTCAGCACTATCTACACAAGCTCTCCCCAACACCATCCAGTCTAGCACTGCACCCTCAAGATATAATTCCTGCCTTTATGAGCCAGCTCAGTAAAGCCAATGCACTAATTGGGCAGGATGAGAATTATAGCCCCAAACATCACAGAAGCACCAAGTTTGTTGTGTATGTTGTACTGATGTTTGGGTAATGACCTGTGGCAGTATTATCTTTTTACATGTTTTGGTTCCTTCTTCTTGCTAGAAGAGGGAACATTTACTAATGTTTTTCTCTAATAGTCCAGTGCTCTGGTGTTGGAGTATATGAAATTGGGCTCAAGAGTTTTAGCCTTAATGCAAAGGGGATTATTGAAATTCTGACAATATGATCAAGCTGGGACACATTTTATTTTTATTTTTTAAGCTACAATGGGCTCTTGCCTCATATGTGGGGGTTTGGTTCTGGGTGACCTTGCATATGGCGGGGGGGGGGGAGCTCCAACTTGTATTAATGATTATTTGCAAGATTTTTTTAAAAAAATAAACAGTCTTGAATACAAAGGAATGTTAAGACTAAATAGTTGAACTGACTTCTGAAAATGTTGAAGCACATTAATAGGAGATAAGACTTTATCTAGGTTTTTAGTCAGGGTCTCCAAACCTTGGACTACCGGAAGCTAAGAGTTAATGACAGGAACTGGAATACTCTATTAATGCTGCTTAGACACTTCCTTTTAAAGCATCTGGAACTGACTTGCTTTGAAGACAGGATATCTTGTTAGATACCTTATAGGTCTGGTTGTTAAGTTTACTTTATACTTAATTTATTTATATCTGCCATTTAAGCCTTGTGATAAAAATGCATATTGATTGTGTTTGTTTTCCTTCCATAAAAATAACAAAAGAAGTTTGAATTGAGTGGAATTAAGTTCCACTGAGCTTAGTGGAATTTAACATCATCCTCACTTATCCAGACAAAAGAAAAGATAAAGAGAAATGAATAAATTCAGGAAGTGAAACAGGAATAAAATAGTAGGATTTCTTTTTTCTTTTTTTTAAAAGAAATTGCTTATCAGCATTTTTGAGTGGGGAACACTCTTTCTAAAATAAAATGACCCTCTGTTTTACTTATAGCATTGTATTGCCAACACTGCAGCTTCATTCTTCATGTTAAGAGGTGTATAGGAATCCCCGAGAAGCCTATCAGTACTGCTCCTTAATGTGCTGGATAGGAGGCTGTTCAATGATGTGAGGCACCCTTTGCCCTGTCCCTTGAGCATGGATTGCAACTTGGAATCACCCATGTGGCATGCAGTGAAAAGCACTGCAGCTAAATGTTAGCATTTCTGATTTGGTCCAAATGCATGTAGTTATTATATCCTCCCTTTCTGTGTGACGTATACTACTATTTCCACCTCGAAATTTATTTATCCCTTGAAGTAATTTTTTATTTTTATTTTTTATATTTTATTTTATTTTGCTTTTTAAAAAACTTGGTTCCCTTCATCATCATATAGAATTTTCCTGGAGCTCACGTATGATGCCTATCTTGTATCCAGTTATTCTATCATTTCTGCGTGTGCTTGAACATGTCAGTGTGAGACATTACATTGTAAAATGTAAAGCTGTAAAAAGAATGTAATTTATAAGGCTATATTAGGTACTTACGGTATATATTATAGCCTCTCATTTATTCTATATATAATTCCATAGAGAGTTCAGTTGGCATTATAAACCAGAAATGTATAGCTCAAGTACCTTGTCACTGGAACTCTGAGATCGAATTTTTCTTGTGTAACGTTGAAGAAGCTCATATTTTTCATAATCAAAGGACAGGAAATTTATATTTGAAGCCATTTTGGTTTATGTTCTCAGATTCCTATTCATGTCCATCAAAAATGTCTATGTGGAATATGACATTACTACCAATATAACACATTTTTTTTATTATTTCCATTTATATCAATTGTAACTAATTTACATCTCTCTCTTTGTGTCTCTTTTTTGTCTCCCCCACCCTGTGCATGCTTTTGCAGGAAGTACCTTGTTAGTAAACATGCATGTAATTGTTCTAAGACCAGGACATTGAAAGAAGCATCAGTAGTTTGTGGCCAGCGCTGTAGCATGTATTCCAAAAGTTCTGTACACTGAAGCACGACTGAAACTACTTGTATATCAGTGCTCCGCTGCTGCTGCTGCTGCTTCTTCTTCTTCTTCTTCTTCTTCTTCTTCTTCTTCTTCTTCTTCTTCTTCTTCTTCTTCCAGGGCACAGGAGATGGGTTAAAATGCTACACAAATATCTCCAAACAATGATGCGGTTAGGACAGGGTTCTCAGTTTTTGTCCTAGTCTGCTATGCTACAGCTAAACCAACAAAAGGTTCGGGCTTCCTCCTATATAAATATGAGGCTTTACAGAGAAGCGCCGGACTGAGGCCTGGGCTGCCCAACCGGCGGCCCTTGCAGCCCCAATCCACCGCTTCTCCAGGCCACGGAGAAGTGGCAAATTGCCGCTTCTCCATGGCCCTAAGCGGTGTGCAGTGGGTGCCCTGGGCGCCCACTGCACCCCGCCATGGGCAGTGCTACTGAGGGGAGAAAGGGGCTGCTGCGGCATCCTTGGCATGGCGGTGTAAAGGCCGTGCCAAGGACGAAAACGCCGAGAAGGAGCTCTGTTTCGGAGCTTCTTCTTGCACCGCAGAAAGGGCACCCTAGGCGCCCTCCTGCAGCGCAATAATGTCAGGCACGCGCCACTCTGTGTAAATGCGGGACATGCCATGACATCATCAGCACACCCACATATGGATGGCATACTTTAAAAATGGTGCCGTCCATATGTGCTAGGGCTGGGGAGTGTGCAGATGCTGCACGCTCTCCAGCCCTATTCACGCCACGGAGTCTGTACCGAGCCTATATAAGAGTGGCAGTGCTTCCTCTTGTTCTGTGGCTCTGGCAAGCAGATCAAAGGAAAACGGGAAGGGCAAATCCTAGTTCATGATTGCAGCAAACTTGAAAGTGTCTGTGGGATGAACCTTAAGAACAATTTCCCATTGCCTCTTACTGTACTGACTTACCATTGTAAGCACAGAGCATCAAGAATAGAACAATACATTTATTCTTTAGCAATCTGCCATAGATTTGAACGTCCACTAGAACAAGCAGGTAAAGCAGGTTGTGTAGAGGTACTGTTGTTGTTGCCTTATTACAGTCTTTGTCATCCGGGTGTCTCCAGAAGTATTGGGCCATATCTCCCATCATTCCAAGCAGCACAATCAATGGCCATATTCGCTGGGGATGATGGAAGATGTAGTCTAATACATTTGGATATGGAAAGCTAGAATCAAGATATGGAAGGCTAAAATAAACAGCATCAGTATTGGAATTACCCATCCTGATGTACTTGCCTTATTCCATTCTGTGAATAATAGGCTTCTGTAGGACTTGGATGTGAGACTGAATGCCTGCTGAATATCCTTGGGGAGTCATTTTCCCCCTTTTCAGTATGTTCCTACTCCCAGATGTATCTTAAACGTTTGATGAATATTGGAAGTTTCTGCATAGAATAATGCATGTCAGTTCAGGATCCCAACAAAGGAACATGAGAAGCTGCCTTATATTGAGTCAGAGTGTTGGTCAGGTTAGGCAAGTATTTTCAGCACTGTCTAGCTGTTGCCCCCCAGGGTTTCAAGCCTATCTGGACATGCCAGAGATTAAACCAGAGATTTTCTGCATGCAAATCAGTCATGTTCTAAAAATGTGGAATAAGCAACTAAGAGAGGATAACTTCCAGGTCACTTCCTTCCCCTGATGGATATGCTGGAGGAGGCAGAGGGGCTGTATTGTGCCTGCTAGTGCTTGACTGGCCCAGGAATATTACCAGATGGAATCTCACATGATCCTGTAAACATGTGCTGGTTAAATCAGCATTATGTTATTGTTGTCAGGAATAGTAATAAAGTATTTCAGAGACCTGCAAAGTAGGATGCAGCAAAATTTGACCAAAACAATTTTGCCCCTAATGTCAGCATATGATAATACCAAGTTTTTTTGCAACAGTGAATCAATTGTTTGTACAGCAGTGAATCGACTTGTGTGAGTAATTGGACACATTTAGAAAAAGGAAAGGACTTAGGGACTGGAGGGAAGAAAAGGGATAAGTGTGCATCAGCTGATTTCACTTTGATGTCAAAATACACATTTTTGGCCACTAATACTGTGATATAAGAACATAAACAGCTTAAAGAAAGTTAGAATATGGTTCTACAGCAGTCTCTCAATTAAAGGATAAAATGGCAAGGAACAATTTAGTTTCAACAGAATTGCTGCTGGGGTTTCGAGTCAGTAAATTAAGTCAAGGAGTTTCTTCTCTTGTCTGTGTACAACAGGTGTAGTGTGCCAATAATGTTACCTGCTGTGGTACTAATGGGACTTAGGCTATGATCATAAACACCCTTATCCATGAATAGGAATAGCAGCTTCATTTATATATTGCTTCATACTGCACTAAGCAGTATCTAAGTGGTTTACAATATGTAAGCTAATTGCCCCCAACAAACTGGGAATTCATTTTAGAGACCTTGGAAGAATGCAAGGCTGAGACAACCCCGAGCCCCTGGCTGCGATTAAACTCACAACCTTGTGGTTTTTGAGTGAGTGGCTGCAGTACTAGCATTTAACCACTGCACCACTAGGGCTCCTTTTGTTTCTACAATGTCATCTTGAATGATACAATTCTTCCACATGGATAGCAATAGTGTTTTCATTAAATAAAGAGGAGTTATAGATTTTTGTTTCTCTTTTATTTTGCCATTTGTCTCTTGCGAGGAATGCTTATCTGTCCATTTGTTCATAAATATATAAGAATACAGAGATCAAGGCAAAGTACTCAGATTTAAGTGCCATGAAATAAGTGAAGAAGATACATGGTGTGAAATGGGTCCTTTCATGCCCATTTTAGCTTTGACTGGTCTTGTTTACACTAGTTTAATTTTTGCTGTGGACCATTTATATTACCTGGTGGTACATTACTGCTTTAACTGCTATCATCATTCAATGTGTAGAAGCAAAGAACTGTATTTTTTTCATGTTTGTGTATAAGTGATGAATTAACAGATATGAATAGCCTATCAAAATGTTAGTTGATTTTATAATTAAGATCCTGGACTCTTGTACCACGGATGTGGAAATCATTTCAGTGTTATTCTGAACAGTAATGTTATTTAAAATATTAGAAATGAAGCATGCATTTTTGTTAAATATTTTCAACAAAATCTATCTGAGAGCTTTTTGCAGGCACCCCATGTGTAAGAAACAAGCAAGCAAACTGATTTCAGATGTTTTATAGTAGCAATTGTGTTGACATGCCTGGGTTTATTAAACCCTCCCTGTTGACCAGAGAGAAGCCAATATATAGGAAAATTATCCTTCTTCCAAGAGTACACGATGGCTAGAAATACATCAGAATTATAAGATCAGGTTTCCCTCTGTGTGTAGATTTAAGTGTGGAAGAAGCATCATTGCCTGAGCTGAATGTAACACTGTGTGAATGATAACAGAGATGAATGAGTTTGGTGGCAGGGATGAATTACTGGAAGTTGACCAGAACTTTAACTGATATATTCTAGCTGCTGCAGGCCTATAGTATGCAGTACTGGTGGTGCGTTGGTTAAATGCCTGTACTGCAGCCACTCACTCAAAACCATAAGGTTGCGAGTTCAAGACCAGAAAAAGGGCTCAAGCTCGACTCAGGCTTACATCCTTCTGAGGTTGCTAAAATGAGTACCCAGATTGTTGGGGGCAAGTGGCTTACAGTTGTAAACCGCTTAGACACTGCTTAGGCAGTATGAAGAGGTATATAAATGAAGCTGTTTGCTTGTTTGTTTGTACTACAAGGGAAGAAGCTACACAATCTAGAGGCAGATTAATTATGTACAGGGAAAGGAAAGAGGAACAATCAAAGATAAATCCAAGTTTTCTTGCCTGCTCAGCAGGATGGAAAGAGAACATATCTTATGGAAAACATAAGAGGAAGGCCCAAGAGAAAAGATGAGAAGTCTGACCTTGAATATGATGGCTTATATCCAGTGCAGCCCTTTCGTGAACAGAAGTCATTCTGTTAATAGAAGGGCCCATTCCATTTGCTGGTGGAGTTACAATTCAGCAGAGATTTCCATGAGTGGATGGAAGCAGGAGAAAATTTCAGCTGGGTCTTCCTTCCCCTGTAGCTTCCCTTGCCAACTCTTATTCTGTTCTGGAAAGTGCCTCAGCTTTCTGGAGCAGATTTTCAGGGATCCCAGGGGCTACACATGGAAAGGGAGGGCTCATGCATCTCTGGATCTATTCTGATGAATATGATGAAATCCAATTGGAAATATCATTGAGCAGGAGATGGTGGGAATGGATGGAGGGAGAATGTTCTGGACACCATGGTGTCCTCAGAATAATGACGGGGTCACCCAAGGATAGTAGAGAGGTAACAGCTAGGGACCAAGAAGAGAAGACTGAGGGGGACAGAGTCAGTTCTACTAGTAAAACAGAAATCATAATGGGGAGAGGATTGGTCCTTAGAATACTTAATACTCGTGCTTCCTATTCTGTGTTGTTTCTTTCCACTGCAAGCAATTTTAGAGTGATGTTTTACATTGCTTAAAAATTATCTGTGCGTTTGCTGGTGTTTTGTAGGAAGGAAATAAATCGTGGGCTTTTGTGGGATTTTAAATTCATCCCAAGAGTGAAAAGCTTGCATCAAGGCCTTCACAAGAGGGATTAATTTCTTGTATCTTTCAGGAATCTACTGGGTATTATCTTTATACATTATCAAAATGTGTTCTGTTTGATATACTTTAAATTATTTTTTATGTCTGTGGAGTGGAAGAAGAGTTAGAGAGTGTGTTTACATGTTGATTATGCACTTGTTAGCTGGTGCTGCAGCTGGCAAAATGGAAAATGTGTATTTTGTAAGAAATATGACTTATTTTTATATCATCATGATTATAGAACAATAAAAGGGTTAAAAAGAAAATTTTCTCTTGGATCTGATTGCAAGATATAAAAAGAGCTTAATTGTACTCTTCCCCAAACACTGTGTGTGGAGTCTGTGGATAAGTGCCAGACCTTAAAGATCCTCACCATTCAATTGTAGCTTCTCTGGACATCCTTTAGCAGATGCTGTCAACTTATCACCTTTCTTTCATTTGACTCACTCTGTCTTCATGGATCACTGCCTGTTTGTGCACTTGTGTGTCAAGCAGAAGGGCACAGCAGCAAGCAGATCACCCTCAGAGGCTTTTTTCCAAGACCAGAATACTGGCAATCTTCACTCATCCAGCTCTGTAACCCCTCTTGTATGTTCAACTGGGGCATTGTAGGTATTATGACGAGTCCATAGTCTTACTTGTATGAGAACAATTCCTTGCAAATGTAATATCACTGAATTTCTGGCAGAGATGTTAGAAGACTTGAAAAAGCTGCTCTTGGCCTTTGAGGAAGCATTTGGAATGTACAGTATATGGTGATGTGTAGCTGCAAGTACATTAATACTGAGTGAAATTTTTTCTTAAATGATTATCAACTAAATGGCTTAAATATTTACTGTCACCCTCTCACCCACAGTAAACCTAGATTTGAATCTAACTGTGCTGGTTGCCCCAGTAATTTAAGGAAGTAGCTGTTTAATGTAGTGTTGGGTTTTTGTTTTTTGGCTGCTCTGATTGCAAGACTCATTATATATACAAAAGAAGAAGAAGAAGAAGAAGAAGAAGAAGAAGAAGAAGAAGAAGAAATTTTAGTGTATGTTTTTATTTAAAACCAAACAAAACAAATAACATCTTAAGCCTTTTGAATTATGCATGCAAAGAATATAAAAGTTTAAAAGCTTTTGCAAAACTTCACTTAAAATATTGAAGCATCATTTAAAATGTCTTAACTTTTTGTTTGGTTTTAGATAGTATTTACTTTTTCAGTAGTTCTTTGCATGTATTTTAAATCATTGTCTTTTGGGTTTAATGTACAATTTTGGGTTTAATGTACAATTTCCTGGGAAGTTTCTTGAAATTCACACATTTCATGGAATCATAGAATCATAGAGTTGGAAGAGATCTCAAGGGCCATAAACTCCAACCTCCTGCCATGCAGGAATAGACAATCAAAGCAGTCCTGATAGATGGCTACCCAGGCTCTGCTTAATTTGTTTTGTGGGAAAGTATAGGTTGCATCCACACTGACACCACTTAAACTGCCATGGCTGAATGCTATGGAATCTCAGGATTTGTAGTTTGTTGTGGTCTCAGAGCTCTCTGACAGAGAAGGCTCAATGTTTCACAAAACTACAATTCCTTGAATTCCATACTACTGAGCCATGGCAGTTAAAGTGATGTCAAGGCAGATTATTTCTGCAGTGCAGATGCAGCCATAGTTGCAGGTATATGCAAGTAATGACTAGCGAGCCTTGTCATGTAAGCCAGTGATTCATGGATCTCTGATGGAGAAAGAGAAGCCATGTGGAAGCAGAACTACTCTCATTCCTTTCAGCATCTGGAAGAGCTCTGTCCATACAATCCAGTTGTGCATGTGCAGACACATTGGCTGGGAACCTATGCCAATGTGGTGGAATATATCCCTCTGCTAGTATACATATGCCTCCTTTCCCCTTTCATCCCAGCACAACTGAACATTTCTGTGTTGGCATGCAAAATGTTGTCTAAACTGCATAGGATTTCAAAGGCAGAAGTGGGAGCTATTCTTTCGTTGAATTAGAATACTTCATAATTGCATTGTACAGAACAGGATGGGTCAAATTAGACTGAGGTTGGTTGTGTGGATGTCTGAGTGGATTTATTCCTCTATATACATGGCAATACAGTGAAAAAATTCAGGGCTAGTTAAAAAGTTCTGTTTTTAGAATGGTTACTAAAAAATTGGCCATATGTTTAGTGATGCTCAATGGTGATGGAAAATTCCATGAATTCCTGTTTCATGTGGTCTGCCTGGGCACATGGGAAGTATGCACAACAATACCACCCTGGGATTCCTTTGGTGGACACATAGCAATAGGATTTTAACTTCTTGTATCTATATGCCATTCCTGGATGTTTGCATGTAATTTTCATGTCACATGTCAAATAGATGGAAGAAACTAATGGTGTCCATCTACAATGAAAGAGCAGACTTTCCCCGCTGCCTTCTGAAACACACTACCCAAGATCTGGTTCGGAGGTTTGGGAGGCCCTCTGTTGCAGATTTTGAGTGGTGTTGGGACTTCGCAGTAGAAGGGGAATCTACACCTGCAGTACTGGATGTTGCTTAAAATAAGGTCTGCATTTATGGCTTAGAGATATGTGGTGCTTAGTAGAATGCAGTTGATCTTAGATCATTCCTATATAGAGTCAGCCCTCTGTATCCATGAATTCTGTATCCATTGATTCAACCATCCATGTTTTGAAAATATTTTTAAAATAAAGAAATTCCAAAAAGCAAGCCTTGATTTTACCATTTTATATAAGGAATAGAGTTTTAATATGCCATTGTATTTAATGGGACTTGAGCATCCATGGATTTTGGCATCCATTGTCCTAGAATCAAACCTCAGTTGATACCAAAGGCCCACTGTACTTTAAAGAATGCTACATGCCATCTTGAAGACTTTGCCGACAAGTTCCTTATTCATACATTAAATTATGCCTTTTCATACTCAGAATATATAAATTGTTTCCTTCTTTTTATTTCTTTCATTTCTCTTTTTAGTAAACAACAAAGATAACTGAATTAAGAGCAAAGGTAAATGAATTTTTTAAAAAAATATTTGTTTCAGGAAACTATATCATTTTACTTTTGCTTTTGATCAAAACAATTTTTATTTTTATAGAAGCGTTTAAAAATACATCTTTATTAAACATAAACATAACTAGAAACAGGTTTTAAATTTATATAAATGTAACTATAAACAAGTTTTACAAGCATCACAATCAACAATAACAAACACTAACCAACAAATAACTTTTTATGTGATGTCAAATTTGTTCATCTGAACTGAATTTATGAAGACAAAGATATTGTAGATTTCCACTGGTTTTCACTATGTGTGTGTGTGCGCATGCACGCATGCTCTTTGGGGCAGTTATGTTCATTCTCAGATTGTTTTTCTTTTTTGCTTGCAAGGAAACAAATCTTGTAATTCTTTGATAATTGATTCATTTGAGAGAGGAAATTAATGAAGATCATGAAGAAATAGAAAGTATTGGTTTCTCATTTACAGGTACAAGGCATTTAAAAAATTAAAAGGGTTATAAACTTATACATTTTGAGCTTCGGTATTTAGAAAGAGAGAGAGGAGAAGCAGCTGATATATATAAAATGATGATATATAATACGTTTGTGACATGCAAGATGTCATTTTATAGAAACCAAAGCAAGAATAAAATTCATTTTTCTTTTTCATGGTGTGCATAGAAAACATGAAATTTAAAGAGCCACAGTCTATTAAGTACTAACACCCACCATAGTGATGGAATACCAAAAGCACCACTTACAATAATAATTATGAATTGTGAAGTAATAGCAAATAGGTTTGCATTCAGTCTAATGATTAGATAACTAAAGGGAAAGTGGCAATTATGTTTTTTCTTGAACCCACTGGAGGTGCAAAGCACAAAAAGCCTTAGTGCGGCTGTGTATTATTACAAACATTGCACTTGATATTTACTTTGCACTTAAAAGTTTGAATAGTCTGTCTAGCAGAAATAGGCAATTTAATATATGTTTTGAAGTACATTAAAATGTATACTAGACGAATCTCTGTTTTATAGCCTTTCAGTAAAGTAATAAATTTGCACTGCAGGTGTAATTTATAACAAATTTGCATAATATTTACATGGGGATTTCATTGTATTAGATGGTTTCCAATATGCACGTCACTACTCTGTTATATATCCTTTGGAGAAGGGTGTGGCATAAGGCAGGAATGGGAATAGAGCAGTACATATGCAATCATAAGGATAGACAAAGTAAAAGAACAGACACACATTAAGGCCACAGACACTGTCTTGATCCAAAGGCAAGTTCCATATTTTAGAGCCTCAGCATTCCCTAGCTGTGAAATGGTATTGTTAGAACAAACACACCAGTAAGGCAATAGACACCATCTTGATCTACAGGTAAGTTACATATCTTAGAGCTTCATTTCCCTAGCTGTGAAATGGTATTTTATGTTTAAGAGAGCAGACACAATTTGGCTGTAGTTTAAAATTTCATGTTTTTGCTTTTCATCCTTCCATGGCTGGCCTTGTGCTAATCATCCAGCCTTATGTTTTTTTCTGTGGTAAAAGATGAGCATTTATTCATTACATTTATGCAATTTTTTGCCCAATTCTACTGGCTGATTATACTTCATTGTGTTATAATGTCCAGTCTTATACTAACTAAAATAAAAATTAGTCCTGCATGCTGGCAATTCTAGTATCATGAGGTAGAATAGATAATTGACTATGTCAGGCTCTTTTTGGGATTGTGGGAGTATGTGTAACTGGGCAAAAAAAATAATTTTCCCCCTAAAATATTTATTTTGTGTGCCTTCAGGTCACTTCTTATTTATGGCAAACCTAAGGTGATCCTAGTTTTCTTGGCAGAATTTGTTCAGAGGAGGTTTGCCTTTGCCTTTCTTTGAGGTTAAGAGAATGTGATTTGCACAAGGTCACACAGTGGGTTTCCATGGCCAAGTGGAAGTTCAAATTCTCCTCTTCCAGCATCCTAGTCCAATACTCAAACCACTACACCACACTGACCCTCTCAAATATTTACACCCTGCCCTATATCAAAAAGATCTGAGGGTGGTTTACAACTAAACTTAAAACAATGAGTCAAACAATTTAAAGCAATAAAAATAATATAAATAAGCTAAAACATATTAAATGATGAGTTAAAAACAAACTTTAAAGTTAAAAGATTTTAAAATTATGTACATCAGTGAATTAATGAGGCTTAAAGGTCTTGAAGAACAGCCACGGCCGGCTTATCCATATAGGCAAGCTAGACAGCCGCTGAGGGTGGCAAAATGTAGGGGGTGCCAGCACGGCAGGGTGGCAAGGGAGCTGGGAGGGCAGAGAGAGAGAGAGAGAGAGAGAGAGAGCAGCCAGAGCCCAAAGAGAGAGAGAGAGAAAGAGAGCAGCCGGAGCCCAGAGTATGAGGCAAGCAGATCAGTAGGGCTGCGACTCTGCTTGGAGCAGCCATGCTCCAGTGTCCCCCAAGCCCAGCCTCCATTTCCCAAGAACAGAAGTGGCCCTGTTTGTGAGCCTGAGATTGCAGCCAAGGGGTGGGCTGTTTCAGCTGCTCCATCCCCATTGACCAAGCTCAGAAGAGGAGGAGCTTCTCCATTCAGCCCTGTGTGCGCACATGTGCTGCAAGAAATAGACGGAGGTGAGCAGAGGCAAGCTGAGAGAAGCAGCACAGCACAGCAGAGTCTAGCACGTGGGCAGGGTCTCTCCATGGCCCCAGCTGCCAGCTCCATAGGCCAGGGCTTCTCCCCATCACTGGCATTGTCCATGCCAGGATCTCCCCCTTCCCCTCCTCATTCTCCTCTGTGGACTGGAGGGCATGCAGCCCTCTTTTCTGTGGGCTCGTCCTGGGCAGCCTGTGACAAAACCCCAACTCTGACTGTCCTAGCATGTGTGTCTAGTGGCCAGTGATTATTCTGTCCAGGAAAGCAGCCAAAGGGCTGCTAAGGCCAGCTAAGTTCCCAAACAAACAAACAAACCCCTGACTGTTTAGTAACAAAGTCTTTGAGTCTAAATGCAGTATCACAAGAGGTATTACCAAAAGAGTTGTCAAGAAGACTGAGGTTTAGGGTATCAGATAGGCAGGTTGATAAAGGCAGTCCAAGGTCAAGGGTTCCAGATAATCAAGATGGGTCAGCAGTCCAAGAAGCAAGGGTTTAGGAGCCAGAGACAGAGTCTTTCCTCCAGAAAGTCAGATAATCACTGGCAACTGGACACACACGCTCCAGTTGCCTAAACAGGAAGGTAGCAGGTGTTTAGATGTGTCTGATTAGTAAAGGCCCTCCTTTTCAGCTCGATGCTCCCTGAAGGTAGGCACACTTCCCTGATCCTCTTCTATGTCCACAGACTCGGCCACAGACAGACTTGGCTGCTAAACCTCTGGAGAGGCCCAGACTCTGCTGCAGCAGAACTAGGGCCTGCCTCAGGCTCCCCAATTGCAGACTCAAGTTCCAGAGGCTCTGAGTCCTCTGAGTCAAAAGTGTTCACCCTGCCCAGGCACCATCCTGTACAGACTATGCAGGCTGTTAATCCTGGGCCAGGATGAGTCAGTTGAGATGCCAGTCTGGTAGTCCCAAACCAACCCCAGTTCAAAGGGCCCTTAATGCAGTCCAAAAAGACTGGCTCTTTTCAGTGGAGTTTCCTGGAAACTTCGTCATGAAAGCAGGCAGACCACATGGACCTCTTACTTGTCATCACCATAATGTCTGCTCTAAAGGTCCCTGCTGCAGCTGATGACATTGCAAGGGGCACATGGCCACATGGGTTTAGTTAGGTGCCCCGTTTCTGCCTTTACAGGCCATAGCAGGGGCCTGTGGAGTGGACACTATGTTAGTAGGTAAGTGGCATGCAGCAGTAGCAGATCCACATACAGTGGCGGGCAGGTGTGTGAATACCTGCCCATTGCTGCACCAGCCCAGGGAATGAACTGGGTTGGAACCACAGGGAGTATATTATTGGGTTTGCCAATAGTATTCTGACCATCTGTTTAAGCCCTGAGTGCTATACTCTGGGCCATTACCATACCAAAGTGCATCCAGATAATCTGCTACCTCCAAGAATGCTTGACGTTGCCCAGCCACCACTTGCTCAAGCACTTTGCCCCAAAAGATATTTGCAATAAAGCAGTAACTCTCATATACCTCTGGGTTTAGGGAGGTCCTTCTCAGGAGAGGGCAGACCACCATCTCATTTAAGGCACCAAGTACCTCTCCCTGATGTAGTGGGGTATTTACTAACCCCAGAACCCATTCAGTCAATCCACCTATGCTAGATTGTATCAGCCAGGATAAGCAAGTATTGATCTTACATATGGTGGGCTGAACTTCTTTAAGGCTTCACCTTAATGTGATTTCAGTTTTTGGACAAATACAAGCAACTTTGTCCTCAAATGTTCCTAGCAGTTTTTTCATAGCATGGTGCCATGGGTTGCATACCTGATGTTTCTGGCTCTGTACCCATATTATTCCTCACCACTTGTAGTAGGATACCAAAAAGACAAAAAGACAAAACAAAGAATACAAAAGAATATGAAAATGAAGTGTAGATCTCCTAAGCCTAATGTTTGTTATATATGAATGCATAGATACCAAAAACAAAATGAAAACCTCTGTCCATTAGAGCTACTTCTAAGATGGTATAGTGTGCTACACTGATACAAAAGTCACTGGCCCAAAATCCTCAGCTTCCATGATCAAAATAAGAATTTCTGTTATTAACTGGATATCATATTTTAAAGACACCTCCCCCCAGAATCATTCATTTGAACAAATTAGTTGAATATAAATTTGGTCCTCAAATTTCACTGAGGTTAGGTCATAGGATCCCTGCAAATATAAGACATTATCCCATGAGAACACACCTCTAGGCATTTCTAGGTCCTCCAGTGTCATTCTATGATCAAAATCCATCAGATGAATTGCACTGCAGGAGCTAGAAAAGCCTAAAAAGGACACATTTTCAGGTCATGTGTAGGGCAGCAATGTATGCAGCAACAAATACAGTAAAATAATCAAATCCACAAATGCTTAACTCACAAATATAGTTTTACTTATAGCAAAAATAAAGCAAAAAATAAAAATAAAATAAAATTGGAAGCTCTGAAGAGGTAGCTGCAAGCCACCAGCTGACAAGGATCTGATTTCATGTTTCCACTGTTAGCACCTTTTGTCACAATTGTGGGAATACAAGTAGTTAAACCTTCATGGAATGAGAGTCCTCTCCAATCCCAGCTGTGAAATCTCTCTTTAAGAAAGAGAGTTATTTACCAATCGGCTCACATTCCAACTCCAACCTCCACCTCAATTTTATATTCAGCTATAGTTATTATAACCTGTTTTTTAAATGACAGTAGGGTTGTGTGCTTGAATTTACATGTATCACAATACTGTTATAGAAAAACATGACATTCTTGCAATTGCAAGAAAACTTGGAAGTTTTAATACTGAGGTTATTTACAAAAGTGGGCTTGCCCCATATTGTCAAATCACCACCTCCTCTACTTGGTTTCAACAGGTTTTCCAGTTCTAGCTCAGGATCTTACTGATTATTTACCCCATATTTCCCACACAATGCCACAGAACACAGTGATGAACCAGGAAACAACATTTCTGTGCAGCCCACTACATATTTTTGTTTCCAAACTATAGTTTGGGCATAAAGAAAGTAATGGTATCCATTGAAACAACAGGGCTGACAGGAATGATGATGATGATGATCCTTATTTATAACACACTTTCCACCAAAGGGGGTACCTCAGAACATATACATTAGAACACCACACTAAATGCTAAAATATTAGAATATTATACTAATATGCTAAAAACCAAACAAAATCTTCATTAGTTGCTGCCCATCTTGGCCACCTTATGCATGCTCAGCAACTTAATCTGGTGAATTAAGGTCTTCATCCTTTTATGGAAGTGATCAGATCCTCCTCCAGCCTAAGGTGCATAGGAAGACTGTTTTACAAATGTGCAGCCACATCCTGAAAGGCTCACATCCTTAACAGACCTGTGCATATTGGTGGAACCACCAATAATCCTTTTTCTGCAGATCTTTAATTTCTAGATGGGACTTCCAAATACTGAGGAGGTAAAAGAGCAGAGAATTAAATACTAGGAACAAAAGCTTATAATGAGCTCTGGCCCAAACTGGAAGCCAGTGGAGGGATCTACAAGGGGAAGAGATACATGAGTATTTGGGGAGATGGAAGTCAACCAGGACAGCACTGTTCTGGATTAAAACCAGAGGAGTAAGAGAGCAAGAAGGCAAACCTGCCAATAGGCTATTACAATAATCCAGGCATGAAACAGCCAAGGCTTGGACAAGCAAATGGGCAGTCTTGGCAGTCAAAACCTATGAATGTTCAAAAGATAAAAGTTACATGTCTTAGCAGTTGCCCCAATAAAGCAGTGTAGGGACAAATTATCATCCAGCAGGACTTCCAAGTTTCCTGGCAACTAAGGCAGGGCCAATGTGTAAACTTGTAAACACAATGAAAGGCATGAAAGTGGAAGTACTAGTTGATCAGATTGAAACACCATAATCTCTGTTTTACCCTTATTCAATTTAATATGGTGAGTGGTTATCCATGGAGAAAGACTCAATAGGCAGTCCATGACAGACTTCCAAACAGAAGCATCAACTGAATAAAAACTCTGGAAAATCTGAGTGTCATCTGCATATATATAACATTAGAAACCCACCTTTAAAACAAGAAGTCCAAGAGGAAGTATATATAATGAAAAGAGAAGAGGACCCAGTACTGATCCTTGAGGCTCCCCTATGGTTACAGGGAGGGTTGATGTCATAGCTCCCTCAAATGAAACAGCCGAGGAATGATCCAACAAAATAGATTTAAACCGGGACAGAGCATTCCCTGTTATTCCCAGTGATGCCAATCGTAGGAGGAAGATCTGATTATTCAAAGTGTCAAAGGCTGGTGAGAGATCCAATGGGATCAGCACCAATGTTTGACACTTTGCCATTAAAATATCATTTACTACATGAGTCAGAGCTGTTTCTGTGGAATGACCTGTTTGAAAACCTGATTGAAATGGATCAAAAAGATCGTATGTGTTCAATAAGGCATCAATTGGAAAAGGCCCGTTGTTTCCAAATCTTTAGAGAGAAATGGAAGGACGATAATTAATACAAAGTGAAGGATCCAAGGAGGGTTGCTATAATAAACAGCACACAACAACATGCTTAAAGCAGCCTGAAAAAAATACCCTTTGAAAAAGAATAGTTCACCATGTGGGTTATATAAGGCAGAAACAAAGGCGGAAGGACTGAATAAAGAAAAGATGGAAAAGGGTCAGTAGGGCAGAAAGTAGGGGAAGAAGACAACACATTCTGACCCATGACAGCTTCTATAGGAGAAAACTGGAATTCTACCCATGGTGATAAAGACATAGACAAAGTCAAAAGCTATGGTAAATCATCTGATGGCAATGGTGGAGGAGATACATCTACCATATATATAAACAATTGAGGCCACCTTCTGATCAAAAAAGAAAGCTAAGTCTCTTGCAATGAGATCTTGGACTGCGGGAACCTTGTTGCAGCCAGCCACTGGACTCAATAAGATGTTAA
This sequence comes from Urosaurus nigricauda, assembly GCA_034509955.1. Lineage (NCBI taxonomy): Eukaryota > Metazoa > Chordata > Lepidosauria > Squamata > Phrynosomatidae > Urosaurus > Urosaurus nigricauda. The sequence goes on along the minus strand of JAOEGL010000004.1, from coordinate 194,806,333 downwards.
AGATAACAAACAACTGATGGGGCATATGAGCCTGAGCTTGAATCTTCTCTTAAAGATAAGATTGTTGGAATTCATCTACATGGGAATAACAGGTTGTACAAGAGGTCCTCAACCTCTGAATGGGCTTTCTCAAGATTTGTGCAGCTCATAAATAACCATTATATCTCTCAGACTGTTACCAGATCTTTGGATTGGGGGGGGGGGGGACAAAATATATTTGGGAGGCAGCAAGGGAATGTATGTTGGTTCTCTCCCGCTTTCTGTGTGCACTGCTTCTGACACCTTCTCTTCATATTTTCACTTTCAGTGCAAAGGTATGAAGAGAGAATCTAAGTACATTCAGCTAAATGTGCATAAGAGTCTTTCAGAGATTGGAAATCCTTCACAGGACCTCAGCCCTAAAAACATTTTGTGCCCTTATAAATTGAAACTGAATAAAGCTAATATCTTAGTTTTGCTTCCAAAAGTAACTACTAAGAGTACTGTAGTACCTGGAGAAACTATCGCAATAAATGGAACTGTGCTAGGAATTCAGTTTGGTGGAAGCAAAAGGGGAATTCTAAAATATTGACCTAAAAGAAGACATTTCACAGAAAAAGTTTAAAACCATGTTGGGTTTAGTTCAGCTGTTTCTAGCACTCTTCAGATATTGGTCTAGGATACAGGATAGAGCCTTCTTCAGTATGGCAGTCACTGAATCAACAAAGTACATTTGTTTTAACAAGTGGTTTCCTCTGTTTTGCAGTGTTTTGCTACTTACTTACACACACACACACCCTCCTCCTCCTCCTCCTCCTCCTCCTCCTCCTCCTCCTCCTCCTCCTTCTTCTTCTTCTTCTTCTTCTTCTTCTTCTTCTTCTTCTTCACCTTTCTCCCAATGTAGGGACTCAAGGCAGCGAACAACAAATATAAAACAATACAATTTAAAAATTGTACAATAATATTAAAATATATAAATATAAAAATTAAAAAAACAACTAAATAATTTTAAGAGTTAAAATAGTTACCAACAGCTTTAAAGGAAATTATTGATAGAATTAGTATCTTGAAAGATAAAGTAAATATTATTTTCTGCACACATCTGTTTAAGAAAAGATGAAGATGACAATTTTGGCATGCTGTAGTTAATGTAACTCAGTAGCATTTAGTTACTCAATTTCCTCTGTGCCCCAAAGACTGTGCTGTTTTTACTATTTAATTCAGAATGAGTTTGGTACATGATAATTCTTATATTTAGATCCCCTTATATTTTTGTACACATAAAAGTTCTGTATTTAGCACCAGCCTCAGGAGTATAAGCATGAGTCAATGGATTTGTGAGTTGGAGGCCCTAAGAAGGCTGAATGTTTGGGCAATAAATAAGCTATTAGCCATGCATTGTGGTAATGTATAATGTTGCACCATATCATTATATCATGATTGCCCCATGGCTCTCACTCCTTTTCTTACATGGAGGGAATCATTTTTTTTCATTCATTTCAAGAACAGTATACATTAAACTATGAAAGAGAATGATTGCTGTGGATAATATGTTTATATTGTAGTTTGATTCCAAGCTAAACATCCAGAAAAATATTAGCACAATAAAAGTACTGTAAAAGCACAGCTATGCATTAATTAAAATGATACTGAGATGTATATTCTCCTAAATCATCCTGTTTTTATGTGGAGCAAAGCTAAGGAAGAATATTCAGTGTATGTGTCAAACTGCTTTTAGACAAATAATACTTTGTTCTGTTTTTACTTAGTACATAGATGAGTATTATGTGTGTTTGCATATAAATGCAGATGTACAGTTCAAAACTTCTGGGGCAATGTATCTATAGAATTTTCATGAGTACATTGGATCAAGACTCATCGTCTTTGGTGTGTTTAGCCTGCTAAAGCTTACTCTGTGCAAACTATTTAACGTTTCAAAGAACTTGGATAGAGTTACACAGGCAGGACTGGAAATCTTCTTGAATTCTGTGTTGCAAGTGGACAAAGACATAGTTTCACATTTATTAGGCCCCTGCTGTAGAAGCAAGGAACAATAAACCATCTTTTTTAAGTTAAGAGATTTTGGAACAAGTCCCTCTAATAAATCCTGGGTTAAAAAAGAGTAGAACGTGCTATAGCTCCAAAGTTGTTTATTCATCTGGAACATATTAGGATTGTGATTAATAAGAAGACATCTGCAGTTTTACATAAAAAGCAGAGAGGACAGTTTGGCAATTGTAAATGGAAATGGAAGAAGAAAATGCCAGACTTTCTGCAATTTTGTTTTTCAACTTTTATTTTCACTGATTATTTTGGTAAGTATTACTATTTGACAGGGGAAAAAGAAGGGGGTGATTCAACAGTGCTTGGATGTGATGGGAAGGGAAGCTGCTTTAAGGTTTGTTGATTTAAATATATATATTTTGAAAGGCAATATTTATATGTTGCTACTTAAGCTGTTCTTATGTGCTTCAAAACTTTGTGGTTTTGGACTGCAGCTCCTATGAGCCTTCAGCCAGAAGGCTATTTTTGAGGCTTCTGGGAGTGGTAGTCTAAAAAAGCAACCTTGCTAAACTCTGCAAGTATGTTCCCTTTCTCCATCTCCTGCACTTCACCAACAACTCCATACTCTGTTGTTCCAGATTCTGAACAGCTGTATCTGCTGAACTGCATCTCTTTGGATGCATTTTTACTACCATAGGCCCCGCATAGATCGGCCTTAAACCCCAGCTTGGGGGCAAAGCTGGGATGTAATGTCCACATGACACACTCCCCAACTCCGCCTCCAGGTCAGCATGATGTCATGTGCTGCTCCACATGGCGCACAGTGTCATGGTGGTCCTTTTGCACTGTTTCTGCAGGAAACAATGTTGAATGAGCACCGTAAAGCTGCGGTACCATGGCTATCATGCCCTTTACAGAGCACAAAAAGGAGCCACTTTTTGGACCCTGCAAAGGCCAGATCAAGGGCATGGCGTGCGGTTATCGCAGTCCCAATCCAGAGAAAATGGAGGCGGCTGCAGGCCATCCCTTAGGGGTGGTTTGCACAGCCCCATAGTCTTTCTTGTCCATCCCACAGAACTGCTTGTCATTGCCTTCTGTTGAACTGCTCATGAAATACCCATTTAAATCCATAGTAAATAAAACCATAGGAATTATGGTTGCTTTGTAATGTAGAGCAGCAGAGCTGGAGTTAAAGATATAAAGCAAGAATGCAAGTAGGCTTTGTTGAGGTAAATGCATCTCTAGTTCCTTTTATGAATGTGACCTTTCACCCATATCACTTTCCTTTCTTTTCTGGGTTTTTAAATGTGTGTGCATGTGTGCGCTCCTGTGTGTGAACTTTTCCTAATTCAGTGAAATAAAAGTGTTCAGTTTTCCCAATGTTATTTTTTTTAAAGCTTATCATGTACAAAGCAGGTCATTTAGCCGATGGTCTTGCATCTCATCTCAAATGGCTACTTGAAGATTTAATTCAAGGCTTGTGTGCTGAGAGTCCTTGGAAACCAGGGAGAGTTTTGCTAGCTAAAGTTGTACACAGATACAGCAGTACTGTGATGTGTGATGGTAAATATGCTCTGAGGGGCTAGACAGACTGCACTTTTGGAGTGGCATCCTGCCCCCCTTTCAGCACTTGATCAGGGCCACGGCAACTGCATGCCGTGGCCCTGATCCGACGCTTTGCTGGCACTAAAAGGAATGGCAAAATGCCGCTCCTTTTAGCACTGGCAAATAGGCACCCTTGCCACCACGGAGGCAGCTTTTCAGTGCTTTTTTGGTGCAGTGTGTCTAAACGCTGCACCAACTGAGCGCTGTAACACCCCCTGCCATGTGGTTGGGCATGTGGCATGATGCTGGCATGGAGTGGCCGGCATGCATATGCCGTTCCGCCCCCATGCCAGCATATAACAACGGCCTGTTTTACTTCTTAGTGTATGAGTGCTAAGTTAGGCAGACTTAGTACAGACAGCTTCTTGTATTCCATTTCATACACCACATTTTTAGTTACAGTGGTCCCCCGGGTTACGAAGGTAATCCGTTCCGGATTACCTTTCGTAACCCGGAAGTCTTCGTTTCCCGGGGGACCGCATTAGGAGACAGACCGCGCGGCCGATTTAAAGGGGCCGCACGGTTTTTCTCCTTCGCATCCCGGGGGATCCTTCGCATCCCGGGGGATGTTTTTTGGTCCTGCCGGTTTCGGGTCCCGGGGATTTCGTTCCCCGGGGGATTCGTAAACTGGGGGACCACTGTATTTATGGAAGATATTTTAAGTGCATTCCTAAAATGGGTGGAATCCTGTTGATAGACTGCACTGGTGTAATGGTACATTGTGCTAGCAGTTGCACTCTTTTACTAGTTAGTACAGTGACTGTGAAGTGTGGAAAAGTTGTCATCCTTTTCACCAGGAGAACAAGGCTGCTGGCTTGAAGCGGTCTTTTTCTTTAGTGCCTGATTCTGTAGGGATTCTTGGAGGCAAGGTGTTCTGGAAGACTGGCCTCGGCAATTGCCTGTGCCATGGAAGAGGCTGTTGTCCATACCAGCCTTTCTGAGCAAGACTTCCTCTGTGTGATGTCATGCAAAGCAGAAACATATTGTCTGAAACTGGCAGCCTTTGTCTTGTGACAATGAGAATTATGATTCTGCCACATTTCCTTTGTGGCCACTGTCTCATGGCCTTTTTCCTCAAATGCCATAGCAATCCATGTTTGTACAGTTACAGCATTGTAAGTACCTGACAGGATCTCAGCCAGCAAACTGTATAGTTATTTATTTCAGATCTTATGTCCCATTACACTGATGAGTCAGAATTGACCACAGTTCATGTTGTAGGTATACTCAGTGGCAAAACAGGTGATTAGTGATTCATAAAGGGAAGGAAGCAGAAGTTTGGTGTAGACTCATATAAGTATTATTCTACCCTCATGGATGGTTCTGCTGCATCTGTATCTTCCTGCCCCAAAGCCAAAAAGCAAAGGTTTTAAAGGTACAGGAGCTTTTCATGAAAACAGGTATGTTTTCCTGTTTTTTCAGGAAAACAGATTTGTTCAGAGGGGGTTTGCCTTTGCCATCCTCTCAGGCTAAGACTTGCCCAAGGTCAATGAGTTGCCCAAGGTCAATCCACTACAGTACACTGACTTTCTGTCATTAGTGAACCACTGGCTAATTCAGAGCCCATTCCCACTTACATTTAAACCAGTTTGCAAATCATATTGACACCAGGTTGCGGATTCGACTGAGGCTGCTTATTTCAAGAATGTCTTGCATTTGTGTCGCTTTTTTTTTTACATGCTAACTAGTCTTTTTTTATATGTGTGTGTCAATCATATGACACTCATGTATATGTCATCGGTGCCAACTTGGGCTGCTTCCCAGGGAGTAGGCAGTCAGGGGCTCCAGGATCGAGCAGCGGGGGGGAGGGGGGGGATGGCCAACATGCCTTGTGAAGAGGAGCTGAGGGAGTTTTCTTGGCCAGTTTCCTCAGAGGAGGCTTTGCCATTGCCATCCTCTAAGGCTGAGAGAGTGGGACTTGCCCAAGGTCACCTAGTGGTTTGCATGGCTCAGTGGGGATTCAAATCCTTCTGCCTCCCATCTTTCTTGTCCTCCTTTTCTAAGAGGATTATGCCACCCTGCTGCCACCACCCCCACCTCCCAGAAATTTTGGGACTCCTCAACCCCACCTACCCACTGCGAAGAAGCCTGGCCAGGAGGTCACTCCTCCCCTTCCTCCTCCTCCTGCTGCGGCACCTTCAGGAGTGGCTCTCCATCTGGGAGAGACTCAGCCATTGCCTCTTGGGGTGGGGGGTGGGGGTGGGGGGTAACAAACCTCTGGCAGTAGCAGAGGCACAGTGAGCAGGCAGTCCAGGAGCTCCAGGATTGAGTGGGAACCATGCCCAACATCCCTGGCAGAGAGGAAGCCAAGGGAGTTTTCTTGGCCAATTTCTTCAGAGGGGTTTTGCTTTTGCTGTCCTATGAGCCTGAGAGACTCGAGGCCCAGAGGAGGCAGTGGCCAGGATCCCTGAAGGGAAGGTGGATCCATGAGTCACTGGCCCACCTCAACAGTCCTTCCTTGGCAAAAATCCCTGCTTCCCTCCCTTTTGGGACTTGGCTGAGTTATTATTGCCCAAGGCAGCGGGTTTCCATGGCTCAGTGGAAACCTGGTCTCCAGAATGGGGGACATTGTGGAATTCCTCCTGGGCTGAAGGTTGGAATGTAGAATGGATCCTGGGAAAGGAGAGGATAAAAATGATGGATTTCCCCCAAAAGTGGTGAGGGATGTGATACGCCCCTTTACCAATCCACTGCCTCAGTAATCCCACCCTCCAGTTTCATGTGATTCAGGTCTGTCGTTCCCACTTGCTGAACATGCTTGCTAATCACTTCTTTTCAAAAGAACCGCCAAAAAACTAGTGTCAGGAAAGAGCTGGTTTTTTTGCATTTGTCTCACTTCAAAGTGAGACATAACGACTGCAGTCGCATCTTAAACTGTTTCCAATGGGAACGAGGCACAAATAAAGCAATCACCAAATCGATGTAAAGCGTGGTGGGAACGGGCCCTCAGATTCACTTAAATTTGAAATGATGTGGCAGCAGTGGAGTGGAGTTCTACTTTCTATACATATGAACATCATTCTTTATATCCTGGCTGAACTGACATGCCATCACACTTGATATGGGCATCTACACCTCAAATTGGAAATGATAGGGCCACTGCATGGAGAAGATGGCAAAATGCTAACAGGGGACAGAGAAAAGGCAGAATTACTCAACACCCTCTTTGCTTCAGTCTTCTCAGAAAAGGCAAAGGCTGCTCCATTATTCTCAGCCTTTGCCTTTTCTGAGAAGACTGAAGCAAAGAAGGAGAGTATAGGAGAATTTCAGCACAGAATAAATAAAGAGCTAGTACAGGAATACCTGGTTAATCTAAATGAATATAAGTCTCCAGGACCAGATTAACTACTGGGTACTAAAAGAATTGGCAAATGTAACAATATTTGAGAACTCCTGGAGAACAGGAGAAGTCCCAGCAGACTGGAGGAGGGCAAAACATTGTCCCCATCTTTAAAAAGTTGGAAAAAGAGGATCCCAACAATTATCACCCAGTTAGTCTGACATCAATACCAGGAAAGATTCTGGAGCAGATCATTAAAAAGAGAGTCTGTGAATATCTAGAAGATAATTCCATAATCACAGAAAGTCAACATGGGTTTCAGAGAAACGAGTCGTGCCAGACAAATCTGATCTCTTTTTTTGATAAAATTACCAGCTTGGCAGATGTAGGGAATGCTGTGGATATAGTATATCTTGAGTTCAGCAAGGCCTTTGACAAGGTTCCCCATGACATTCTTGCAAACAAGCTTGTAAAATGTGGGCTAGACAAGGCAACTGTTACATGGATTTGTAATTGGTTGACTGGCCACACCCAAAGGGTCCTCAACAATGGCTCCTTTACATCCTGGAGAGAAGTGACAAGTGGGGTGCCACAGGGTTCTGTCCTGAGCCCAGTGCTATTCAATATCTTTATTAATGACTTGGATGACACTATTGGGGACATAGTTATCAAATTTGCAGACGACACCAAATTGGGAGGAGTAGCTAATACCTCAGAAGACAGAATTAAAATTCAAAATGACCTGAATAGACTAGAAAAATGGGCCAAAGCTAACAAAATGAAATTCAACACAGAGAAATGTAATATACTGCACTTTGGGCAGAAAAATGAAATTCACAGATATAGGATGGGGGACACCTGGCTGAAAGAGACTACATGTGAAAGGGATCTAGGAGTCCAAGTAGACCACAGGTTGAAAATGAGTCAACAGTGTGTTGCAGCAACTAAAAAGGCCAATGCAATTTTAGGCTGCATCAATAGAAGTATAGCGTCTAGATCCAGGGAAGTAATAGTGCCACTCTATTCTGCTTTGGTCAGGCCCCACCTGGAATACTGTGTCCAGGTCTGGGCACCACAATTCAAAAAGGATATGGAGAAACTGGAGCGTGTTCAAAGAATGGTGACTAAAATGGTGAAGGGTCTGGAAATCATGCCTCAGAGAGCTGGATATGTTTAGCCTGGAGAAGAGAATCATAGAATCATAGATAGAATCATAGAATCATAGAGTTGGAAGAGACCACTAGGGCCATCCAGTCCAACCCCCTGCTATGCAGGAAATCCAAATCAAAGCACCCCTGACAGATGGCCATCCAGCCTCTGTTTAAAGACCTCCAAGGAAGGAGACTCTATCACCTTCCGAGGGAGTGCGTTCCACTGTCGAACAGCCCTTACTGTCAGGAAGTTCTTCCTAATGTTCAGGTGGAATCTCTTTTCCTGTATCTTGCATCCATTGTTCCGGGTCCTGTTCTCTGGAGCAGCAGAAAACAAGCTTGCTCCCTCCTCAATATGACATCCTTTCAAATATTTAAACAGGGCTATCATATCACCTCTTAACCTTCTTTTCTCCAGGCTAAACATCCCCAGCTCCCTAATTCGTTCCTCATAGGGCATGGTTTCCAGACCCTTCACCATTTTTGTCGCCCTCCTTTGGACACACTCCAGTTTCTCAATGTCCTTTCTGAATTGTGGCGCCCAGAACTGGACACAATATTCTAGGTGGGGCCTGACCAAAGCAGAATACAGTGGCACTATTACTTCTCTTGATCTAGACACTATACTTCTATTAATGCAGCCCAAAATAGCATTGGCCTTTTTAGCTGCCGCATCACACTGTTGACTCATGTTCAACTTATGGTCTACTTGGACTCCTAGATCCCTTTCACACGTAGTTTCATTCAGCCAGGTGTCACCCATCCTATATCTGTGCATTTTATTTTTCCGCCCTAAGTGCAATACCTTACATTTCTCTGTATTGAATTTCATTTTGTTAGCTTTGGCCCAGCTTTCTAGTCTATTCAGGTCATTTTGAATCTTGATCCTGTCCTCTGGGGTATTAGCTATTCCCCCTAATTTGGTGTCATCTGCAAATTTGATAAGTATGCTCCCAATTCTGTCATCCAGGTCATTGATAAAGATGTTGAATAGCACTGGGCCGAGGACAGAGCCCTGTGGGACCCCACTGGTCACTTCTCTCCAGGATGAAAAGGAGCCATTGTTGAGCACCCTTTGGGTTCGGCCATTCAACCAATTACAGATCCATTTAACAGTTCCTTTGTCTAGCCCACATTTTACAAGCTTGTTTGCAAGAATGTCATGGGGAACCTTGTCAAAGGCCTTACTGAAATCAAGATATACTATATCCACAGCATTCCCTTCATCTACCAAGCTGGTAATTTTATCAAAGAAAGAGATTAGATTTGTCTGGCATGACTTGTTTCTCTGAAACCCGTGTTGAGTTTTTGTGATTATGGCATTACCATCTAGATGTTCACAGACTCTCTGTTTAATGATCTGCTCCAGAATCTTTCCTAGAACTGATGTCAGACTAACTGGACGATAATTGTTGGGATCCTCTTTTTTCCCCTTTTTGAAGATGGGGACAACGTTTGCCCTTTGCCAGTCTGCTGGGATCTCTCCTGTTCTCCAGGAGTTTTCAAATATGATTGCCAATGGCTCTGATATTACTTTTGCCAGTTCTTTTAATACCCTTGGATGGAGTTCATCTGGTCCCGGAGACTTAAATTCATTTAGATTAACAAGGTGTTCCTCTACTATCTCTTTACTTATTCTGTGCTGAAATTCCCCAATTCTGTTCTCTGCTCCATTATCCTCAGGTTGAGCACCCTTTGCCTTTTCTGAGAAGACTGAGGCAAAGAAGGTGTTGAGTAATTCTGCCTTTTCTCTGTCCCCTGTTAGCATTTTGCCATCTTCTCCACGCAGTGGCCCTACCGTTTCCTTCTTCTTCCTCTTGCTGCGGACATATCCAAAAAAGCCCTTTTTATTGTTCTTAACCTCTCTAGCAAGCCTGAGTTCATTCTGCGCTTTAGCTTTTCTGACTTTACCCCTACACATGCCTGCTATTTCTTTGAATTCCTTTTTCGTGATTTCCCCCTTTTTCCATTTCTTATACATGTTCCGTTTCAAACTTAGCTCGGTTGAAAGTTCCTTAGTCATCCATCCTGGTTTCTTGAGACACCTCCCGTTTTTCTTTCTCACTGGAACTGTTTGAAATTGTGCCTTCAGTATCTCCCTTTTGAGAAAGTCCCATCCGTCCTGAACTCCTTTATCTTTTAGTATTTCTGACCATGGAATCGCCCTCAATACTTCTCTAAGTTTACTGAAATCCGCTCTCCTAAAGTCTAGGATGCGTGTCTGACTCTGCCTGGCTTCTCCTTTCCACTGTATTACAAACTCCAGGAGAACATGGTCACTTCCACCTAATGATCCCACCACTTGCACCCCATTAACCAAGTCCTCCTTGTTGGTTAGGATCAGATCTAAAATAGCTGACCCCCTTGTTGCCTCTTCCACCTTTTGGACCATGAAATTGTCTTCCAGGCAAGTGAGGAATTTGCTAGACCTTGAGGATTTTGCTGAGTTAGACTTCCAGCAAATATCAGGATAGTTGAAGTCGCCTATCACTACTACATCTCTCTTTTCTGACTGTGTGGTCATCTGTTCTAGAAAGATATCATCCAATTCCTCAGTCTGACTTGGGGGTCTGTAGTAGACTCCCACCGTAACACCCTTGTTGTTTCCCTCCCCTTTAATTCTTATCTAGATGCTCTCCACCTGGCTTCCATGATTGATGTCCAGGATCTCTTCACTGGTGTAAATATCTCTGACATATAGTGCTATTCCTCCTCCTTTCCTGTTTGGCCTATTTCTCTTAATAAGGTTATACCCCTCTATTTCCACATTCCAATCATGAGACTCATCCCACCAGGTTTCAGTGATGCCTATTATATCATATTTGCCTTGTTGTACTAGGAGTTCGAGTTCATCTTGCTTATTTCCCATGCTCTGTGCATTAGTGTAGAGACATCGCAGACCATGGTTCCCTTTTACTTGCTGCCTGTGCAAGTTTTTTTGCCTCCCACTGTTGGGTCCTTGCACTGTTTGCCTTGTTTCCTCTATGTCAGTTTGACTATTTACGCCATCCCTTTTGCGTTCCTTAATATTGTCTCCCTTCCCCTCGGAACTCAGTTTAAAGCTCTCCTGATCAAGTTCTTGAGACTGTTGGCAAAAACATTTCTTCCAACTGGCGTGAGATGCAACCCGTCTGTTGCAAGAAGTCCCTCCTCATGGAACCGCAGCCCATGATCCAAGAATCCAAATCCTTCTCGGCGGCACCATCTGCGAAGCCAGTTGTTCACCTCTGCTATTTTCCTCTCCCTTCCTGGACCATGCCCTTCAACTGGCAGAAGAGACGAGATGACAACCTGTACACCCATTCCTTTCAGCTTCCTACCAAGCGCCTCGTAATCCCTTTTGATGTTCTGAATGCTGTGTCTTGCAGTATCATTAGTTCCCACGTGGACCAAAAGGAAGGGGTATTGGTCAGTAGGCTTGACCAGTCTTGTCAGCCTCTCTGTCACATCCCGGATCTTTGCACCTGGAAGACAGCACACCTCTCGAGACATCTTGTCAGGCCTACAAATCACTGCTTCTGTACCCCTCAGCAAGGAGTCCCCCACTACGACCACACGCCTCCTCCGAGGCTTAGCAGCGACTGTTCCCTCGGGTGGGACTCTCAGGCTCCCTTGCTCTGTCCCTGAAGTCTGTCCATGCTGCTCTTCTTCATCCTCCTTGATAAGGGAAAGAGCTTCGAATCGATTCTCTAGCTGCAAGCTCCCCGAACAATTCCTTCTTGGTTTACTACTCTTTGTGACATTCCTCCAGCTGTCTGCCTCCTCTGTTTGGCAAGTGACCTCTTCCACCCTAGCATCTTCCTCTGCATGGTACTCATCCAAGATGGTTAGTTCTATTGTGTCCAGGAAATCCTCTTGTTCCCTAATCTGCTGAAGTGTAGCTACTCTGGACTCCAGCTGCTGCACTTTCTCCTCCAAGAGTGCTACCAACTTGCACTTGGTGCATGTGAAGTTCTCCACTACTGTAGGCAAGAAGAGAAACATCCCACAAGAGTTGCAGGTGACTGTGGCAGATCCCTCGTTGTCCATACTGCAAAGTCTTTAGTAATAAATATAACAGTCAATCTACTGGGAATACTTCTTTAGGGGTAAGTACTGGCTGCTATCTTACACTTAAAGGGAAGGTTCTGTTTCAATATCTGATTCTAACCTAATGCCACTTGAGCAGAGTTGTTCAGTTAAAGAAAACTAAAATTCTCTGGAAGGTGGTATATAAAGCTAGTCTGCTAGCTCTGCCCCCTTGTGACTCACAGATGTGACTCACAGAAGCTCCTCCCCTTCAGCAACAAGCACACGGTCTCAAGCACACGGTCCCAAAATGGCTGCCAAGCAGCTCCTCTCCTTCTCCTCTCTCTGGCCGGACTGTTCTGGAAGGCTCTGGAAGGTGGTATATAAAGCTAGTCTGCTAGCTCCGCCCCCTTGTGACTCACAGATGTGACTCACAGAAGCTCCTCCCCTTCAGCAACAAGCACACGGTCTCAAGCACACGGTCCCAAAATGGCTGCCAAGCAGCTCCTCTCCTTCTCCTCTCTCTGGCCGGACTGTTCTGGAAGGCTCTGGAAGGTGGTATATAAAGCTAGTCTGCTAGCTCCGCCCCCTTGTGACTCACAGATGTGACTCACAGAAGCTCCTCCCCTTCAGCAACAAGCACACGGTCTCAAGCACACGGTCCCAAAATGGCTGCCAAGCAGCTCCTCTCCTTCTCCTCTCTCTGGCCGGACTGTTCTGGAAGGCTCTGGAAGGTGGTATATAAAGCTAGTCTGCTAGCTCCGCCCCCTTGTGACTCACAGATGTGACTCACAGAAGCTCCTCCCCTTCAGCAACAAGCACACGGTCTCAAGCACACGGTCCCAAAATGGCTGCCAAGCAGCTCCTCTCCTTCTCCTCTCTCTGGCCGGACTGTTCTGGAAGGCTCTGGAAGGTGGTATATAAAGCTAGTCTGCTAGCTCCGCCCCCTTGTGACTCACAGATGTGACTCACAGAAGCTCCTCCCCTTCAGCAACAAGCACACGGTCTCAAGCACACGGTCCCAAAATGGCTGCCAAGCAGCTCCTCTCCTTCTGAAGGTTAAGAGGTAATTTGAAGGTTAAGAGGTAATTTGATAGCCCTCTTTAAATATTTGAAGGGATGTCATATTGAGGAGAGAGCAAGCTTGTTTTCTGCTCGTCCAGAAAATAGGACTCGAAACAATGGATGCAAGCTATAGGAAAAGAGATTCCACCTCAACATTAGGAGGAACTCCCTGACAGTAAGGGCTGTTTGAGAGTGGAACACACTCCCTCGGAGTGTAGTGGAGTCTCCTTCCTTGGAGGTCTTTAAGCAGAGGCTGGATGGTCATCTGTCGGGTATACTTTGATCAAGAGTTCCTGCATGGCAGGGGGTTGAACTGAAGGACCCTTGTGGTCTCTTCCACCCCTATGATTCTCTGATTCTATGAAATTGCTGTAAGAAATTACTAGTCACTGATTTCTAAATTAATAACTAAACATGTTTGTTAAATTTTCAGAAAGATTAATGCAACATGTGTCCATGTTCAAATAATGTGTCATATTTGAGATACATCTGGTGGCCATGATAACTGGAGGATTTGAGGGGTTCTAGTCTCCAAATGGTAACATTTCCAAGCTCTGATAACATCGCAAAGGTTTTCCAGCAATGGAATTAAAACAAAACAAAACAAAACAAAAGATACAATTTAAGAAAAATTATCTGAAATATTGTCATGTTTCAGGATCAACTACAACTAATGGCACCAAGCTTTTCTGTCCTGTTCAAACATACATCTATAGAACTAGCCTTCAGGTTTCTTAATTCTTAGGGCTAGCACCATTCTACAAAGACATATGAGTGATGGCAGAGGCTTGCTAGGCTTTGGGAAGAAGCCATTGATTCTGGGAATGAAGTAATAAAGATCTGTTCTGACTGGAAACATGTCTTCCTTTACACAGCCAAGCATGATCTCTTAAGAAAGATGTCCCACTATTAAATGATCACTGCAATGGCTGGATTAAACCTGAGAAGGAATTCTGGAAGCAGAAGATGTTATGATCTAGGTGTATATTTGATTGTTGAAAATAGCTTTGGTAGCAGTGTTCTGTACAAATTGGTGCTCATTTGGAAACTGATTAGGGATAATAGTAAACAAAGGTTGTTGTGTAAATGAAGGGTGCCAATACATTAAATGTTCAGAAGCTGGCCATTGTAACTGGTTACAAAGATTATCATTTCAACAAAGAGAATAATAATGCTAATTCAGTGCCAGGAAAGGCTGTAGCAGTTCATCATCATTCTATTCAGGGAGAAAAAAAAGGCAGGTCCTTGCTAAAAATTATTACTAATACTGAGATATAATCCTCTTAAAATAAGCATACAAATTCAAGAAGGATAAGTATATTAGTGTCTATTAGCAATTATGTTTAACCACAAGTCTCCATTTTCAGAGACTGCATACCTCAGCTTCATAAAAAAGCATAAATAATAATTGTTAGGTTAAAGTTTACAGAAAGTATAAACATAATCCATGACTGACAGAATTAAATGGCTAGTTTTTCATCCCGTGAAGAGTTATGAATTCTGCTTAGCAGAAACCAGTCTGAAAGTGACAAACCATGTTTGAAATGAAGGGAAGCTCCAAATGTTGCTTATGCTGGGACTGGGTTGAATCTTTTATTCAACGAAATGACATTATTCCATACTCTTGTATTGTGTCTCTCCTAACTGGAACTGTGTGCTTCCAGAAATGCACTCCTTCCCTGCACCCTATTGCTAGAGTGGGGCATAATCTCCCCTGACATGGAGGGAGTTGTGTGGGACGCTCCTACACTGCAGGAGGCATCTTGCCCACCTAGATGTAGGCATGGAAATGATAAACATACATGAGTGAACTGATGTGTGAATGAGAGTGTAGGGGCCTCACACTGACCCTGCTTATTTTCCCCCTCCAACACTATCTACTGTTGACATACAGGCCTTTGATGGTTTGCCACAAGGTAACATGCACCTCACATAAAAGAATTTGCTTATCTGTTTTCTAGAAATACTTTGGGAAACTGTACTATTTATTTCTATATTGAGCAAGTCTTTGCAGTCTCTGGGCATAGCTACTATTCAGACAGGGGTTCTCATCATGATCAAGGTATAAATGGAGAGAGGAAGCAAATTCTTCCTTCATGCCCCTGATTGTGACCAAATCACACTTCATTAAATTGCTATCATTGTACTCCCTTGAAACATATTAGGAAATGTGGAAACCTCTTTGAAGGTGCTTTTAGTGTACTAAATGTTACTTGTTGGTAATCCAAGGATAACTTATCAATCTCTCCATAGGGGGATGGGGGGGGGTGGAATTGGAAAAGTTACTTTTTTGGACTGGGCCCTTATGCACAATATAGCATGCTAGCTGTGGGATTCAGGCAGTCCAAGAAAACCAACTTTTCTAGGCTCTGGGGAGAAGCTTTGGTTCTATCATGAAGCAGAAGCTGCAGTCGGCAGTTGATCCAGTGTAGCACCTTCTTCAGTAAGGAAGGCTTTCCTGGTTCCCTCTCTCTCTCTCTCTTTTGCTTGAAAACAGGAATGTCAGGTTTGTCTTAAATCTGTCAGTGTTTGGAATCAGAAATCTAAAGAATTGGAGAGAATATCACAGCTACTTGATCCAAGAGGAAACATTCTTCAGTTCAGACATTTATATTAATATACAGTAATGACATTAATCACTCAGTACAGTAGAATGCAACAAGCAAAGCAGCCATCTTGTCTCAAACTTAACTCTTAATTTATTCCTTGGTATTTTTAGAGATTTTCAGGTATATGTTGCATAGATCTGCATAGTCATTTGAGGATGTGTACAGGGAATCATTAATATGTTTTTCCCTGATTATAACAATAGATTGCTATGGAGCAAGGAAAGGAATTATGTGGCCTTCCAGATGTTCAAATCCCAGAAGTCCTGGCCAGCACAGCCAATGGTGAGGAATACTGAGAGTTGTGGTTCAACAGCATCTGGATGACTGAACAATTTCCACTCCAGCTACAGAACATAGTACAAATATATTATACGTACATTCAATATTGCCAGCCATTTAGTTGTATTGTATTTCTTTGTTCTTACGTCTGGTCAAAATTTGTAAAACTCACAGTAAATAATGAAGGCTCAAAAAAGCTTAGAGATTCTTTATCTTTGTACCCATTGTTTATGTCCACATACATACTGTGCTAATTTTATATACAGACGGAGCAGGAGCAGGAAGAATCCTTGCAAATCATTGGAATTTATCAGAGGTAGCCTATTATATAGAACATTTTAGAAAGGGAACACCTACAAACAAAGTAAATCACTTTAAGAGGTGACGTGAAAATAAGCATAGGCTGAAGGTTAGAAAACAAAAGCCAAGAATTTATAAGAATAAAAGTCAGAGTATAAGCTTTCAACAGCCATTCCACTCTCTAAATAGCAAAGCCTAGTAGCATACCATCAATGGTACTATGAGTACTGTGTAATGCCAACACTGTTCTAAGCCTCTTTCTGAACATAGAAAGCCCTAAGGGTTATCAATGTACACTATTGCAAGAAGGGTTTAAAGTGCAGACTTAAATAGAACAAACTTTAAAACACTAAAACAAGTACTTGTCTAAACTAGCAACAGGAATAGTATGCGGTTTTACCATGACAATACCTAGTTCTTCTGGAGCCATTTTAAATGCACTGAACAGGCATGCAACCCTCAGTCTTATCTTGGCAGCTATTTGTGCTTAAATACCATGTGCTGTTACTACTTAAAAAAAAAATACTCCTCAGGGCTGTTAAGCCCTCAGTGATGGTAGGTTTTCTAAACTTACAATACTTGCATTGTTTGTGCCTTTATTTGGCTTTCTCACATTAGCTTTAGACTCTGGAGGTCTGGAACTCCTTCCTTCTGTGGTGTCCTTCCAGCAGCAGGCAAGGACTTTTTTGTTTCAACAGGCCTTTGAGGAAATGTCTATGGAGAAAGCAGTTTTAATAACGTACTGTATTGTCCTTGTTTCCAACTTTTTAATCACTGTATCAATAAATTGATTTTTACTTCTATTGATTAAAAATAATTAAAATTATATTTTAATTTTAAAATATTATTACTAAGGTGAGCTTTTATGTGTATCTTTTAAATTTTTGTAATCAGTCTTGAGTCTCAGGCTTGGGAAAAGGCATGATATAAATATATATCATCACCACCATCACAATCCTGCAGCAATAGCAGCAGCAGCATGGGAGTAACTGTGATGTGATTTTTCTTGGTCATAAAGTTAATATCATAATTTTATTTAGGAGGTGGGGAGCTCTTGCTGTGATTCATCCCTATGCTACCATTGCTCCAGTTTCCCGAGCCCATGGAGAGTACCTGTGCATCAGACCAATCTTGAGCATGGGTTGAACCACTGTTATTTACATCATTGTTACTGTTGGACTTGGTCATTGCAAAATACTTCTAAATGAGCTTTACTTGAAATAGATCCAGGGGCTCAAACAGGTGCAGAATGGGACTGTTCTCTCTCTCAAGACTGGAGCAAGCAGGCTGTTTGGATTGTGATATATCAGATAATACTATTCAAAGCCTCAGAGTATTCTGCCTTTTTAAAAGGCTTGTGTGCAGAAGGTTCCTGCTGTTTGTCCCTTCCTGATAGTGAACTGTCTGCTGGGTCAAAGCTGGTCTGATCAGGAACAGGCCAGGGGCATTTTTTTTCTAGTTCTCAGTTGTGTAGCTCCCTCCCTGAGGTGAGCTGCCGGAGCCCCTTGCTGGCTGCCTCCAAGGCATGCTCCAAGTCTTGTTTATTACTATTGGCCTATTCCTGACTGCTTTACTGGCTCCCTCCCTTTGTTTCTGCATCTGCTACCCTTTTGTGTTGCTCCCCCACCACCACACTTTTGTCAAACTGGTTAGCAAAATGATATTTGTAGTGGGGAAGGGAGATGGAGTTTCGAAGCACTTTTCACAAGGGTGGGCAGTTTGTCCAGCGCTATGGGGCTACATTAGAAGTAAAGCTGGAGGGTCATTGCTAATTTTACACATTTGCATTACCCTTTATTTATGTAATTTGCATAATCATTTTCAGGTGAATAATTTGAGTCATCTGTGAAAAAACCAAAGAGCCCTTAAATTATAATTACCACAAAAATGATGAAGTTGGTATTCTTTTTAATTTGAGCCATTATTTCTTATTCTTTTTTAATCCAGCACCTGAAGCCTAACTTCAGATTTATTCAGGAGTAAGAGTAGAAGACCTTGTAACTTGGTCCAAATGTGTAGATTTTGCTGCAGGTGGGGTAGCAGATGATCAAGATTGGGGTTACCTAGATGGTGAAAAATGGGGAGAGCTTCCATAACTTTGGTGGTAGTGTTGAAGAGAGAATTTCATCAGGTGATGCTTGTTTATTTGGTTGCATGAGAAGCATCTCCTCCTGAAATTCCCTCTTCTACCCAACTAGCAAAAGTACAAGAATTTTTTCCAATTTTCTGTCTGATAACCCTAACCAGAATATCTAAACTGTGTCCTTTCTCAGTGCTAAAACAACACAACTCTTACTTGCTTGATGAACTTTGCCAGTTTGAGTCTATGTATGCATGTATATGTGTGTGTGTGTTTCTTTAAGACTGAAAATGAGATAAAAATTTTACTGTAATGTAACCTACTGATCTCTTTACTTCTGAGGCTGTGCTGGCTGGGGGATTTTGGGACTTGTAGGAATTTGGAATATGGGATTTGTTAATAAAGCTGAGCATAGGGACATTAATTTCTAAATTGTATGAATCTCCATTGAAAGGCTATACCTGTTGACATTCTGCATCTCTTACAACTTTTAAAGTAAAAGGGTAATGAGGCTGTACAAAATACTTTAGACTGTATGTGGTGTACCACTGTGTTACCTGCAACAAAGAAGCCAAGAAAATGCAATACTGCTATCTATAAAGGGTTACACATTTGGGGATAAGGGTGTGTAGGTGTGGATGTGTTTTGGCTAACATTTTAATGACTTTCCACCTGATTTGCATAATACAAACATAATATGGAAATATGGCTGGCTAGATTTATAGCATTAGAATATGGCAACTGAGGGAGGGCTTGGTAAGGATGTAGAGGAAAATTAACAAAAGACTGAATAAGTGCTGATGGGGGGAGGCGGGAGGTCAAAGACCAACAAGCAAAGGCAAAGTGTTTGGGAAGGCAAATTGACCTGAGAGAGAAAGCAGAGAAAAGAAAAAGTGAGGAATTGTGGGGCTTCTATAGCAGCTGAAGATGGTGCCAGATGGGGGTAGCAAGTGTGAAGGACTGGGGCATGTGTGAACCAAAGAAAAGCTGGATGTTTTGCTAGTGCTATAATAAATGTGTGCCTTTCACAGGTGACACATGAAACACTGTTATCTTCCATAGTTGCTTTCCCATTGTGCCAGCTGGTGGCTCCCATGTCAATGAGGTGGCAAATTAACTCGTTTCTAAACTTTAATGGAATCCACTCCAAATTTTAAAGGAGCCCTCTCAAGTTCTGAACCTATTTTAGTACACAGTTGAACACCTTGGATAGTACCTTTAGACCCTGGACTAAAACTCAGAGTTTTACTCACTGCTCCCTAATATGAAAGCTACCAACCACCTGTGCTTTTCCACTGTGTTTGAAAAAAAGATTACAATCTAGGATTGATTTCTCATTTAAATTAAATTTACTTCCAAGACCAGACTGCTGTTGTGTTTTGAAATGCCTGTAGTGAAATGTAAGGCATAATCCTTCAATGGGATAATCTAGTAAACATCTTAAAGGAGTGGCATGTCATGTGAACAGCTCCATAATCATATGCATATATAGATAAGCACATGCTTTACAGCTTGACAAGATCAGGCTACTTTATCCTCCAGTGAGATCTATAAACCTACCATTGAAAAAGACACACACAGTTTTCTATGTCCTAATCCATCACCTTGTGGATAATTGTTCCAGTTACAGTGAATGCTCATCTCCTGCAAAGTGTTCTTTCCTGCTCTTTTTAAGAAGTAGTTTTCAGTCTATATAGTCAATAAGAAATACAACCTTTGCTTTACCTAATCGGCAAACTGTTATTTAGCTCCAGCAATAGATCAAGCATTTGCACACTGCTGTGGGGAATGGTGAAGTCTGATGTCAACAAAACACAATTCAGAATGAGTGCAGAGTCAGGAAATTTGGTACAATAGATAATAAATAGTGGAAACAAGGAAGGATTAATATTACATGAGTCTTTTGACAAGGCAACTATGGTCAAATCTGCCACAGATCTGTGTAGCGGGACAACAGTAGTCAGCAAATAAAAGATTGGCTTGTGATGGTAAGCCTATTGACCAGTAATTGAATACAGGTATATGGCTGACCAGTGTTAGCTCTGCTTAGAATAAATCCATTGAAACAATCATATCTGTTGTTTTAATATGCACGAATAGTATATATACTCTGTATAAAATATTTGTAGTATGCTTCTCACTTGCCCCTAACTATTTAATTCCATGAATCCAATACCCTTTAATTACACATCTGTGATATGCTATAGTTTCCTATGTGATGTTTTGGTTTCTTTCTTTTGCATATGCATTAAACCATAGTTACTAGTTACAATGAGCATTGAGTAAGGATTCTGAAATAAGGAAAGCTGAAAATACATTAGCAAAAAGACAAAGGAAATGTACATAAAACCAGTATTGATTAGTTCCCTGTTTGCAAAGAAACCAGTTCAACATTATCTTTCAGTGCCAACTCTTTGCCAAATCAGACCTTTGTTGTTGCTATGTGCCTTCAAGTTATTTCCAATTTATGGTGACCTTATCATGAGGTTCTCTGGCCAGATTTGTTTAGAGGAGGTTTGCCAATGCCTTCCTCTGAAGCTGAGAGAGAGTGACTTGCCCAAGGCCACCCGGTGGGATTCCATGGCCAAGTGGGGATTTGAACTCTGGTCACGAGTCCTAGTCAAACATCCAAACTACTATGCTACACTGACTCTCAAGCAGACCTTACTGTTAAAAACAACAACACCTAAATCTATATCTTATTTCCACTCTACCCTAAAATAAGCATGGGGGAATGGTCTGTATAAGGACCCCAATATGAGAGCCTAAATTTAATTTAATTCTCCATTATTATTATTATTAATTATTATTATTATTATTATTATTATTAATTTTATTTGTATAGCACTGTAAATTTACACAATTTAATGCCATAGAGTTCCAATCAAGGTCAAGCTTATTGTGTTTACAGTTTGCATGACAAAATAGTAAACAGTTCTTAATAAGTTACCTTTTTGCAATATAGACAGGAGATGATTGTTACTGTTAGTATATTCCAGAAAGATTTGCTCACTCATTACTGTTACGCTACTTTTACAGTTACTATTTTTCCATTGAAAAATGCAGGAAAATTATTTCTTGTTCCCCAAAAGTGGCAACTTCATTTATTGTAACCCAGAAATTCTGAAAAAAATAAAATAATAAAATACATTGGAACTCAATCCAACCCAGTTCCACCATGAGATGTCACCCAGGTGATTTTTCCTTCCTCCTCCCTCTTCTCTTGCTTAGACTGAATCACCAAACACACCCCGTAATGAGTAACAGGCAGGCAATCTGTTCCCATTTCATTGAAAATAGTGCATTACATCCATGGGTGTTACAGGTAAACAGGCAGTTCAATTCCAGCTTGTTACAGCAAAACTAGTTACCAAAGTAACACATTAGAAAGGTTCATGGCTTCCTAACCCTGGACTTTATCACAATGGCAAAAAAGATAGGAGCATAGCGGGATGCTACCATCAATATTGTGCAATAAAACCATGATTATCACACAACATCATGTGACGTCACGATTATCCTGTGATTATCCTGTGAATAAAGAGGAATTCTAGTGCCTCTTTTTATTCACAGAAAATCCTATGAATAAAAAGTAGACTTTTGCCCTGGCTTAGTGCTGGGAATCTTGGGAATTGTAGTTTATTGTAATACCAGAACTCTCAGAAAGAGAAGGCTAAATATCTCACAAAACTACAGTCCCCAGAATTCCCTAGCACTAAGCCAAGGCTGTAAAGTGGTCTCAAACTGGATTATTTCTTGAGTGTGTTTTAGACATAAGTCTAGATCCATGCCAGTGACTAGAGGGAATCTAGCACTAGCTCTTAGGGATTTACATGTCCAATAAACATTCTTACTCATTACTAAAGGGGCTATACTTCTGATAATATTTGAAAGTACTTTTTGGTATATCTTTTTAAGCCAGTCTTCATACAATCAAAGGATCATGTTATTGACATGCCACTCCCAACCCACTTCTTGTGTATTCCAGTTTCCTGAAGATGAAGACTACTAGAAATCGGGTATCATCAATCATTGGAAATTGCAATTTTAAAATATTATTTAAAATGTGGCAATTACAGCAGCCTGGGCTTGTGAAGCAGTAAAGATATTAATCAGTTGAATAATCCACATTAATCAGTTTGTTTTCTCCCTCCCTCTCTCTTTCTCTCTCTCCCTGTTTGTGTGTGTGTGTGTGTGTTTGAGAGAGAGAGACAGAGAGAGAGATCAATGTGATGAACTAACCCATCTTCAAATGAGACAAGTCTGCTTGGAATTTCAGAAGTATTAATGAAAGGGAAAATTATTGAGGAAGGCTGCAGAGGTGTCTTAAAATAATGGCTTAGGAAGACACAACATCGCCCATGACTTCAGATCCCAATTGTTATCACTGTACATTTGAATTTAAAATCATTCAAAAGATGCAGGGTCAAGGGTTGCCACAATGAAGGGAGGAAAAACATCTGGTTTGTTTGTCATTTTTAAAGAAAATATCTGCAGACTTCTGAATGTATAGCACCAATGCTGGCAAACCTGTATTTAAAATCTGACTGTTTCTATTGGCATAGATTTTGTGAGGTGCAGAGAGAAATCAGCATATTAAAAAGGTCTGTATGGAAACTACATAGCAATGCCAGAAGCCATCTTGTGCCAGCTGATTAAAATGAATAATCTGGGACATTGCTAGATCACTAGAGCAAAGAAAAGATTGTCCACAAGATGAAACAACATTTAGACAGTCACAAAAATGTATTTTAAATTAAAAACCGGATGGGGTGCATGATGATTGATATTGATAATTCATTGTTTCACTGAGAAGAACAAAATATCCAGTATTGGATAACTCCCTGTGGAGAAAAATGAGGGTGTGTTCATATATACATGGCTTACATTAGTATAAACAAAATGTAATGTAAAACATATGAACAGAAAATGTGCAGGGTTAAGATAATTCCATTAGATGTGTAATATAAAGAATCATAAATAAGGAGAGGGACATTTCAGGGATCCATACATACAAGAACTGGTTCCTTCTCTCTCTGGAGACCATGTTTGACACTGTTGGGTTCACAGTTATCATAACCTACCTTTTTTGGGGAGGGGGAGGGGGCAAATCCAGCTGGGATCTCTTCCTTCTTATTCCTCCCCATCTCTGTACTTGTGCTATGACTCCTCAAAGGTGCCATGTATAAAACGTAGGTACAGATTGTGGAGTTGTTGTTTCCTGTTCACCAATATCCTTTTGCAGGAGAAGGGCTTTCATCCATATTGTGGATTCAAGACGGGTTGGGGGGGAAAGGAAAGACTCTCCAGCTGATATTGCAGTAGTACTACTACTGTTGTGGCCCAGGAGCCCTACATCTGTAAAAATGGCTAAGGAGGGGGAAGATGGCAAACACTCTCACCAGAAAAGATCTCTCATTCACAGAGCTGGTGGTTGACACAGGCAATTGAGCTCTTACAATAGAACTGTTTGTCTTCTGGTTTTAGATGGCTTTCAGTCCTCCAAATTGCTCCTTGAATAATAGGGGAAAGCAATTTGAATTTCAGTGACAGATTGGACATAACAGGTTGCAACTATTAGGTCTAATTTTACCATACTGAGAAATAAAATTGCCTAAACATAAACATCGATCACTGATGCAGTAAATTAATTTGTACAGGAAAAAGTAGTTTAACTGCAGTGCACATTAAACATAGAAAAATTTCAAAATTACTGCTCTCTGAATTAATTTGTACACTTGTTTACTTGTTCAAAACACAGCGTAACTTCTCTTCTTTCACATCCAACCTCATTCTGAGTTGTATTTTCCAAGGCATGGCAAATCATGCTATTTGGAGTAATAAATGCATGTGGTTTTAAACTATTAATAGGCATTATTGTCAATACCAGTTTGACTTCAGGCTGGGAATCATATCTTAGAGAGAAAAAAAAACTTCTGCTGAAGTAGATGCTTAAATTTGTTAAACATACACAATGTTAACTTTTATGTAGGCAAAAATAATTTTTTTAATGGATTATACAGGAACCTGGCAGATTTTTAAAAAGTAGCCAAGTGGCAACTTTCCTTGTATTTTACTACACTGAAGGAATTAATAAATAACTTTCTCAAATATCCCTTCTCTTTTGCAGGACCAACATGACATTTTAATAGGTCTGAATGATGTTTTGCTAATTATTGAAAGTAGAAGAGGTAGCATGTAATTTAAAGATTTGAGATTATATTTAAGTGAAGGCTTAGAGAGCTTCTTAACAAAAATTTCTACCTACCTTTTATTTAGATTAACATTTCCTATTTTATCCTGCTGGGTAGAGAGGACTGATGATCAGGAATTTAATTGAAAAACAGGTGTTTTCATCCAAGGCAGAAGTACACATTACATGTAATTCCACAATTATTTTTTCTGACCTTCCTTTTGAAAACCACAATGCAGCTCCTGGGGGTTGCAGTTTGAAGCGGAACAGCACCCCAAAGCTTCTTTTACCCCCACTGAAGAAAAAAGGGGGCATAAATCCAGTCTGTGATCTGAACTGAAACTGACTTGAATCATTTGCTGATCTGATTCATAAATTCTGGTTAGCCTTCTATATTCATGGATTCTTTGTATATGGATTAAACCATCCATGGCTTGAAAATATATTTTTTTAAAACTCCAAAAAGCAAACCTTGATTTTTCTATTTTACTATGCCATTGTATTTAATGGGACTTGAGGATCCACATTCACACACAGAGAAGGGAAAGGGTTCCAAGCAGTGCTCACTCAGTTGCAAGCTAGTCTCATGTTCTGCTGTTCCACACTTGCAAATTAAACAGATAAATTCTGCTAATTCAGAGGGATACACTCTTTCCATAGGCAGGAGTATATGCACGGATCCAAGCAAACTGTATACGCACTGTATATGCACAGATCCAAGCAAACCTTATAGAAAGGAAAAAAGTAAAAAAAGTGGTTTCCTCATCAAATAACTGGAACTTGTCTGTAATTTGCAAGGATTGAAAGACTGAGCCATCAGAAAGCCAGTAATCAAAAGGCATGGGGCCTGAATGTTACTTGCTCAGTGTTTATTATCCAAGAAAGTTGGAAGTCAGTCACCACATTCAAAAGAGGAAAGTGTCCCTGCTTCTGTCCTCTGTTAGCTAGCCCATTTTTCGTTTCACTAGCCACAGTACTAGCTGCTCATCTCTCTCTGTCTTTATCACATCTCAGCCTAGACTCCTTCTATCTTCATCTCCTCATGATCCCAGTACTTTACCTACCCTACCTTTTTTTCTCTCTCTTTTCACTGATCTGCATCTTCTCCAATCTACTTCGTTGTTATCTCAGACCCCACTGCAGAATACAATGTAAGGGGTACAGCACAAGCCAGAAATATTGAACCACAGCAATATTGAACTGATATTCACCCACAGTTTGATGTTGTCATGCCCATGTAACTATCAATGCAGCTAAAAGGTTAGCATTTCACTACAAAGGAGTGTCATTGTCTTTGATTAAATTGCAGCTGCCATGTTATATAGTTAACCCTCCTATCCACAGATTTTTATCCATCAATTCAACCATCATTGGCTTGAAAATATTTTTTAAAATACATAAATCTACCTCCCCCCCCAAAAAAAAACCCCACGAGCTTCCAGTTTTACCATTTTATACAAGGGATATCATTTTACTATGCTGTTGTATATAATGGAACTTTGAGCACCCACAGATTTTGGTATCTATCCTGGAACCCAACCCTACCAAGGGTCCACTGTACAGTTATACCACTGTTATGGAGGAATTCATTATGAAAAACCAAGTGTAACTCATTATATTCTAGTGCCAGCCCATGATTGTCCATGGACAGGATTTCAATTCCTAATTGATTCTTTATCTGCATTCTTCCAGTATAGGGATTTCATTTGTGCTGAACAAGTACACTTGTAAATTACAAACATGAATTACAAGTTGTTCTTGCAAAACTAAAGTAACCTTAAGCAACATGCGTACACTGTGTAAGCAGAAGCCCCCCACCCCTGGTTTTAAAGGGAGCTGTCTAAACAGCAGTGGAACTGGATCTGCCAATGCAAGTCATCTTGATAGAATCTAATTTGCCATTTTCAAAGTCGGTATTTTGATTCCACTACAGTTCCAATAAGTGACAGATTTTCATGTCTCTAAGGCCCTGACAAGGGCAATTCTCTCAAGAGAAGTGACTGGAGGTAGTTGGAAGATGATTTCTTCAATTCTCCACTGTACTGACACTGAAAAATAACAGACAATTAACAGAGGGTTTTCATTTCATTAGGATGCTTGAGGTTATCACTAACATTAAACATCCTGTTAAGTGGCTGGAATTTTTTTTAAAAAAAGAAAATAAAGTTCGGGGGGGGAGGTATAAAGCAAGGTATGTGTGGAATCTACTGTAGGAATTGAAATGTAATTAGTAGCATGTTTGTAAAGAAAATCTATGTATGAATTCGGATGTTGTCCAGTTCCATTGGTGTGCCATATAATGCAATGTTAATTAAATGAAAAACACTAATTCATTAATAGTCAACATTAATGAAAAAGACTGGAATGTGAATTAATTTAATATAATGTCTTTTTTAATTGAAGGTCTTAGACATTTCATAATACTTGTGCTTGCACAGCATTATTAGTTTTCTATTTTAAAGCAGTACAAGAAGATCATAATTGCATTTCAAGATCACACAAATTTTTCATCTAGTCCAGAATAATGTTTCCAGCAGCAGAAGCCAGCCAGATGCTTGATGACCTATATTCTTCAGCATGGCACATACACTACCTTTCCTATGTTTCCTATGTCCATTGACACAATGGCTTTCTCTAAAGCTCTGCTTTCTCTTCTCTGTCCATCATTTCTGTCCATTTCCAGAGCTGGAAAAGTTACATTTTAAAGGGAATTGTTACAAAAAAAGGTAACTCAGTTTTCCTTGTTTTACAGAAGTGTGTGTGAGTGTGGGGGGTATTTTTAGAAAGGAAAGAAAAATGCTTAAAATTTAAAGAAGTTTCCAAAAAGCTTCTTTAAAGACCCAATGTAACATGTAAAGAATACATTGTACCAAAAATGTACTGTGTTAGTAGCTGTTCAATGTTTTAGGAAAGATCCATCAATATGCCATTAATATACCTTAAAACAATGCATTATAGAAACATTGTTATTTGTAATATACTACTTCTAAGTACTGTCCACTCTGTAGACTTATCCTTGTCCTTGACTTTCAACTTGTTTGCTCTACTTTGACTGATTCTCTGATTGTTTAACCTCTCATTCTGAAACATCTACCTCTTTCAAGACATGTCTGTGCACTTCCTTTAAGGAGGAGAAAGAAAAGGAGGAGGCTGTAGTCCATGTGCTTGGGTGAGATCTAATTTAATTTACACTTGAGCCATTGCATTCTGGGAGCCAGTGCTGGGAGGCTACTTAAGGCTACTCAAGGCTAGCAGAAGCTGCATTTCCTTTAAGGAGGAGAAAGAAAAGGAGGAGGCTGTAGTCCATGTGCTTGGGTGAGATCTAATTTAATTTACACTTGAGCCATTGCATTCTGGGAGCCAGTGCTGGGAGGCTACTTAAGGCTACTCAAGGCTAGCAGAAGCATCATTTCCTTTAAGGAGGAGAAAGAAAAGGAGGAGGCTGTAGTCCATGTGCTTGGGTGAGATCTAATTTAATTTACACTTGAGCCATTGCATTCTGGGAGCCAGTGCTTGGAGGCTACTTAAGGCTACTCAAGGCTAGCAGAAGCTTCATTTCCTTTAAGGAGGAGAAAGAAAAGGAGGAGGCTGTAGTCCATGTGCTTGGGTGAGATCTAATTTAATTTACACTTGAGCCATTGCATTCTGCGAGCCAGTGCTGGGAGGCTACTTAAGGCTACTCAAGGCTAGCAGAAGCTGCATTTCCTTTAAGGAGGAGAAAGAAAAGGAGGAGGCTGTAGTCCATGTGCTTGGGTGAGATCTAATTTAATTTACACTTGAGCCATTGCATTCTGCGAGCCAGTGCTGGGAGGCTACTTAAGGCTACTCAAGGCTAGCAGAAGCATCATTTCCTTTAAGGAGGAGAAAGAAAAGGAGGAGGCTGTAGTCCATGTGCTTGGGTGAGATCTAATTTAATTTACACTTGAGCCATTGCATTCTGGGAGCCAGTGCTGGGAGGCTACTTAAGGCTACTCAAGGCTAGCAGAAGCATCATTTCCTTTAAGGAGGAGAAAGAAAAGGAGGAGGCTGTAGTCCATGTGCTTGGGTGAGATCTAATTTAATTTACACTTGAGCCATTGCATTCTGGGAGCCAGTGCTTGGAGGCTACTTAAGGCTACTCAAGGCTAGCAGAAGCTTCATTTCCTTTAAGGAGGAGAAAGAAAAGGAGGAGGCTGTAGTCCATGTGCTTGGGTGAGATCTAATTTAATTTACACTTGAGCCATTGCATTCTGCGAGCCAGTGCTGGGAGGCTACTTAAGGCTACTCAAGGCTAGCAGAAGCTGCATTTCCTTTAAGGAGGAGAAAGAAAAGGAGGAGGCTGTAGTCCATGTGCTTGGGTGAGATCTAATTTAATTTACACTTGAGCCATTGCATTCTGCGAGCCAGTGCTGGGAGGCTACTTAAGGCTACTCAAGGCTAGCAGAAGCATCATTTCCTTTAAGGAGGAGAAAGAAAAGGAGGAGGCTGTAGTCCATGTGCTTGGGTGAGATCTAATTTAATTTACACTTGAGCCATTGCATTCTGGGAGCCAGTGCTGGGAGGCTACTTAAGGCTACTCAAGGCTAGCAGAAGCGCGCGCCTAA
The DNA here is from genome assembly GCA_034509955.1 of Urosaurus nigricauda. Classification (NCBI taxonomy): domain Eukaryota; kingdom Metazoa; phylum Chordata; class Lepidosauria; order Squamata; family Phrynosomatidae; genus Urosaurus; species Urosaurus nigricauda. Next base: position 194,777,197 of record JAOEGL010000004.1, on the reverse strand, counting down.
CGGCGCGCGAATTTTGATTTTTTATTTTTTTTATCTAGTCAAGGAGGTGTTTAGAGAATAGAAGAGGAGCCGGCCTGAAGCATCAGAGGAAGTGAATCAGAGACTTGCCTTTGGAAGGAGCTTTTAGCCAGGAGCTCTCTACATAACTATAGGCCCCGTGACTTGAACTCAGTGACAGAGCTTGGGAACAAAGGCCAAGTCTAGCAAGGGAAGCCCACAGTCTTGTTTCAGTGCCTCCTTAAGACTTCTCAGTATGGACACTGAAGGCCCTGCAGCAGTCACCTGCAACACTTGTGGGATGTTTGTCTTCTTGCCTACAGAGGTGGCGAACTACACCTGCCACAAGTGCAAGTTGGTAGCCCTCTTGGAAGAGAAAGTACAGCAGCTAGAGGAGCAGATATCTGCACTCCAGCATCATAGAGAGCAGGAGAATCTCCTGAACAGAACAGGCCAGAATGTCTTGGGTGGGAAACAGAGAGAGGAAGTTGTTGGGGTGGAGGAGGTCACTCCACATATAACAGAGGTAGATGCTTGGAGGAAGGTCACACACAGAAGTAAGGAAACCAGGGAACGTTCTGTGAGCTGCTTGCAGCTGCAGAATCGCTTTGAATCTCTCTCTGTTGTCAGAGATGATGAGGAAAAGCAGCAGGGACAGACATCAGGGACAGAGCAGGGGAGCCTGAGAGTATCACGAAAAGGAACAGCCACTGCTAAGCCTCGGAGGAGGCGCGTGGTGGTGGTGGGGGACTCCTTGCTGAGGGGTACAGAAGCAGTGGTTTGTGGGCCTGACAAGATGTCTCGGGAGGTGTGTTGTCTCCCTGGGGCAAAGATCCATCATGTGACGGAGAGGCTGACAAGACTTGTCAAGCCTACTGACCGTTATCCCCTTCTTTTGGTTCATGTGGGAACCAATGATACTGCAAGGCACAGCCTTCAGAATATCAAAAGGGATTATGAGGCTCTGGGAAGGAAGCTGAAAGAGATGGATGCACAGGTTGTCATCTCATCTCTACTCCCGGTAGAAGGGCATGGTCCAGGAAGGGAGAGGAAAATAGCAGAGGTGAATAACTGGCTCCGTAGATGGTGCCGCCAAGAACAGTTTGGATTCTTGGATCATGGGCTGCGGTTCCATGAGGAGGGACTTCTGGCAAGGGATGGACTGCATCTCACGCCAGTTGGCAAAAACGTTTTTGCCAACAGTCTGAAGAATCTGATCAGGAGGGCTTTAAACTGAGTTATGTGGGGGAGGGAGACATTATACTGGAAGACAAAAGGGATGGAGAGAATAGTCCAAGTGGCATAGAGGGAACAAGGCAAACAGTGCAAGGACCCAACAGTAGGAGGCAAAAAAATGTGCAAAAGCAGCAAGTAAAGAGGACACATGGTCTTAAATGTCTCTACACTAATGCACAGAGTATGGGAAATAAGCAGGATGAACTTGAACTCCTAGCACAACAAGGGAAATATGATATAATAGGCATCACTGAAACCTGGTGGGATGAGTCTCATGATTGGAATGTAGAAATAGAGGGGTATAACCTTTTTAAGAGAAACAGGCCAAGCAGGAAAGGAGGAGGAATAGCATTATATGTCAGGGATATATACACCAGTGAAGAGATGCAGGAAGTCAATACTGGAAGCCAGGTGGAGAGCATCTGGATAAAAATTAAAGGAGAGGGAAATAACAGGGATGTTACTGTGGGAGTCTACTACAGACCCCCAACTCAGGCAGAGGAATTGGATAATGCCTTTCTAGAACAGATGACCACACAATCAGGAAGGAGAGATGTAGTAGTGATGGGGGACTTCAACTATCCGGATATTTGCTGGAAGTCAAACTCAGCCAAATCCTCAAAGTCTAGCAAATTTCTCACTTGCCTGGAAGACAATTTCATTGTCCAAAAGGTGGAAGAGGCAACAAGGGGATCAGCCATTTTAGATCTGATCTTAACCAACAGGGAAGACCTAGTTGATGGGGTGCAAGTGGTTGGATCCTTAGGTGGAAGTGACCATGTTCTCCTGGAGTTTGTTATGCAGTGGAAGGGAGAAGCTAGGCATAGTCAGACATGCACTCTAGACTTTAGGAGAGCTGATTTCAATAAACTTAGAGAAATACTGGGAGTGATCCCATGGTCAGGAATACTAAAAGAAAAGGGAGTTCAAGACGGATGGGAGTTTCTCAAAAGGGAGATATTGAAGGCACAATTTCAAACAGTTCCAATGAGGAAGAAAAATGGAAGATGTCTCAAGAAGCCAGGATGGATGACTAAGGAACTTTCAAATGAGCTAAGTTTTAAACGGAACATGTATAAGAAATGGAAAAATGGAGAAATCACAAAGGAGGAATTTAAACAAATAGCCAGCACATGTAGGGGTAAAGTCAGAAAAGCTAAAGCGCAGAATGAACTCAGGCTTGCTAGAGAGGTTAAGAACAATAAAAAGGGCTTTTTTGGATATGTCCGCAGCAAAAGGAAGAAGAAGGAAACAGTAGGGCCACTGCGTGCAGAAGATGGCAAAATGCTCACAGGAGACAGAGAAAAGGCAGAATTACTCAACACCTTCTTTGCTTCAGTCTTCTCAGAAAAGGCAAAGGGTGCTCAACCTAAGGATAATGGAACAGGAGACAGAATAGAGGAAATTCAGCACAGAATAAGTAAAGAGGTAGTACAGGAATACCTGGTTAACCTAAATGAATATAAATCTCCAGGACCAGATGAACTACATCCTAGAGTATTAAAAGAACTAGCAAATGTAATATCAGAGCCATTGGCAATAATCTTTGAGAACTCCTGGAGAACAGGAGAAGTCCCAGAAGACTGGAGGAGGGCAAACGTTGTCCCCATCTTCAAAAAGGGAAAAAAAGAGGATCCCAACAATTATCGTCCAGTTAGTCTGACATCAATTCCAGGAAAGGTGCTAGAGCAGATCATTAAGCAGAGAGTCTGCGAACATTTAGAAGCCAATGCCATAATCACAAAAAGCCAACATGGGTTTCAGAAAAAGAAGTCATGCCAAACGAACCTGATCTCTTTTTTTGATAAAATTACCAGCTTGGTAGATGAAGGGAATGCTGTGGATATAGTATACCTCGATTTCAGTAAGGCCTTTGACAAGGTTCCCCACGACATTCTTGCAAACAAGCTTGAAGAATGTGGGCTAGACAAGTTAACTGTTACATGGATTTGTAATTGGTTGACTGGCCGAACTCAAAGGGTGCTCAACAATGGCTCCTTTTCATCCTGGAGAGAAGTGACCAGTGGGGTCCCACAGGGCTCTGTCCTGGGCCCAGTGCTATTCAACATCTTTATTAATGATTTGGATGACAGAATTGGTGGCATACTTATCAAATTTGCAGATGACACTAAACTGGGAGGAGTAGCTAATACCCCAGAGGACAGGATCAAAATTCAAAATGACCTGAATAGACTAGAAAGCTGGGCCAGTGCTAACAAAATGAAATTCAATACGGAGAAATGTAAGGTTCTGCACTTAGGGCGGAAAAATGAAATGCACAGATATAGGATGGGGGACACCTGGCTGAACGAGACCACATGTGAAAGGGATCTAGGAGTCCAAGTAGACCATAAGCTGAACATGAGTCAACAGTGTGATGCGGCAGCTAAAAAAGCCAATGCAATTTTAGGCTGCATCAATAGAAGTATAGTTTCTAGATCAAGGGAAGTTATAGTGCCACTCTATTCTGCTTTGGTCAGGCCCCACCTGGAATACTGTGTCCAGTTCTGGGCACCACAATTCAAAAAGGATGTGGAGAAACTGGAGCATATCCAAAGGAGGGCAACTAAGATGGTGAAGGGTCTGGAAACCTTGCCCTATGAAGAACGCCTTAGGGAGCTGGGGATGTTTAGCCTGGAGAAGAGAAGGTTAAGAGGTGATATGATAGCCCTGTTTAAATATTTGAAGGGATGTCATATTGAGGAGGGAGCAAGCTTGTTTTCTGCTGCTGCAGAGACTAGAACGCGGAACAATGGATGCAAACTGCAGGAAAAGAGATTCCACCTCAACATTAGGAGGAACTTCCTGACAGTAAGGGCTGTTCGACAGTGGAACACACTCCCTCGGAGTGTGGTGGAGTCTCCTTCCTTAGGGGTCTTTAAGCAGAGGCTGGATGGCCATCTGTCAGGGATGCTTTGACTTGGAGTTCCTGCATGGCAGGGGGTTGGACTGGATGGCCCTTGTGGTCTCTTCCAACTCTATGATTCTATGATTCTATGATTCTATGATCCTCTGATTCACCTGAATGCTTTAAGAAGAGTTTTGAAATGGTTCGCTTTGCCCATTATAAAATGTACTTCTCTGTCATTTTCTTGACTAAGCAATATTACAAGAGAGAAATATGCACCTATTTCTTTGAGTCCTCAGTGGCTTCTTATCCATGTTTTGGTGCCCAGATAAGTCCCAATTCACAGCTTCTCTCTGCTCAAAAACTTTTATAATGTTGGATAACCCTGTGGCATCTTAAAAACTAACAAGTTTATTGTAGTGTCAGCTTTTGTGATTTTTGTCCACAAAAACAGCATACTGTAAATAGTTGTAGTAGTGTTTAAAGTGCCAGAAGATACCTTGCTGGTTTTGCAAAATAATAATAATAATAATAATAATAATAATAATAATGATGATGTTTATTTATATTCCGCTTCTCTGTCACCACCCGGAGCAGGTTACAATGATTAAAAAACATCAAGATAAAAACAATTCCGATAACCCACAGCCCCACTTCCCACCCCTTAAAATTAAATTAAACCAATGTCAGATTAAAATCCAAGAAAAATTACAACATACAACATAAAACATAAAAGGCAGCAAGTCGTTCTATGGACAATGTAGATGTAAACTTCATAGATAAAGTGCTGGGAGCTGGTAAAAGAACGCAACCCAATGTCGTGAACTAGTGTCGAGGCCAGGAATTAAGGTGTTTCTGGGAAGGCCTGCCGGAAGAGATGCATCTTTAAGGCTTTTTTAAAGCTATCAAGGGATGTAATAAGACGCATCTCATCCGGCAGGTCGTTCCATAGCCTGGGAGCGGCAGCAGAGAAAGTCCCCCGGGAGGTCTGCGACAGCCTTGTTTTCAAAGGCTGTAGTAGGTTTCTCCCGGAGGGTGCGGGGGGGGGGGTATTGTACTGGGAGAGGCGATCCCTAAGATAAGATGGACCCGAGCCCTGTAGGGCTTTAAAGGTTAAAACCAACACCTTGTACTGTACCTGGAAACTAATCGGTAGCCAGTGGAGGGACTTAAGCACTGGTGTTATGTGCTCGCACCTCGATGTAACAGTAATAAGCCTAGCTACCATGTTTTGGACTAGTTGAAGTTTCCGGGTTAGACACAAGGGTAGCCCAAGTAGAGCACATTACAGAAATCCAATTGTGAGGTTACCAAAGAGTGTACCACAGATTCCAGGTCCTTCTGATCCAGGAAAGGGTGCAGCTGGCATATCAGCCGAAGCTGATAACAAGCACTCCTGACAGTCGCATTCACCTGATTAGTCATGTGAAGCGACGGGTCTAGGAGTACCCCCAGGCTGCGAACAGCGTCCGTCGAGGAGAGTGTGACTCCATCTAGGACCAGAAGACATATTCCCAGACCTGGCTTCGGTCCTGTTACTGTGAGTACCTCCGTTTTGTCTGGATTTAGCTTCAATCTGTTTTCCCTCATCCAATCCATTACTGCCACAGGACAGTTATTGAGAGGAGAGACGCCATCTGTCGTGGAGAGGTATATCTGAGTGTCATCAGCGTACTGAAGACACTGAGCTTCATGCCTCCGGATGATCTCACCAAGCAGCTTCATATAAATATTAAACAGCATTGGGGACAGGATGGTGCCCTGAGGGACGCCACAATTAAGCTCGATCTTTGAAGAGCAACTGTCCCCGAGCCTCACCCTTTGGGATCTGCCGGAGAGAAAGGACCGGAGCCACCGAAGTGCGGTGCCTCCGATCCCCAACTCCCTCAGCCGGTCCAAAAGGATGGAATGATCTATAGTATCAAAGGCCACTGAGAGATCCAAGAGCACAAGCAGGGTCACACTACTCCTGTCGATGCTCAGGCAGAGGTCATCGGTCAGAGCAACCATGGCAGTCTCAACTCCATGTCCTGTCCTGCCAGTTCGAAATGGATTCAGATAATCAGTTTAATCCAGGACAGCTTGGAGTTGGTAGGCGATTAATATGGATAGTCTTCTTGATCGTGCCCAGAACCTTCCCTTCATGTTTGCTTATCCTCTATTCCTTTTGTTTATATTTAGAGAATATTTCTTTGTATATTTAGATAACAAGTCTCCCTGCTTCTTCCTGTCACATATTGTGAAAATATAGCCCTTCTTCTCTGTTCTTGATGAAAACTCCAGTTACCTCCTTATCTGACTACTGGAAGCTTCTGTTGTTATACCTCAGTGCTCTTTTCTCCATCAGCTATCTCAGGAATATTCACCACTCTTTCTATACACTTGAGATAGCCATCATGATTTCCTTGAGTTCTAACTGGAGGAGTATGTGAAATCACTTTATACCACTGGCTCATCAAGTTTAGGGTTATCTGCTCTGTCTGGCAGCTGCTCCTCAGGGTCTTAAGGCAAGAGACCTTTCTAGTCCTACTTAGAGATATCTGAATTAAACCTGGGATCTTTTGTGTACATAGCATATGATCTGCCATTCAACTAAGACTTTCCTATCTGTTTCTGTATGCAGTAGAAAATTGCTTCCCCATGATGTGAGCTGTACAGTGTCTGTGAATACTCCCATCCTTTTTATGGGATTGATCACTTCAGTTTAGTGATAAAAGTATATAATGGGGCGATCTAGGCTGCCCAAGAGGGGCGGTCCACGATCGCCCCAAGAAGCAGTGAGATGACGCCAAGGCTGCCATATGGGCAGCCTCCGCAGCCTCATCTCACTGCTTCTGGAGGCCTCTGTGAAGTGGCAAACTGCCACTTCCCCATGGCCTCCAAGCAGGGTTCAGCGGGCACCTGCTGCACCCCGCTTGCGGAGGTGGGGCTGAAGGGAGGAAGGGGCTCCTTTTTTTGCACCACAGAAAGGGCACGATTGGTGCCCTCCCACGGCACAAAAGCATCATCATGTGTGCAGTGCATCTAAAAGCTGCGCACGTGATGATGCTTTCACAGTGATTTTAAAATGGTGGAGCCCATACGCTTTAGGCCTAGGGAGGGTGTAAAAGCTACGCCCTCCCTAACCCTAAAGGCGGCACAAAGAGCCCTTATCTTGGCTCTTTGCGCCAATCTAGATTGGCCCAATGGGCCCAGCCCAGTGATTGTTATATTCACACTTTCTCACTGTCTAGTGACCCACCATCTGGCTTCTTTACCACTCTCTCTATGTTCAGAGCTTGGGCACTTTAGTATTAAATTAAAATTACCATTATTGATTTTAATGAACCATTTAAGGTTTACAATGCTTCTATTAAAAAATCACAATACTGTAAAAATAGTATGTAGAGAGATCTTGCAGCACCTTTGAGACTAAGAATTTTATTGGACACAAATTTTTTGCCTGTTATGGGCACTGAAATGGGATGCTCGGGGGTGCATGCAACTGAGAAAAAAACCGGATTTTATCACACACAGAAATGTCCTCAAAACAGCCCCATTCCAGCACCCAGTGCCAGGCCATTTCTATTCAGTGCTGAGGCGCATGAAATGTTCAGGTCAGAAGACTTCTGACTGAACCAAAGGATGCACCTCAGCACTGAATGGAAATGTCCTGGTGCCAGGTGCAGAATGGGGCCATTTTGAGGACATTCCCATAATGCAATAAAACCAGTTTTTTCTTGGTCACACACGCCCCCAAGCGTCCCCTTCCAGTGCTCACAATGGGCAAAAAAATGTGTCCGATAAAGTTCTAACTGAAATAAAGAAGTTGGCAACATGAGCTTTCATAGACTTCAACCTACTTCCTTAGGTGAAGTGTAAAAAATAGTTGCACAAGCAATTGCACTTTCTCAAGCATCGTGCAAATGCAGTCTCTAGTGCAGCCAAACACTATGCAAACAGCCCACCATCTTCTTGCACATTTTGTCTTTGTAATCTACTGTTGCACAACTGGTAAGCTCAAGGTCTTGATGACCATAATACACAGTCAACTGGGGAGAATGGACAAGACACATTTCCTGAGGTTAAACAAACCAAAGATCAGTCTAAACCAAGAGTGGAACAGGTTAACTGATTTTTCTCTACCTTAACATTCATTTGTCTGTAGTAGCACAGCACTGTCAATATAGTGTACAGCTTCTGATAGATACCAGGTTCTCCTCAGCAGAAGAGATCAGCCTGATAAGATAAGGTAGCCTTTTAAAAAAACCAGGAAGAAAGGGAGAGATTTAGGAAGTATGTTAACTGCTTTGGCTGCTGAATACCCCCTGGTAGCCAGAGATAAGACACCTTGAGCTTCTCACAAGATTTTAGACAGGATGTAAATGAAGCAATAAAAAAAATCAGATCCAGCAGATATTCTCCTGCTCACTCTTTTCTCTTTCCCAATTGTGCCAATCGAAGACTTAATTTACTATATTTCACACAGTGCTTCCATTCTAGAGACAGGAAGGTGCTACAGGTCATTTTAGATAGTCTTAAAGGAAAGATATCTGTTTTTCTGACGAGACCCATATTTCAGGCAGCTAATTGTGATTTCTAGAATTTTTATCCAGATGGAATCCAAATGTAAGAAAAGTAAAATATTGCCTGCATTCCCTTTTCATTTGCAACTGTATCAAACTACAAGCAGCTTTGCAGTTCAAGATACAATAGCAAAAATATTTAATCAATAACTGTTGCCCTCTGTTAGATGAATGAGTTAGATTTCCCTGCCATCTGTAGAGTTTTTGTTTAAAATCAGCCTCATACAATGGGGCAATCCAACACATACTAGAGGGAGTCAACCTTTATTGACATGTAAATTATATTTATAGTCTTTCTCTGCTTTATGCTATTAAACTGTTCATAGTTCTAGGTAAACGACTAGCATTTGTGTCTGTGCCCTTTTTTTGTGGAAAAAAATTCTCTCTTTTGCCTTCATGTTCATTTTTGGTGTCAGAGGAAGGATGGATGTTGGTTCTGTTTGCCAACTTCAAATTCAGAAGTCATATTCACACAGGTATTTGTACAAATTAAAACATCAATTGTTGTTTTTAGACCATGTAGGAGCCAAGAGCATCTTGCACTAAATTAGTTTGCTCTGCATTCAAACCAAGACAAATGCATTAGCACATTTCTCAAAATATAACAAAACATGTCATAGTAAGCCATGACAAGTCAATAAAAGGACAAATTAAAACAGCAGTACAACTGTAATACGGAACTTTCCATTGTTCCTTTGCATAAGGGAGGAAAGTGCCTGCTTCTACTGTTCCTTCACTGCTGTGCTGCAAAGTCTAAGGCCTGAAACAGACGGGCAGAAAGAGGCGCCCTTGCAGCATGATTAGGGTTTGGGAGCGCACAGCATTTGCATGCTCCCAAACCCTAACAAGTAATGGCACCTGCACTATTACGTAACACTGTTTAGAGAGCATATGTAATGGCGCCGCCACAACTGCGCAACTTCTAGACAGAGCTGTGCAGTTGCGGCGGAGTAAAGGCGCCCAATAGCGACTGTGACACTAAAAAGGAGCAGGGTTCCCCCACTCCTTTTTTGCTGTGCAGCTTTGCTGTAGCATCTAGCTGCTGTGGAAAAGTTCTACAAAAAGTTGGTGCCAGACCTCCCTTTTTGGGCAGTCTGTACCACCTCTAAGACACTAGTAGGCAGTGGAAACCCAGGGCAAAATCCAGTTTTAGGGGCCGTTCAAACTATGTTATAAACCGGTTTTCAAACTGGTTTAAAAGGAGGTCATTCACACTTGTGATGGTTTTTCCTGAACTGAATTCCAGGGGAGGGGGCGTAAATCCCTCTTAACCTGGTTCTAACCAGGGATTTCAGCACATCTTTTCAAAAGAACCAGTCTTTTTTTAACCAACCGCCAATGGGAACTTACTGTTGATTCAATTCTGAGCACAGAAAAGAAGAGATTAATGTGCAGGGGGCAGATCATGTCCACACTGCACACTGATGCAGCCCCCAAGCTGGCATCATGTTGCCCGCCCAGTCACATGCAGTGCTCTGTCAGTGTGGTGTTTATATGCCTCATGCCACAGGAGCACTGCACTGCAGTGCTCAGGGCAGCAGCCCTGGTGGTGCAGTGGTTAAATGCCTGTACTGCAGCCACTCACTCAAAACCATAAGGTGGCGAGTTCAAGACCAGCAAAGGGATGAAGCTCGACTCAGGCTTGCATCCTTCCGAGGTCGCTAAAATGAGTACCCAGATTGTTGCGGGGCAAATAGCTTACAATTGTAAACCGCTTAGACACTCCTTAAGGGTATGAAGCGGTATATAAATGAAGCTGTTTTTGTTTTTTGTTTTGTTTGCTGCCGCCATGGTGGAAAAGCTGGCATTTGCCAACTGAAAAAGGAGCGACTTTTTTCCGCTTCTTTTGGGGGTAACAAAAAGCCAGATGGGGGCTGTGGCATGTGGTTGCCACAGGCCCAATCTTGCTTTCTCCATGGAAGCTTGAAGCTGCCCCTTCAGGACCATCTGTTTTGGCTCTATGTATGTTCAGATCATATAACAAGTAGCCTGTCATCACAATTTTTACATCAAGTAAAGTTTCTGTTTTTCAAAGGCATTTCTCCACAAAGACCATAATATTGTTTATCCTAGATGTAACTAGAGAATGGTAAAGCCTGACTTTGTCAGGAGTATTCATGACTCACCTGCCAGTTTAAAATTGGGGTGGGGGGTGGGGGTGGGTGGAATCTTATGAACCATCCACACTGCAGAAATGATCCATTTTGACACTACTCTGACTTCCATGGTTCAATGCTGTTGAATTTTGGGAAGTGTTGTGGCACCAGAGCTCTCTGACAAAGTAGTTTGCTCTGGTTTAAATGAAGAGCAAACAATGTCTCACAAAATTACAGTTCCCATAGTTCCTTAGGACTGAGGCATTATAGTTAAAGTGGTGTCAAACTGGAATGTTTCTGCAGTGTAGATGCAGCCCTAGTTCACCAATGCCACTGCAATATCACAAAGACATTCTAGGTAAAAAACAAAAAACAAAACAGCAACAAGCTGTAAGACTGATCTTTTAGCAGGGATTATCTTGATCCAATACAGGTTACACGCCTAATCCTAGATCAGATGATCCACTCATTAATAGTATTTCTGGCTAGATTAAGTGTCCACTAAGTTTGCCAATTTCACACCTTTACAGCTGGCAGGCAGAGTTTCAGAGTTTCTGCTGCCTCCTCAGGATCAAATGCAACTGAAAGAAAGATCCACAGCCCAAATCTTGCTGGGTGACTTCATTTTTATCATTTATTTTCATGTAGATGTTTGATCATTCAGGGGTTCTCTAACACCATCTTCTCAGTTCTACAATCCTTCCCCCAAGAACGAACAGAGACACTGAAAAGAGTGATGTCTACCAAGTGCTGCAAGATGATCAAGAAGGATACTGTGCTTGATGGCAATGAACAAGCTACCTTTCCACTACTATAATTTCAGTTGACATATGGTGGCTTTTGAATGAAAAGATGGCATAAAATACTTTAAATGAATAATATCTGAATGGGGGGGTGGGTGGATGGAGCAGCATTTTGTCTGGTTTCCTTCCGTTCTTCCTTCCTTCCTTTTGCAAATTACTTTGCATGTATTGATTCTGGTAAATTTATCCATATCACCATCTTTGGCACTAAACCATCCTCAGCTTAATCATAGTTTTCATTTCATGATATGCCTTCTTTAAGCCCTTCTCTTGCCAGACTTTGGCCACACTGCATTCTGTATTGGAGGTGGAAATGATTTTGCCCTCCAGTTGTTGTTGGACTGTAGTTTCTAGCATTCCTTGCCATTGGCTATGCTGATGAGGGCTGCTTGAAGCTCCAGTTCATCTGCATATGGCAGACTGCATGGATCCCACCTTTATAGTAGAATATCTTCAAGAGGTCCTCTAGGAACTGAAACATAATTTTGGTTGGAAAAATACTGTACCTTCCTTTCATTTAGTAAAATGGATGGTTATGTATTTTAGTGTATTGGTGTGTGTATATATATATATATATATATATTCTTAATTAAAATGTTAAAGAAATTACAACATTTTAAATAAAGAATTTTAATTCTGGAGTTTTAATTCTAATTCTGGCATATATATTTTTAACCAGTGAGAATGAAAACACAGATTGGTTGACATGCTGTTAGTTCATCCCAACTAAAGTAGAACCATAGAATGGTGAATCAATGTGTAGGCAAATCCAATTGATTCAGTGGCTCTTGTGTAAATGGCACTAGCAATAGGCTTTAGGTAATTGTCTATTATATAAGATTAATATATTTATTTGGAACCTAAAGTTCATAGCACAAAAATCTATTTGGGAAAATAAGCTTATTACCTAAGCATGAATGGAATATTTGAAATACCTCACTTTGGTGTCTCTCTCTCTCTCTCACACACACACACACCATTATGGCATTAAAATACCTAATATTTTGATTTTAGGATTTAGTCTCTTCTCTTGTCACTTTGTCTGAAACAGAAGGAATCCACCAGATACCATTGTTAATGCAAAATCCCTTTAAGTTTCTCCCCAGTAACCCAACTGTTAGTGCATTTAATTGACCCTCCCAGAGTAGTTTTGAAATATTGATAATTTAAAAAACATCTGTAAATTATAAATAATTTTTAAAGTTCACATTTCTCCTTTGAATACCCATTACAGAGTATTAGTTTTCAAGCAGTTAAATAAGTTATGAGACAAATGAGTGAGTTTAATGTGAGGCCACTGATGTGAAAGAATGTGGCAGTTGTAGAATTAAAGTTGTAATTTTTCCTCAAACTGTTTCTATTTCTTTTGAGGATAAATGGTGAAAACTGAGTTAACAACATATGATACTCAATTTAAAGTGGTGTGAGAAGTTGGCATATTATAACGCCTGCATCTAATAACATAAAATACATTCTAATCAAGCATCACACATTCTGTGACCCTTAGAACTGGAAGCTATTTTGAAACAGCAGAAGTGCAGGACATTGATGCTATAACAACTGATGATTGTGTGAAAAGGATGAATTGTTAAACATCTTGTATTTTATCTATACATTTGGGTTATTGCTTAAATTGAAATTATGTGATGTACTGAAACAATAATGAATTATTTCAGTGATTATTCTAAAATAATGCTGAGTGATTATAGAATGTTTTATTACAGTAGTATCTAAATTCTCTTAATTTGTTTCTCATTTCCTTGAGATTTCTTATTGTATTTTCAAGACAGCTGTTTAGACCATTAGTTGCACATAGATGAAAATGAAGTATAGTGGGTCCTTGTTATCCACTGGGGTTTGGTTCCAGAACCCCCTGTGATAAGAAAATCCATGGATGTTCAAGTCCCATTAAATACAATGGCATAGCAAAATGGTGTCCTTAATATAAAATGGAAAATTGAGGTTTGCTATTTGGAATTTATATTTCTTTTGAATATTTTCACGCCATGGATGCTTGAAAACATGGGGGGGAAATCTGTGGCTAAGGAGGGCCGACTGTATATCATACCCTAGAATCTGAAACAACCATTACAAGTTACATGATAAGGAATGCCCTTGTGCAAAAGTACCTTTAAAGCACCAGAGATCTACCATCTGACTTTCCTTGGTCAAAATAATTCATTCCCTATTTTATATCATTTAATTTTGCTTTGGAGTGTTTGTCAAAAATATCTGTGTGTGTGTATGCATATGCTTGGCATGCCTGTTTTTATGTTAGTGCACATGTAAATAGGCAGGGATATGATATACTGGTGTGTCTGCTTTTGTCCCACTGCTAGAATATATTGCTTTGTCAATTCTTTTTCTGTACAGTATTTTCTTTGAAAGTAACCATTGTTGTAAATCCTGTCCCTGTTAAGGAACCTTACTAGGTTGTACTTGCTCATACATCAAGTTGAGCCCCCTGGGCCCTAGGACAGTTATGGGCCCAAGGACAGGTCCGCCGTTACAGTTAACTAGCCCAGGTAGCAAAAATATATCAGCAAGACCTGCAATTGGGAGGTGCCTGGCCCTCCGATGTACTGTATTTTCTTTTTAATCATGTAGTAATCCAGCAGCTGTAGGCTGCTTGGTGACTGTTGGTTTTGGAAGAAAGCAATGTATTTTCCTGTTCTTATGATGGAAAAGATTATGGTTTTGCTTCAGATGTAGAGTGTAAGTTCAAATGGTTCCATGCAGTTGCACCTCTGTAATTGATTCCAATGATCATCTAATAGGAAAGTCAAGCATTGTGCAGAGCACACCATCACTACCTGGAACATTTGGCACATGAAATGAGGTTAGGCATTCCCCAACTACTTACGTACCATACTTTAGAACCATAATATACTGTGTTCCCTTATCCATCTGTCCCAGACTTTTTTTTTAAATTAAAAAAAAAAAAACAGCTGTGGAGGCTGACAAGAAGATTGAAATGACCAAGTGCCTTTCAATTGACTAATTCTGTTGTGGATGATGAAATATGAGTCAGAATGCTTCCTTTGCACGCTAGCAGCATACCTGCAGTGTGTGAATGATTTGCTGAGATAGTTTTTGACTGCAGTAGTTTTGGAATCTGTAGAACAAAATCTATCCATTTTCCCTCAATCCATGCCACTAGTTCTTTGTGTCTGAGAAGTTCTGTTTCTCCTGCGGAAGTCTAAGCCCCCTTCACAACTAGGCTGAGGAGAGAGGGTGACTGAGGCTAGGCTGAGGACAGGAGGTGAGTGAACAGGCATTTTACTTTCTGTTATATTTACGTATTCATTTATATATTTTATTGCAATGACCAACATTCATAGAATAACTTTACGCTTGAGCACGAAAGCACCACCACCCTCTTTGGGAAACTTCTGCAGGGTCCCAACCACAATATACCATATATTAATTTTTCATGGCATATGCCAGAACTAGGCAATGTCAAGAAGAAAACCACTGCAAAGCTATTTTCATACCCTTTGAAGAAGCCTCTTTTCCAGTTTGAGAAACAAATATATTCTTCATTAGAACTAAATGAGGGGGCACATATCCAGTCAGTTGATCAAATAGTTAAAGATGCAACTTACATGCATTTCATTAGGAGGCACAACTAAATGATCCACATTCGTTACTACTACCACCACTACCACTACATCATCATCATCATCATCATCATCATCATCATCATCATTGCCTTGAGCCAATTATAGGGCAGCATTTTGAAAAGCACTCAAGCCCCTGTTGACTTGGATCATAAGCCTGTTAAGAGCTTTGGCAATGCCAGCCAAAAGAAAGAGGTGTGTGTGTGTGTTTATGTGTGTAAATACAGGAGAACAGAGCTTCTACTTTTCTGCTTGCAAAATAGTCCAGCTCAAATGTGCAAATGTCATGCCCCTTTCTGATGCTTAATCATCTTGTTTAGAAGCCACTCTGTTAATTCAGCAAGCAGCGCCGGGGGATAAGATCACTTTCAAGACTTCACAACTATTGAGGTTGGCACATGAGTGTCTGGCTGCTTGCACCACAGAGGTGCTTTTGTGCTTTCATACCTCCTCCCTCCCACTCCTGTGGAATAGCTCCTCCTGGTATTACTTCACTTTTCTGTTCGAAGAGCATTTTCCCCATAAATATGAGTGAACAGGTGTTACTTTGCCACTAACTGAGTTTCCAGCTGTCCTTCTCCAACACAGACTGGGCAAAAAATCTGTTGTTTGGTCCTATTAGGCAGCCTAGAGTGCTCTCAAGCCTGAGATGGAGGTTTTTCTTGCAGGATGTGGCTGTTTTGTTGCCAGAAGATGGCCAGGAAGGCCTGGCTGGCTAACAAAGACAGTCCTTCAGCAGCTAGGTGCAGTTCCAGCTTTGCATTCCCTTTGGCAGCAGCACAGAGAGTGCAGCAGTGTGGCCAGCCAGCAAAATTAGGAAATAAGGACCTCTTTTATTTACTCAGGCTGCTGAATCATGGGCATTCCTGTCTGCTTGGAGAAAAGTCAGGCAGCTCTACTTTCCACTGGGAGTCTCAAGAGTGTTTGGTACTTTCATCTCGGAGTGTTCACACACTTGTTTTAATGTGCTTTATGGAAATGGTGAAACTCAGCAAGTAAGAGGTGCTGAGGGTGGGGAGGGGGAGCTCCCCACCCCCCACGCCAAATGCACTAACTGTTCATTGAGATGTACATCTTTAAACAGACTTCACAGTCCAAGGAGCTGATTTCTAGCAAATTCTTCCATTGCACAAGCTCAGCCTTGTTTTAGAAGTCGGCTGGTGTGAAGTGCTGGGTTCCCAAAATTAAAAATTAACACAGACATGCTAAATGCATCACATTGAAACACAGAATCTTTGCAGTAACACAAAAAAGGCATTTACAGTAAGTAGCACTTAGTGACTGGTAGGATTTAAAAGAAAATAGGCACACGTGCATACATTCAGGGATGCTTGCTCACTGACATAGCACAGTGGTTGGTTTAGAAAATGTAGTTTATGTCTCTACCTGAAAAAGATATTTAAAATCCACACACACATACACACACACAAAGATTCCTAAACACAATGTATAAGCCACAACATATTACTTCTTTGCGTGTCACTTAGTGGGCTTGTGATGAAATAATTTTTTTAGCACAAAGTTGCATAGAAAAGCTTAAGTTAATAAGAAAAATGTCAAGTTTCCTCAGCATGTAGTTGCACATATTTTTATCTTTCAGCATAAACATGGAACTTGGGATATCCAACTGCTGTCATTCTCCAAGGTCCAAACTGCTTCTGTCAGAGCAAGGAGGAGAAGGGTGGTTTGCCCTCAGCTCCTCTTGCACTCCCTTGAAGCCATACTCCAAAAGGTTGAGAAACACAAGTGCAGGTTTCAATATATTACATTGAATTGCAGGGAATGCAGAAGGAGGTAGTAATCTACTTGACAATGATTTAGGTCATTAATTGCCCTCTGGACTAATTCTGCAAAGAAAGTCCTGTGATACGTTTTCTGAGGACTTGGAAAAGTTGGTGTACAGCTCCCAGAATCCCCCCACCAACACAGCCATCATCTCCAGGTTCTGTCAATGATATTCTGAACTGAGATTGCAGTTTGGTATAGCTTCTTAACTCTCAGACAGTTTTCCCAGCTGAAAAACTCCTCCATTGAGCTCTTTTACCCCAGTTGCCCTGGCATTTGTGAAAGCAGTGCTGTGTGAGCGAGTGACCTTTTTTATGGGAAAGGAGTATAATAAAAAAGTGCTAGGATCCACTTCTCTATCCCAGTAACCTCCAGCATTCATTCACTCATTCGTTCATTGTATTTCTGCCACCCTTTCTAAAATTAAGGCAAGCCCTCCAACATATGTTAAAATAAAAACTTAAAAACCAAAACAATTGAACAAATATATAATAAAAACATCAGATGAAATCATATATTGAGAAGGGTGTTAATAAAAATCAATAAGTGCTTGCTGGAGGGGAAAAAAACTTTAAAAGCTCTGCAGAGACCATTTAAAGGCCCCAAGCAGCTACATTTTGTAAATCAGCAGAGAAAAACGTTTGAAAAGAATAATGGAACTACACATAATTTGTTGCCAGATTTCTACAGTGAGAGGACTGATCATGTCAAGTCATGTTTCTCTCACACAGAAAGCTATATTTACCTAAGCACAATGAAGGTGTTTATGTTGCAAACAAGGAAAATAAAGATGGAGGGTGGTCATGTAAGGACCACCTTCAGCTGATGTTTTCCATGTCAGTGGGATTTACAGTTGGCCTTCCACATTTGTGACTCTGACTTTTGAGGATCTGATTATTCATAGATTTAATTGCTATGTTCTCTGTAGGACTCTCTAGGTCCTCCAGTGTGACTTTGGGACTGTCCACACAGCCCCAAAGGGGTGACCTCCAGCCACCCCTTTTGCAGCCAAATGGGGGCCATGGCAACCATACACTGTAGCCCCAATCTGGCCTTTCCAGGGCGCGAAAAGGAGCCACAAAAGGAGTGGCTCCCTTTTGCACCCTGGAAAGGGCACCATAGCCATGGCTTTATGGCACTCCTTTGGTGCTGCACCATGTGGACACAGTATCAGAGGAAATCAGTGAAGCTGTGCGCCCTGCAGTCTGGCACATGGCATCACGCCATCCTGGGGTGGAGCCGGGGGCATATGTCATGTAGACGCTATGTCCCAATTCTCCCCCCCCCCCCCAGCCAGCCTTTCAGGCCAGTCTGTACAGGGCCTTTATCACACATTGACAATAGAGTCAAGCTGGAAGACATAGAGATTCCTAGAGAAAAATGTTCTCTAGGCATTTGTAGGTCCTCCAGCATAATTCTATGGTAAGTTTCTTGCTAATGCTGACCATAGAGTTGTGGTGGAGGACCTAGAGATTCCTACAGAGGCGTTCTCTCTGATTTAAAAAAAACAGTATTTTTTTATTTGTGGTTTTCCTACTTTCATGGGGGTCCTGTTCATGGGAGGCCAGTGAATATGGAGGTCTCAGTGTAATCCAAAGGAGCTCTTATAGGTGCTGAACCTACATTGTTGATAGGGCTTAACACCTGCAAGAGTTTGTTTGAAGTTGGGACTGAAACCTAGTGGAATTGCCACCTCACAGACATGGAAGTCATCAGATACCTTTGGTAAGAAGCCAGAAAGAACATGAACAAGCTGGGTTTCTGGCTGATGAAAAGAATGTCCGTGGATAGAAGAGGTCCTCCTATTGAGACCCTTCTTTTTTCTTGGGAACAGAGCAACAACATTGCATGCTTTCTTCCTCCTATACTGAATAAATATACTTTAAGGCACTTGAATAGGACTCCAGAAATGCAGTGTTCTTTATAGCAGAAGCTCTTTCCCATACATTAATACCTACCATTCAAAATTTGGAGAATTTACCGTATTGCAAACAGCAGCAGCAGCAACAAAACCAAAACAAAACCTCTCAGAATCTTCCAGCCAACAAGGCCACTCCAGAAAGGTAACATTTTTCAGCACTATTATGCTGTCCTTTCTGCCCAGTGTTCAGATTAAATATGGTTGCCATTTCAAATTTGCCCTGTGCTTCAGGATGGTTAATTCCATATCCCTTCTGGAGAGAGTGTTGCTTGCTTCACCTGCACTTTGGCTTGATAATGTGTCAACAAAGAGACTCCTAACATGAGTTGAGCATAGCAGAATGACAAAGTAAGCCTCAATGGTCTTGTGATTCTGGTCCCCTTCTGTGCAGTTCCAAGCAGACATCCAAGCTCATTTTCCATGTGGATATTTACTTGTAGATTCCACCAAATTTGTATGTGCAGAGTTGCTTCCTGTCTTCCACCCCCATCCTGTTGGTTTTCCCCAGGAAATTCTTTATGATTTCTGTTCATGGCAAAAGGGAAATCATATCAGGTATCAGTGCAGCAAAAGATCCCTTTACAGTGTAGAAAATGTAGAATTTCCCTTTTAAAGTAGAATTGCAATAATTAGCTTTCCACAGTCTTAATATTGTTTTAAATGAGATATCCCTGTAACACTAAGGGTTATTATTCCACTGAATCATTTTGGGCCTGATTCATAAAAATTAGTCAGCCGCTGGTTCAAAAATTAATCGATGTCCCTTCATTATTATTATATCTTTGTTCTGAAAGAAAATTAAAAAGGAGCAAAAGGGAATTGTTTTTTAAAGACTAGAAAGAGGATGCCAAAATATGAGCAAGTCTTTTTATATACTTTTTACATGCTTGGAAGTTTGAGAAAAGGCTTATGTAACAGGTAAAGTGATCAGATACTTGCTACTAAAATAAGAAAGAAAAGATGGGCACGGGTGGGAGATTTGACACAATACCAGCATTGGTGAATTGTTTTAAACACCTATTTGCTTCTGAATAAACATAGAACTGTGCTTCATGTTACAATCAGGGAAGAAAGTCAAAATGTAAGCAGTTTAGAGAACAATAAAGCATATCTTTCAACAAATATTAAGTGTGTATTCTGGAGTAAGAATCATGTGGTCCTCTAAACCTACAAGTCCTATCAACCTCAACCAGCTTAGCCAAAGGTGAGTAATGCTGAGACTTGCAGTCCAAGAAAATCTGGAAGGCCTTATGACCCTCTATGTAGTTAGTTAATTTTAGGATTTTTTTTCCTTAACTTAACAAGTGTCTTCTATATTTTCCTAATATGTAGGTCAAAATTTTTGCAAAATTATGAATGATGGGCAGCAAGATTTCTATTGCTGTGAATATTTTGCCCAGGAACTAATTCGGATAAAATGGTTGTCTGTGCCTCTGTTAAAATTTGTTAGTTAGTGTTCAAGAGAAAAACTAGGAGATTTCAGTTGAAAGACAGTATATTTGAAAAGCATGTGCTTTTCTGGGTGGAGTGCTGGTGACAGAGCAGAGGACATGGAAAGAATTCTATGGACTTGATTCTCCAGGGAGGCTTTCCATGTGCCTGGAGACTTCCACTTCCTTTCCTGGCTGAACACTTCAGAAGGGGAGGGAAAGCCTGTTATTTCTTGTAAGAGAAACCCGAGGAATGGTAATTCAGCAGGCAGGAAATATTTTAAGATGGCTCTTTCCTCTGAAGAGCTTAAAGAAGAAGGACCTGCCAAGGACTAAGGGTGGAACCCAGAAAGGAGGCTATCAGAATGGGTGGTGATCACAGGCTTTTTTTCCCTTGATGTCCAGAATTCTGTCACTGTGTCTATTAGCTTTCCCCAAAGTGATGGCCTCCAGATATTTTGGCCCACAGTTCCCATCATCCTGAGCCAGCATGCCAAGTTATCAATAATTATGGGAATTATAGGGTCAGGCATTTGGTAATAGATAGGTTGGGAATGCCGACAGAGAGAGAGAGAGAGAGAGAGAGAGAGAGAATGAAATAAATGTATGTTAAGTGTGTGTGAGGTTGGAAGGGAGTGCCTAAATGGAGAGTGATATACACAGATTCTTACACATACTAATGTGTTGTTGTTGTTGTTGTTGTTGTTATGTGCCTTCAAGTTGGTGCTGACCTATGCACTTTGAAAGGTTCGTTCAGAAGAAGTTTGCCTTTGCTTTCCTCTAAGGCTGAGAGAGTGTAACCTGCCCAATTGTTCTCATTGGGTTTCCATGGCTGGGTGGGAATTTGAACCTACATTTCCTGAAATTCTAGTCCAGTACTCAAACCACTGCACCATACTAGGTCCCCAGTGTATGGTTCCTTGTTTTTAGAATGAGGGAACAAGCTTTATATAGTGTATTTATTTAATGTTTTATGAAGAAATGAGCTTATTTTGTGTAGGGATACGGTACTCCAATACAGAATTCACTCACCTTAGGCCTTCCAGATATTTTGGATTACATATCCCCTAAACCCCAAACAGCATGGGGAGGGAAGGTTATGACAGACAAATCCAAGTGACAGTCATTTGTCTTTCAATAATAGTAAAAGTTCTCTGTAGCTTTATTCACACACACACTCCTGTTCCCTTCATCCACTTTTCTTGGAACTTTCTCATAGGACACTTACATTATCTCCCTTAAATACTACCCTCCTTAAACAATGCCTTCTTAAAGCCACAGAGCCTTTGGTGCAAACCCTAATCAGTGTGCCTTATTGCACCTAACTCCTAAGTATGTGTAAATGAAACAAACACATACTAATTCCCTATTAACCTAACCACCCCTTTCATCCTGCTGTAGCATCCCCTGGCTTGATTTTTTAGATTGTATGTATCTTGGAGCAGGGACTTATCACTTGGGAAATATTTGCTCCCATGAAAGAGAAACATTACTTTTTAAGATGACAAATTCCAGAATCTCTTAACCAGTGGCCAGGCAAACTGGCATATTCTGGAGTTGTAGTGCAAGAAAATGGGACTGTGTTTTCAAGCTCAGCTTCATCATAAAGACCTTGGGGCTTTCTAGATTGGCAGGAAAGTGTGACATGAAGTTGCCTTTTCCTTAATGCTTAGCAGCTGCACCACAGCCTTTAGATGGAGCTGTGCTGTTCCGCAGTTTTTAAAAAAAGAAGCTGGGAAAACCAGCACCTTTTTAAAGGCGTTTCTTCTCCCCTAAAATGCAAAAAAAAAAAAAAAAAAAAAGCATTTTCATGGCACACTTTCCCTTTTTCTCATCTAAAGGCTAGACTTTCATGCAGCCATGAACACACTTCTTTTTGCCAATCTAGAATGCCCTATTGATGCAAAATGCATCTCTAGATTCTTAATTCATTAAGACAGTAAAAGTCTATCTCCCATTTTATTTCCTCCAACACTATATTAGTGGCTGCCCTAATTTTCAACTGAAATAAGGGGGGGGGGGGTTGTGTGGGGGATAGGTGTGTTGTGGATAACCTTGTCAGAATGAAAACTGGAGAGGACTCTTGTACTTGAAATGGTTTTGTAGAAGAGGGAATTTCAAGTGTTGCTTGTCATTCGACCAGGTAACAAGTGTCACCTGCTGAAATTTGTTCTTCTACACAATGATTAAATGTATGTTATCTCTAGTTCTTACTCTCACTGTCTTAGTTATATAACAGTTTAAGTATCATGTTGTTAGTTATACATAAATGTGGAAAGCCCCCTCTCTCAGAGTAGTAAATGACACAGACTTGTCCAGTATTCAGCTTTCATTTAAAAGCATTGTTGCAGTGGGCAAAGGTCCAGGAATGGTGTTAGTTGTTTTCTCAGAATTAGATAGCTGCTGTCTAGCATTGATAATGAGATGGTGGTGTTATCAGTTTTGAGATGCAGGAAAGGAACAAATCCTCATCTGTTTCCTGTGGATAAGCAAAGGTTCACAATCTAGTAAAATCTTGCTACTTTAAAGAAAACAGACTTGGAATATTTTTCTAACAGCCAGTTTTGACTGTTATGTTGTATGATAGCTTTCTTTCTTGAGATGTAGAGTCTAAGGAACATTATATGTTTGTAGCAATCATTTCAAAAAATGCTTTTCTCCAGGGGCACATTCAAACTTTTTTTAAATGGTTGTATTCTAACTGACTGTGTTGCAAGAAAAATTATTATGACAATATTATTTATCAAATAAACTAAACTGTTTTGTTTTACTTTAGCTGTCAGATGTTTTGCTTTCTGTAGAAACATTTTTACAGTAAGAGAGATTTAATTAAGAAAAATCACTTTGAGTTTTTCCTGCAGAACTTCTTTGAAATGCACAGGCAGTTCTTTTGTATAGCTTCCATTCAGTACAGCGGACCTGTGTATGAAAACTTGCTAATGGATTGAGGTCTAAATAATTGACTCTATTCTTCCAGAACAGATAAACAAGAGTACTGAATTTTTACTGATTCAGTACCACCCATTCTGATAGACCAGAATACAAATATTTTAAATAAACCAGTATTTGAATCCAGTAGCAATTTCGTCAGAAGCTGAATGAGGGACATTATAGAGAGCAGTGTAAATGCTTCTCCACCAGCAAAGAGGGAGATATGCTTGCAGAACATCTAAACCCCAGAAATTCAGTATAAAGGCTAAGGGTTACTATCTGGCTTGTGTTTGTGTTTGTCTTTTCATTGTTACTCATAAATCTTTCAACTTTTACCATAATAATTTGTCATTTGTTCCTGTTTCCAGCTTTTTTTCTTTTCTTTTTTAAAAACATGTTGCTTTGTCTATGAGTTCCTAAATGCACAGGCTCTGTTTTAGTAAGGAAGTTCAGCCACTGAGGTTTTTTTGCAAAGAGGAAGAAGTGGTGAGCAACCTATTGAACTTTAGAAAAGCAAAATACACTGTTAGGATCTAGCTTTTGTGAGGTTTACCCTCTTTGCTTAACCTTAGCTGACCCAAGAAATCTAATGCCTAATCATTTGTAATTAGTCGTAATTATATATTAATCCTTTTACTGATCACTAGATAGTATATCATCTGAAAAGAGCCTTGTAGCACTTTTAAGACTAAGATAGTGGATGCAAGCTACAGGAAAAGAGATTCCACCTCAACATTAGGAGGAACTTCCTGACAGTAAGGGCTGTTTGAGAGTGGAACACACTCTCTCAGAGAGTGATGGAGTCTCCTTCCTTGGAGGTCTTTAACCAGAGGCTGGATGGCCATCTGTCAGGTATACTTTGATCAAGAGTTCCTGCATGGCAGGGGGTTGGACTGGATGGTCCTTGTGGTCTCTTCCAACTCTATGATTCTATGATT
The DNA here is from genome assembly GCA_034509955.1 of Urosaurus nigricauda. Taxonomy (NCBI): domain Eukaryota; kingdom Metazoa; phylum Chordata; class Lepidosauria; order Squamata; family Phrynosomatidae; genus Urosaurus; species Urosaurus nigricauda. The sequence continues at coordinate 194,753,027 of JAOEGL010000004.1, read as the reverse complement.
CTATATTAATTTTAGCATGCACATTTGTGGATGTGTCTGAGTAAGTGGAATTCAGTCCGCAAAAGTAAATAAGCCTTCTAGTCTAAAATGTGCCACAAGACTCTCTTTTACTTGTGCTAACATACATGCCCTTTCATAATTATCTGAGCACAAGTGAAAGCCTATGAAAAATAGAAAGCATGTATCCCATCCCAGAATAGGAGCACATTTGTTGAGTGCCAGCCTGACACAAGAATAGTGAGGTGGTGTTCAGGTGTTTACAGATGGCTGCCCTTTAGTATCTGCTTTCTCTCTTTCATCCACCATGAACCTTGTGTATTACAATGATAGCAAGACAGTTCCTTGACATTGTGATACATCCTTCCTTCAATTGTTACTATTCCCACCAGGATATTCTAAATTTTCAGAATTTAATTGCCCTCAGCATTCCATAAGTACTGGATATGTGATTCCTGTTGGCCATTTTAGGATTTTAGATAGTTCCTTTTATTTGAATTTAAAGACTCATGTAGCATCGCTTGCCAAGCTCTTGGAAATGCAGAAACACATGCACAGTGGATCCTAATCATCCTCTAAGGCTTGGTTCCAGGACACACACATCCCTCCACCCACGGATACCAAAATGCATGGTGCTCAAGTCCCATTATATACAATGGCATATTAAAATGGTGCCCCTTATTAACTCGACAAAATCAAGCTTTGCTTTTGGGGACTTATTTGGGGTGGGGGAAATATTTTCAAGCCATGAATGATGGAATCCATGGATGCAAAATCTGTGGATAAGGAAGGTTGACAGTATTTATTTTTGACTATCTATTTCCAAATTGATTAGCAATGGATTTCCTGTACTTTGTATTAGGGGAAATGACTAATAGCACTATTTTTGATTTTCAGTACTGAAGCTGTCATTACCATTACATTTTTTTTTATGCTTTCTTTTTAAATTTCCATATTTGAGTTCTAAAATTAATAATAATTCACCAAGCCATGCTGCTTTCCAAACCAACATAAATTTTTAAAAAGGCAGAATTACTTTTTTATTTAGTAGTAGACACTCAGGTATCTTAATTTTTAAATACTTTCTAAATGTTCTTTTTCTGGTTGACTTTTAAGATGTTCCTATAATATGCAAATCATTTTATAGATGATACAAAAGAAACTTTAAATGTATTTTAAAGATCTGGATTGTAATAAAATTGTCAATGTATAATACATATTGGGCAAGTAAGAATGATTTTTAAAAAACAGGATAAATCAGGAGCAACCTTTTTCTAGTTTTACCATCTGATTCAAAATAGTATTGTATAAAAATAAGTAGGTGTGTATCAGCGTCTGCAAACATATTTCAGTTATTTACCAATAGACTGTATACACACAGATTTAAAATTGTTGTGTAAAAGTAGGTGGTTGTGGATCTACAGCTGCAAAGGTATTTCAGCTAGTAACCAATGAATTGTATGAGTGCAGACTTATCAAGGCAAATCTGAACTGGAGGACTTTAAACTTTCATTTCCCTTTTCCAGATGGAGTAGACATTGAGGATGATCCGTCCTGCTCATGGCCAGCTTCTTCACCTTCTAGCAAAGATCAGACTTCCCCAAGCCATGGAGACGGTTGTGACTTTGGTGAAGAAGAGGGTGGGCCAGGACTGCCGTACCCATGCCAGTTTTGTGACAAGTCATTTAGCCGCCTTAGCTATTTAAAGCACCACGAGCAAAGCCACAGTGACAAGCTCCCTTTCAAGTGCACGTATTGCAGCCGCCTTTTCAAACACAAGCGGAGCAGAGATCGCCATATCAAGCTTCATACGGGAGATAAGAAGTACCATTGCAGTGAGTGTGACGCAGCTTTTTCGAGAAGTGATCATCTTAAAATTCACTTAAAGACTCATACCTCTAACAAGCCATATAAGTGTGCCATTTGTCGGCGTGGATTTCTGTCCTCTAGTTCACTTCATGGACACATGCAAGTTCATGAGAGGAACAAAGATGGTTCTCAGTCTGCCTCCCGAATGGAGGACTGGAAAATGAAAGACACTCAGAAATGCAGTCAGTGTGAAGAAGGTTTTGATTTTCCTGAAGATCTTCAGAAGCACATAGCAGAGTGTCACCCTGAGTGTTCCCCAAATGATGACAGAGCTGCTCTTCAGTGTGTTTACTGCCACGAACTCTTTGTAGAGGAAAGTTCACTTGTAAACCACATGGAGCAGGCTCATAATGGAGCAGAAAAGAAAAATATGTGTAGTATTTGCTCAGAGAACTTCCATACTGTTGAAGAGTTGTATACCCACATGGATAGTCACCAGCAGCCAGAATCTTGCAATCATAGCAACAGTCCTTCTTTAGTGACTGTTGGCTACACCTCAGTATCTAGCACCACACCAGATTCAAACATCTCAGTGGACAGTTCAACCATGGTAGAAACCGCTCCCCCAATACCAAAAGGCCGTGGAAGAAAGCGGGCAGCCCAACAAGTGGGAGATATCACAGGGCCTTCAAACAAGCAAGCCAAGGTTACCTATAGCTGCATTTATTGCAACAAGCAGTTGTTTTCAAGCCTTGCAGTATTGCAGATACACCTGAAAACTATGCATTTAGATAAACCTGAGCAAGCACATATTTGTCAGTATTGTTTAGAAGTATTACCTTCACTTTACAATCTCAATGAGCATCTTAAGCAAATACATGAAGCCCCTGATCCTGCTTTGATTGTATCTACTATGCCCGCAATGATCTACCAGTGCAATTTCTGCTCAGAAGTTTTCAATGACCTCAATACCCTTCAGGAACATATTCGATGTACTCATGGATTTGCAAATCCAGCTGCTAAAGACAGTAATGCTTTTTTTTGTCCTCATTGTTACATGGGGTTTCTTACTGATTCTTCTTTGGAAGAGCATATTAGACAAGTCCATTGTGATCTCAGCAGTTCCCGTTTTGGTTCTCCTGTCCTAGGTACCCCTAAAGACCCAGTTGTTGAAGTATATTCTTGTTCTTATTGTACAAATTCTCCAATATTTAATAGTGTTCTTAAACTAAATAAGCATATAAAGGAAAATCACAAGAACATTCCATTAGCGCTCAACTACATCCATAATGGAAAGAAATCTAGAGCCATGAGTCCCTTATCTCCAGTGACTTTAGAACAGACTTCATTAAAAATGATGCAGACTGTGGGGGGTGCCCCTCCACGCCCTGCTGGTGAGTACATTTGCAATCAATGTGGTGCTAAATACACTTCTCTGGATGGTTTTCAGACCCACTTAAAAACTCATCTTGACACTGTACTACCTAAACTGACCTGTCCTCAATGCAACAAGGAATTTCCAAACCAAGAATCCCTACTGAAGCATGTGACCATTCATTTCATGATAACCTCTACTTACTACATCTGTGAAAGTTGTGATAAACAGTTTACTTCAGTGGATGATTTGCAGAAACACTTGCTTGACATGCATACTTTTGTATTTTTCCGTTGTACTCTTTGCCAAGAGGTATTTGATTCTAAAGTTTCCATTCAACTTCACTTGGCTGTGAAGCATAGTAATGAAAAGAAGGTGTACAGGTGCACATCCTGCAACTGGGATTTCCGGAATGAGACCGATTTGCAGCTTCATGTTAAACACAATCATCTAGAGAACCAGGGCAAAGTGCACAAGTGTATTTTTTGTGGTGAGTCTTTTGGTACTGAAGTGGAACTCCAGTGCCACATTACCACACACAGTAAAAAATACAATTGCAAATTTTGCAGCAAAGCATTTCATGCTATCATCTTGTTGGAAAAACATTTGAGGGAAAAGCATTGTGTTTTTGAAACCAAAACTCCCAATTGTGGAACAAATGGGGCATCTGAACCAGTTCAGAAAGAAGAAGTAGAACTACAGACCTTGCTCACAAACAGTCAGGAATCACACAATAGCCATGATGGCAGTGAAGAAGATGTTGATACATCTGAGCCCATGTATGGATGTGATATTTGTGGGGCGGCCTATACAATGGAGTCTCTTCTGCAAAATCACCAGCTTCGAGACCACAATATCCGACCAGGGGAAAGTGCCATTGTTAAGAAAAAGGCAGAACTCATTAAAGGGAACTACAAATGTAATGTGTGTTCTCGGACGTTCTTCTCTGAAAATGGCCTCCGTGAGCATATGCAGACCCATTTGGGTCCAGTGAAACACTATATGTGCCCGATATGTGGTGAGAGATTTCCATCCCTGCTCACTCTCACAGAACATAAAGTCACGCACAGTAAGAGCCTAGATACAGGGAACTGCAGAATTTGCAAAATGCCACTGCAGAGTGAGGAAGAATTTTTGGAGCATTGTCAGATGCACCCTGATTTGAGGAACTCCTTAACAGGATTCCGCTGTGTGGTATGCATGCAGACAGTGACTTCTACATTGGAGCTGAAGATCCATGGGACATTCCACATGCAGAAAACAGGCAACAGTTCTGCAATGCAGGCTACAGGGCGAGTACAGCATCTTCAGAAACTGTACAAATGTGCTTCATGCCTGAAGGAATTCCGTTCGAAACAGGATTTGGTGAAACTTGACATCAATGGCCTACCATATGGTTTGTGTGCTGCCTGTGTTAATCTCAGCAAAAGTGGTAGTCCAAGTGTCAACATCCCCTCGAGCAGTAACAGACAAGGCATGGGCCAGAGTGAGAACTTGAGTTCCACAGAGAACAAAAGCAAAGCAGGAGGACTGAAGACTCGCTGTTCCAGTTGCAATGTTAAATTTGAATCAGAAAGTGAACTTCAAAATCATATTCAGTCAGTCCATAGAGAGCTCATTCCAGACAGCAATAGTACGCATCTGAAAACGCCACAAGTATCACCAATGCCCAGAATTAGCCCATCACAATCTGAAGAGGTAATTTATTCATTTTCTTTCTTTCTCCCTTCTTAAATAAACGATTGATTTTTTTTTTAAAAAATCATCTTTTGCTAGTTATTTTGCAAGTGATGCTTAACTTGAATATGTGGTGTATCTCCCATAGCCATTAGCTAGCTGGCAATTACTTGTTTCTTGATAAGCCTTGTGTTTTGGCTTGAATGATGCAGAGTAGGACTAATTCCAGTCTCCCTAGGATATTATCTTCTTTATCACTAAAGAGAATAATCTTCATGCCAGCACAACTGAGAACTGGAATCTTAGCTGAGGTTCATTTTGAGTTGGAATCCCTAGTTCTGAGTTATGCTTACGGCACAGAGTGTTAATGACATAAAAGTAAACTACATCAAGCCAAAGCACTGGCATGCAGAGTGCTGTTTTTTGAAAATATTTGTGAGCAACAGAGCAGGAGGGCTATTTTTGTAAATTATGTTGTTGACATTAATTTTTCCCTGTCTTGCTCTACTTTGATTAAAAAGGAACACCACAGTGTAACACCTACTTTTGCTAAAGGGCAAATTAGTCTTTTCATTGCAGTTTCGTTTTTATGCAGGATTTGTGTGGGGGTTTTGTTGCTGACAAAAATTCATAGTAGGCATCAAATGATTACTATTTCTTGCAAAATAATATGTAACATAAAATTGTACAAATGTGAGTGTCCCTTGGGGATCAAAGTCTTATTCCAAATTAATTAATTTGCAATAAATGCTTTGGCCTTCTTCTGTTGTCATAATCACTAACACAAATTCGAATTGCCAAAGGGGGCATTGCCAAGCACACTTAAACATGCATTATTTAGCCTTTAACTTATATTAACCTCACTTTTGTTTGCACAGGGAGCAAGAAACATATGGCCATGGTCCATGTCCAGTCATTTTAAGTCTTGCTCAAGTATTCCCCTCCTTATCCCTGTCCCATCACACATTATCCATGCCTCTCCTGCTGAAAACCAGGAAGATCTGGCTGTGAGGAAACTAAGTCACATTCATGCCTAGGTGAAAAGACATGGGATGCCAGATGCATCCCTTTGCCATACTGTGCTTGTTTAGTTTAATTTAACAGCTCCATTTATATACCACTTCATACCACCTAAGCAGTGTCTAAGCGGTTTACAACTAAATTTGCCCCCAGCAATCTGGATACTCATTTTAGCGACCTCAGAAGGATGCAAGCCTGAGTCAAGTTTGAGCCCTTTTGCTAGTATTGAGCTCGCAACCTTATGGTTTTGTGTGAGTAGCTGCAGTACAGACATTTAACTACTGCACCACCAGGGCTCCACCATAGTTTAGCTATGACATCAGCTTAGAGACAGGGAAAGAGTTTTATTTATTCTTTAATTACATCTAACGGATCCTACATATAATAATCTGTTGATCGTTGGGTATTTCTTACCATAGATTAATTGGACAAATTGTTCACACAGAGACAAGCATGATTTCAAATTCTGGTTTTTGGTTTTTGAAAAGTGTTTTCCAACTTTTCTGGAAACATCATTTATATACAGAATCTTTGCAATTCACAAACAGAGAAGAATCTGTTTTCAATGAACTTGTGAACATTTTATATCTTGTAATGTTTGCAGAATGTCATCCCTAAAAGGGGCAAAGTCTAATATTTTATTTTAAAAGTGTTTTTGTACAGTAGGCCCTGGTGTTCTTGGGGTTTGGTTCCAGGACCCTATGTGGATACCAAAATCTGTGAATTCTCAAATCCCATTAAATACAGTGGCATAGTAAAATGACGTACATTGTATAAAATGGTAAAACCGAGGGGTTTTTTTATTTTATTTTATATTTTTAAAAAATATTTTGAAGTCATGGATATTAGAATCCATGGATTTCAATTAACAAAGAAAATCAGATATTTGGGGATTAATATAACTAAAAATAATTCAGAATTATATAAAAATAATTATATTTCAACTTGGAAATCTATAAAAAGCTATTTATTAAAATGGAAAAAACAAAAAATATCGCTTTCAGGAAGAATTGGAATAATACAAATACAACATTCTCCCTTGTATGCTCTTTCTGTTCCAAACAATAGCAGTTATTATGAACAATTACCCATTTAATACATGGAAAAAAGATCTCTCTGAATTTGTTTGGCAGGGGAAAAAACCAAAAATAAAATATAAAATAATGCAGGACAGGAATGAAAGAGGAGGGCTGAATTTACCCCCTCTAGAAGTTTATTATCATGCTTGTTCTATGCTTTGGATTAGAGATTGGGTACAATCAGAAAATTTGAAATTATTAGAATTAGAAGGGTGTGACATAAAGGCAGGGTGGCATGCGTACTTATGCTATGATAAACCTCAATTTCGTAAAGAATTCAGATGTCATATAGTGAGAAAAGAGTTGTTAATAACATGGAACAAATACAAAAAATACATGTACAGAAAATTACCCAGATAGGCTTCCCCTCAAGAAGCATTTCACTAGAATGAAATAACAGTTAAAACAAAATGGTTAAGATATGAAGATATTTTGAAAAGGTTAGGAGATAACGACATACTAAAAACAAGGGAAGAATTGAATAAAGAGGGAGTACAAATTAATTGGTTAAAATATTGGCAAATTAAAGGTGATTATGAAAAAGATGAAAAAGAACAAGGAATAGAACAAGAGAATACTGATTTTGACAAAATTATAAGAGGAGAAAAGACACAATTTATTAAAAGGATGTACAAATATCTTTTGGAATAGAGTTTATATGAAGAAATAGTTAAACTAAATATGATTAAATGGGCACAAAATATCAGAAACGAGATACCTCTTTTGAATTGGGAAAATACATGAAAAAGGAATTTGAAATTCACCAACTCCGTTAGATTAAAAGAAAACTATTATAAACTCTTTTATATGTGGTATTTAACTCCAGTAAAAATAGCTAAACTAAGTAAACATGGAAATAATGAGTGTTGGAAATGCAGAGAAACAGAAGGTACATTTTATCGTATGTCGTGGTCCTGTAAAAAAGCCAAAAAATTCTGGAAAGAAATTCATAAGCGCATTGTATCAGTAGTTGACCTGAACTCTTTTTGTTAAATATAACTGATATCATATTGGACAATATTACACGAGATCAAATTGAGGTTTTGTTTTATATGATTACTGCTGCTAGGATGATCTATGCACAATACTGGAGAACTAGAATATCTCCCCCGATAGAAGAGTGGATAATGAAATTGAATGATTTTGCTACTTTAGATACACTTTCAGCTTACACAAATAAAAGAACTAATCAGCAATATTTCGAAAAATGGAGAGAAGTGTCTAGACTATGGGAAAAATAGAAATTTAAAATTTAAGTATTTTATGGTGTTCAGATATAAGAGCAATTATCTTTTTTATTCCGTTTTTCTTGGAACAAATATGTAACGGATGTATATGTGATATGTAAGTGATGTAAATGATGTTCTTGTGATCTTATGGATGATGTAACTTTCTCTTTTTTTCTTTTTCTTTCTTTTAACAAAAAAAAAAAATTAAAAAAAAAGAATCCATGGATAAAGAATCCGTGGTTTTGAAGGGCTGACTGTATTTCTTCAGCAAAATAGATCCAATAAAAGCACTTGCTAAAAACAAGTCCTAATAAGGCAGTAAAGTTCATAAAATAATTTTTAAAACAGTTCATTAAAGCTGAGTAACTCCGATGTTAACAATCAGGGAAATAATCAGGAGAATGCCTTATTGAATAAACCAGGTTACAGTTCCCATTGAGATTCTGTCTGTTCAATGAATAGAACTTACATACATATTGGGTTCGTGTTCTGTTCATTCACTGGTTGTGGTAACTGGATTAGTTGGGAGAAACAATTGGATATAAGCCTGATTTGGACTAACAAATGGGTTTAATTGATACTAATAAATGGGTTTAGGTCTCAGCCTTGGATTGACAGTGGCAACACCCATCACTGGACTCCCTCTTTGGATGCCATAACAGATATTATTTTCAATTGATGGGGGGGGGGGCTAGCAACTTTTACCTGAAGAAACCAACAAATGAAATTCACTATCTGGAAGTAAACGCTTTGCCTACAAATATTCACCCATCACATTGCTGGGCTTTACAGGATGGTTAAAACCAACCAACCAAACTGGGAAACCTAGAAGGGGCAGGAAGTCCCTAACACTTGAGATAAACTGTAAATTCATGGAATTAGTTGATTTTGGGTGGACTTTATGGGGCTGAAGAGACAGCCTGTTTGAGCCCACTTGGGGCTGATTTGGAGCTTCTACCCCCCCCCCCCCCCCGCTTTTACAGGCTGTTTAGATGCACCATGCTCCTAAGGGGGGGGGGGGTAGAAGCTGGGCCAGCGTTTGCATGATAGCTGGCTTGTCTCCCACTTGGGGGCATGGTGCTTAGACATCATTTTCCCCAGAGGACAAGCCTGCTTTATGGGGGAAGGGGTGGTTCTCTCCCCCCCCCCCCCCCGAAAGAAGCAGATCTTATCTGCTCCTTTTCAGGGCAGAATCTGGCTGGATTGGGGCCGGGCATCTGTTTGCCTGTTTACTTAATCTTTCTGCCACTACCATTCATCCAAATTTATCTTAACGCATGCTGCGATAAGCAAGTACTGTAGGAATCCCATAACAGGTTTACTGAATATCACAAGTGTCTCTCCAAATGAAGGCAGTAGAAAAGTAACATCTCCCTCTGGTTCCATCACAAAAATTGATAACTGTAGAAGCAATAATATATAATATGCTGATTTGTGCTGTGTTAGCTTTATTGTCATATCTCAAATGATTCTTCCAATACACAATATATTATGAAGTTTAAAAAAGTCTCTGCTTTCCTTATCCCATTCAAAACACAGCAGAGTATGCCAAGAATTAGTCCAATTTGAGAAATCAAGAACTTTGAGGCTGCCAGCATGTGATCCAAAACCTGTAAATGGTACATTTAAGAATCTGGTGAAGAGTTTTATAGGGAAGAATACAAACACACACACACACACACACACACATGGAGGGTGATTTAATACTTTATTCTGGGTGGGAAAGTTCTTTTTAATTCTTTCTAGCTTCTACGTGGCTTTTTCTATCTGTCAGAGAGGTTTGAAGGACACTTGGACTGCATTAAGAGAAAGAGTTTAGTAGCAATCGAGCTCAGGTGGGACATCATTTTGGTCATCACATCTTAAATAGATTACATATAAATGGGAAAATTCTCCAAAGAGTCATAAAGAAATACTAATAAAAATGCACATGCATGGATAGCTGTAGAGTTTAAAAGGATCAATAAGGGTATGATAGGACTCTTCAATTACCCTTTAATAGACTTGAGACTACTTCCTCAGATGCATCTGAGGAAGTAGGCTCAAGTCTACAGAAGCTCATGCTACCAAATTCTTTCAGTTAGTCTCAGATGTGCTGCAAGATTCTCTTGCATACTGATTTTCAGACTAACACAGCTATATCTTTCAATTCAATTATCCTAACAGTTGCATTTTGAGAATATTTTCAAGCTGTGTATGCTCAATCTGGGGATAAGGAGGGCCAACTGTACTAACAGAATACCAGCACATGTATTTAAATGTGTTGTAGTACATATTTAGGTGGATAAGAGAGACATTCTTGTATCAATGTGGATGAATTAATGAAAATGTTAGATTTGCTATCTTTGACCAAAAAAATAGCGTAAGGCTATGCTAAGAGTGATGTAGGTTTAGAAAATAAAGCATCGTAGATTATTTACACGAGACTTGATATTCTTTGAACTGCAGAAATTTTTGACTTCATAAAAACGGTTTTGACTTCATAAAAGTGTAATTAACAAAATAACCATACAAAATAGCATCTTCATTTAAACTTTGGTCATCATTCATAAAGACAGAGATGTTGAGAAGCTAATGGCAATTGCCACTAGCAAAATCATTATTAATTATTTTATTTAAAATGTGTTAAACTTTCTTTTCATGTTGCACTGCCCTCACAAAGCAGCTTACAAAATTACAAATTGCATGAAAGTATAATTACAGTTAAAACTAGTTTTTTAAAGTACCAAATACAGAATGGAACAAATGTATCTTCAGCTGTTTTAAAAAGCTAGAAATGATGATGTCATAAGTATCCTCAGAGGTGGTTGGAGGTTTTGACTATAACTCCCAAAATTCCTAGTCAGTATGGGTCATCACCATGTTTGCTGTGGATTCTTTGTGCTGTACTCCAAAACGTACATTGTCAAACTTTGTATATCACCCTGGAGAGACAGTTCCAGTAGTATGGAGCCACTGTGAGAAAGCACTCTCCCTCACTTCTATAAGCCTAATGGCTCTTATTAGTGAATAACAGAGCAGGCCTCAAAAGCTGTCCTTAATGCTTGAGCAGGATCATACAGCTATAGTTTTGTTATTGTTAAGTATCAGCAAGTCGGCATCACCTTATGGCAAGAGATTATTGCTCTCTTGATTGAATTATTCCAACTGTAATGCATTCTTCCTCTTTTCATACTGCCTTTGACATCATCATTGTCTTTTCTAATGAGTGATATTGTCTCATTCAGCTTACAGAAACTTCAGTTTAGTAATTCTGCTGAAAATTCAGGCTTGGTTTGCTCTTAGACATGTTTATGTAACTTTTTAGAAGTCTGTGGTATCTGTAGAACTCTTTTCCAGCACCACATTTCAAATGCGTTGGTCTAGTTGCCAGCTTTCTTCACTGTACAGCTTTCTCAACCATACAAAGAAATCATTAATATTGTACTATGAAGTGGATTATTGTGACTTTGGCATTCAGTAATACAAAGTAGTCCTTCAAAGAACATATAGTGATCCCTCCACATTCACTGGGGTTAGGGGAACAGGAGCTCTTTTAAAACACTTTTTAAACCTCTCTAGGAATCTCTAGATCTTTCAACTTCCAGCAGAGTCAAGCTGGAGGATTTAGAAATTCCTAGAAAGAACATATTAATCAAATCCATAAATAATCAAATCTGCAAAAGTCAGAGTTGCAAATATGGAGAGCCAACTATAGTCTGAAATAAACTAGGATTATAAAGACCCCAAACACCACCATCATAGGAGTGATGCTGTTCTCAAAAGAGATAGCATAATATTTAATTAATAAAACTATATCACCTTTGGAATATGAAATAAAGCTGCTTCTGGTCTGATCTGAATACGGAAAGATCATTTTACTTTTAAAGTATTGTTACGCTTATGTTGATGAAACATAATTTAAGTTAAAAACTTTTCCCTGTGTCATTCACGACCGCTTCTGTGACCCTGCCAGGAAAAAAAAGACTTATGGTCACCCTGAGGCTCACATTTTCTTTGTGCAGCTCTCAGTGCTTGTCACTCTTCTCAGCAAAGAAAGATTTTGTAATTTATTTATCACTGCATATGGTTAAGTGTTTTGTTTTTCCATTCTGATACTGAGTGACTAACAGTATAATAGAAACAATTTGATTAAGATTGAGAGTAAAGTATATGGGGATCCTTCAGACAGCACTGGTGTGGTTTTTTTTTAAAGCTGCATTTATTAAAAGAGAATAGCATTATTTTCAAAGGTAAAATGGAGAAATGATGTCAGTAGGGTTTTTTAAGGTGATGCAGATTTATAAAATTTTAAACAACCCTACATGTTGCCTGAGAATCCTAAGAGCTTTTACAAAATTTGCAATAGGCATAAGTGTTGAAGGAGTATTCTCGAGTGAGCAATTGCAAACTGTTACTTTTATTGGGCACAGCTGTTGCTGATTGTAGGTGGAAAGAGTGGTTGGTTGCTTGAACACTATCTCATTGTCTTGTAGCATTGTGTCTGCATGCGTATGTTTGTGTGCATTTTAACAAAACAGCTGTGGAAACAGAATGAATGAATTCATGACATAGGTACAAAGTATCATATCTGGCACCAGCATTCTACATTTCTTATAGCCATGAGTGGTGGTGGCGTTGTTTTTACAATATTTTAACTGCTGGACAAGAAAAGTGATGGACAACCAAATAACTCAATGCAAGAGGAAAGAGCCATTTTCCCATTAGTGTATTTTCTTCCATCTGCCAGGGGGTGAATTGATGTATACCAAGATTTCAGCCATTATAGATGTTTGACTTGGAATTGTGGTTAGGCAGTATACGTAGACATGGCGGCTCAAGATTCTGACTGACAATTGGAAGAAGCCCAAGTGCTGTGTGACAGAGAATGCTCCCGTCACTGCCCCCAGCTTCCGCCAACCTAGCTGTTTGAAAGCATGTAAAAATGCAAGTAGATAAATAGGTACTCCTTCTCTGCTGTCATGCAGGCCACATGATCACAGAGTTGTCTTTGACAATGCTGGCTCTTTGGCTTAGTAATGGAGATGAACACACACACCCCTACAGTCACACACAACCTGACAGCCTTGTCAAAGGGGTATACCTTTAACTTTACCGTCAACAGGAAGATCCTGTTGACCTACCTTACCTTGGCAGTGTACCTGTGCCTGTGTTCCCTGTCCCCCCCCCCCCCCCCGCTGCCCCACTATATTCATTGGCATGGTTTTGAGCTGGAAAAAGTCATCTCTACTTCTGTGTCTTCCTTGTATAAAATTATTTTGTACCTAGAACATCTCTAGATTGAACCTATTATGTACAGATGTCTCCCTACAAAGCTATCTACAGTTGAGGTTTGCAGATTTGACTATTTGTGACTTACCTAGTAGCTGTTGCTTAACAAGTTAAACCTCGTCAACCCCCTCCTCCTCACCTTTCTTCCCAGTCAATGAAAACCAACACTGAGCATTATTCTAACTAAAAATAATAATTGTAAGCTGCTGTGATAGCCTTTAAGACTGAAGAGCGGGGTATAAATAATAATAATAATAATAATAATAATTATTATTATTATTATTATTATTATTATTATGCTTTGCCAAAATTTGCATCCTCCTCAGTCCTTTCCTTTGAATCTGATATTTGCAGCCACCCCAGGATGATAGTTCTCTCCCTTCTTCCTCTCCCCATTGTGATCCAGTGAAAACCAATGCCATAAATTCTCCGTCTTTACCAAAAATTTTCATCCTCCTCATTCCAAAGTCTTTTCCTTTGAATATAATGTTTGCAGCCACCCCAGGAGGATCCAACTTCTCTCCCCTCCTCCCCCTCCCCCCCTCCCAGCGAGACAAAAGCAACACAGTAGCTTGTGGTGATGCCTGCAAATATTAGATTTTGGAAATGAGGAGAATGCAAAATTTGTTAAAGTGGGAAAGATACAATGTTGCTTTTGTCTGGCCAGGAGGGGGGGGGAGGAGAGAAGGTGGATCCTCTACAGTGGTGGTTGCAGATTGAAAGTGGAAGCACTTTGTAAATGTGGAGGGTCTATGTGTTGCAATGTTGCAAAGAGAGTTACAGGTGGTGCACTTGGTGAGGGGAATGATTATCATTCATGTTGGGGTGGGGGTAACATATTCATGTTTTTTCCACTGTTGTGGTGGTTCTCAGCCCCTAACATTCATGTATATGTGTGACCTAGCAGGTAGTCTGTAGCTCTCCTTTTCTTAACCCCGTACTACTCAAAGTGGTGGTCCTTTAACCAGTACCAGTCCCTCATCGATTCACAGGGAAGAAATCTAGCCAATAGGTACAAATATGGTGCTGGTCCTTGGCAAATCTTTTGAGATCTCTTCTGTAGATTCAGATAGTACTTCTCAGGCTATCTTGTTTGAAGACTGGAACACCCCCCCCCCCCCCCCCCCCCGTTTTGCCAAGGACCAGCACCATATTTGTACCTATTGGCTAGATTTCTTCCCTGTGAACCGATGAGGGACTGGTACTTATAAGTGTTGAGTTTGACATCAAAATCATGATCACTTATGTCTGGCAGCAGTGGGTTAGCTTCACTGTTATCATAAATATAAATTAATTATCCATATCCATATCTTTATATTAATTTCTGTCCAATACCTGCAGACCTGAACATGGTGTATTGTTGGCGGGAATTAAAAGCTATTGTACCTCAACCACATTAAGCTGTGTCTTCAAGGAAACAGTTTGATGCAACCCTCTAGCCATGAGATAGCTTTTTAATTCACTTGAAATCAAATTAAGATTTTGCTCCCAGGCAAACTATACATTTTATGAAAGCGCTAAAGCTTTTTGGAGAACTCGGAATGAGGGAAAAGAAGCTAAAGCAGAAAGCCAGAGTTATGAAATGGATCTTACTTACCAAAAATATGTACTGCATCAAGCCACGTTAAAGAGGATCTTTCAGTTTGTGCAGAATGTCTTGGTATGAATGGAAAGAAAAATTAAAATGTGAAAAATGTTTGAACAAATATGTTTTTTAATCTTTACAAATCCTGACAAGAAGAATCTTGGATTGGTGAGAATCTTCTTAGTTTGAGAGTAATTTTGCAAATGATAATAATATTCAAATAATAATAATAATAACAACAACAATAATAATAATAAATACTTATTTATATCCCGCCCCTCTGGGTAAGCAATCGGGGCAGGGTACAACATTTAAAGCAATTACAATTAAAATATAACAATTCAATTTCCCCTCCCACCCCGTAAAAATAAATTAAACTACGATAAGATTTAAAAATACTAAAACAGAGCCATTACAATTAAAACATTGGAAAGCTCTAATTAAAAATGATGGGTGGCCTCGACAATATCAGATATCCCAGTAGAAGAGGCAAAAGGGACAGTAGTTGGCAGAAGGTTAATCATTGTCTGGGAAGGCCTGCCAGACGAGATGCATCTTGGCAGCCTTCTTGAAGCCGTCCAAGGTTGTAATAAGGCGCATCTCATCTGGCAGGCCATTCCATAGCCTGGGAGCGACAACAGAAAAGGCCCTCTGGGCGGTCTGTGCCAACCGAGTTTTCTTAGGTTGTAATAGGTTCCTCCCAGAGGACCGGAGTGTACGAGGGGGCTCATATGGGAAGAGGCGCTCCCTAAGATAGGATGGACCCAAGCCATGAAGGGCTTTAAAGGTCAAAACCAGCAACTTGTACTGTGCCCAGAAACTGATCAGCAACCAGTGGAGAGACTTAAGCACTGGTGTTATATGCTCTCTCCTAGATGCCCCAGTGATTAGTCTGGCTGCCATATTTTGAACCAGTTGAAGTTTCCAGGTTAAGCACAAGGGCAGCCCCATGTAGAGCGCATCGTAGTAATCTAAACGTGAGGTGACCAAAGCATGTACCACAGTTTCCAGATCCTTCATCTCCAGGAAAGGGCGCAGCTGGCGTATCAGCCGAAGCTGATAACAAGCACTCCTGACCGTCGCATTCACCTGACTAGTCATGTAAACCGACGAGTCTAGAAGTACCCCCAGACTGCGAACAAGGTCCTTCGAGGAGAGTGTGACTCCATCTAGGCCTGGGAGTTGTGTTCCCAGACCTGGATTTGGACCAGTGACTGTCAGTACCTCCACTTTGTCTGGATTTAGCCTCAATCTGTTTTCCCTCATCCAATCCATTACCGCTGCCAGGCAGTCATTGAGAGAGGAGACACCATCTGAGGTCTGGGCAGATGATCTTGTCATGGAGAAATATATCTGATGACACTGAGCTCCATGCCTCCGAATGATCTCCCCCGTGGTTTCATATAAATGTTAAATAGCATCAGGGACAGGATGGCGCCCTGAGGGGTTCCACAATTAAGCTCGATTTTAGACGAGCAACTGTCCCGAGCCTCACCCTTTGGGTCCTGCCTGAGAGGAAGGAACGGAACCACTGCAAAGCAATGCCTCCAATACCCATCTCTCTCAGCTGGTCCAAAAGGATGGCATGATCTAAATTATCAAAAGCCGCTGAGAGGTCCAAGAGCACCAACAGGGTCACACTACCCCTGTCAATGCTCAGGCGGAGGTCATCTGTCAGAGCAACCATGGCAGTCTCAACTCCATATCTTGCTCGGAAGCCAGTTTGAAATGGATCAAGAACTGTACATACAAACGTATAAATTTGACGGTTCCCTGCCCTCAAGCTTACAATCCAAGAGGCTTACAATCACATGAGCATGTTTTTGTAGAAAAGGCTATTTTCTGCACAGAAAATACTGCAACTTATTCTGTGCAAAATTCACATGTGAGTGATTTGCATAGACCTTTTCTCAACAGAAACCTGTGTTTTGTGCATGGGAAACAATATTGTCTGCATAGAAATATATCCTGTACAGATATGCTGTTTCATGTGCAGAAAATGCTGTTTTTGCAAAAAAAAAAAACCATATGTGATTGTAAGCCTCTTAGATTGTAAGCCTCAGGGCAGGGAACTGTCAAATTTATAGGTTTGTATATACAGCACTGTGTAAATTTACAGTGCTATATAAATAAAGGTTAATAATAATAATAATAATAATGTGAATTTTTTTAATTCATTCTGAATTGTGAATAGGCTTTGAAAGTAGTTCTCAAATATTTTGTTGCTGTGTGAAGAAAATTGCAAAAATTACTTACTCCTGTCAAGAAAAAAAAATAGTGCAGAATTTACATCACTGTGCTCCAAAACACACTACAGAAATAATCCAGTTTGAGGCTGCTTTAGCTGCCCTGGCTCAATGCTCAGAAATTCTGTGAACTGTAGTTTTGTGAGACATTTAGCCTTCTCTGCCAGAGAGCTCTGGTGCCACAATAAGCTACAATTCCCAGGATTCCTAGCATTGAGCCAGGGCAATTAAAGCACAGATTTCCCTGCCCTCAGGCTTACAATCTAAAAAGACATGACATAAAAGGATAAGGGAATGGTGGTGGGGAAGGGATCAGGTTCATTGGTTCATCTCTCCCTCTGGGGCCATGGCCATGGCAGATGGGCTGGAGGGAGGGTGCTTCATCTTGTTTGGGCTAGGCCTGATGGCTCTGGCCTGCCTCTCTCCCCCTCTGAAACCAGATGGTGGTGGATAGGCTGGAGGGAGCCTTTCTAAGGGCCAAAACACATGGCCCTTTTGTATCACCTTCTAGAGCCTTATTTACAGAACTGTAAACTTTTGGAGTATACATGCTGCACACTCCCAAGCCACCTGGAAGCTGCCCAGATGTTTACATGGGGACAGCCTCATGATGTTGCAGTGGCATGGCTGCACACTGCTGCACACTGCTACAGCATCATGAAGCCGGCTTCCAGCCACACTGTGGCTGCAAAGCTAGCTTTTTGCCTCATGAAAAAAGAGTAGCTCTTTGCTGCTACTGTTTCGGGCAGCTTCAAGGTGGCTTGGGGACACGGTGTGTGGTTACCATGGCCTCAGGCCACCCCTTCTGGCTGTCTATTTTGGCCCTAAATCTCCAACAAAATTTTAAGTTTGCTCCATATATCACTGGGCGCCACAATTCAAAAAGGATGTTGAGAAACTGGAGTGTGTCCAAAAGAGGGTGACTAAAATGGTAAAGGGTCTGGAAACCATGCCCTATGCAGAACAACTAAGGGAGCTGGGGATGTTTAGCCTGTAAAAGAGAAGGTTAAGAGGTGATATGATATCCCTGTTTAAATATTTGAAGGGATGTCATATTGAGGAGGTAGCTAGCTTGTTTTCTGCTGCTCCAGAGAACAGGACCCAGAACAATGGATGCAAGCTACAGGAAAAGAGATTCCACCTCAACATTAGGAGGAACTTCCTTGACAGTAAGGGCTGTTTGACAGTGGAACACACTCCCTCAGAGTGTAGTGGAGTCTGCTTCCTTAAAGGTCTTTAAAGAGAGGTCAGATGGCCATCTGTCGGGGATGTTTTGATTGAGAGTTCCTGCATGGCAGGGGGTTGGACTGGATGGCCCTTGTGGTCTCTTCCAACTCTATGTTTCTATGATTCTATGAAGTCAGGGATTAAACCCAAAGAGCTATAATGGGTCACAGCCATAGCCAACTGTGCACCTGACTACAATTAATTTTGTAATGGAAGAGGTAGTCAATACTATTTATGGAATAACAGTCCCCTCCTTTCTAATGCATAAAGGTAAAGCCAACATTGTATACCAGTACAGTATATTTTCAGTGAAGGATTGAGAACTGTATAATTGGTAATACTTGTTTGTAAGCATAAACAAAGATATCATGCTGTTACATGCTTCCCACTTCCCTGAAGAGTGAGATGTTCCAGCCAGGGGCAGTGCTACAGGGCTTCATTCCTTTGGATGAGAACACTGGAGATTTACAATGTCTTTGCAATATTTGTTTATTTACAAATATACAAGCAGAGAATATTAGAAGCAAATTGACACTCCCACAGCAGGCAACAGCTCTGCTAATCTTGCCTCTTATTCTCTGAAAAATAATGCCAAAAAGACAGGGGCCATTCACTGTGGTCAACTCACAGCTTTTTCCTACTACAGAAGAATCCAGAAGTCCAGTAGCGAGGAGACACTTCTCCCTATTCTGCCCAGTCCTATGTATTATTTTACACGTTCACACAATGTGTCATAGAAACTGACAGAGACAGCCTCACTGAAATATTGGCTGAAGGTATGTTGGCACTGTCCCTGAGGTGTGATGGCCCTTTGGGCTAACTGACAGAGTTTATGTAATGCTGAAAGTCATTACAAAAATTGATGATGAAAAGCAGAAGTTTCCAGGTGGACATGGATCCTGCACTCATAGTGCAAATGGTGCTGGGTCCTGTTGACAGTCCCTGCAACTGGACAGCTCTTCATACTTACATATTTGGGCCCAGATGAAGCAGTCAGGTACACGGCTCCAGAATATACAGTGGTGTCCCCTCACCTGGTGTCACCTGGTGCAGGGGGTGGGGCTTCCAAGGGCGAGGCTTCTGGGAATGGTGTGTGCTCCCTTTCCCTGTGCCACCCCACCCTTTTCTAGATGAGGAAAAGGATGGGATAGCATGCAGGGAAGTAGCACCCGGGGACAAAGAGCGTGTGAGAATGATGCATGGGACAGTAAAGGGAGGGGAAGGCCCAACATCCCCCCTTCTGGGGTGTCACCCAGTGAAGGCCGCACTACTGCATCACCACCACCCAGTGATGCAACTGATAATATACTATTAATATAAATGTATAGATTGAAAGGAATAATAATAATAATAATAATATTTTATTTATACCCCGATTTCTTTCTCTTTTTCTTGCCTGTTTTTTAAAGAAGCAACCTTGTTATAGTATAAAGCCCATATTGTCAGCTGCACAAAACTTGATTTCCACAGATTTTTTTTCTTCCCTCAATTGCTTCTATCTGATTCTCTCCATCGACACTGCATGGAGATGCCCCTGCAGAGCTTTGCTCTGAGCCCCACTTTCTGCAAATTACATAGGGTCAGAAATTTCACTTGTTTCCATTTGAGGAAACAACAACCACTGTCCTTGACAGGTAGCAAGCAATCAGCACTGAAAAAGCTCCCAGCTCCCATACTATTCATGACCTTCTTCTTGAAGGAAGCTGTTTGAAATGCTATTGACCTTCCTTCACCCCTTTTCTCCCAGTTTTTATTTTTGTTAAATTCCCCTCAAAGGACTTTGCTCATATACCATCACAAACTCAGTTTCCTCTCTGCCGGCCTTGTTCTTCCCTGCCAGTCTTGTTCCATGGTGCCACTAAATTGCCCACTAAATCAACACACCATTTTTTGAAGTACCTTCCGGTACCTGTTTTTCCACCCAATAAATGCCTCTCTCCCCCCATCATTCTTTTTACAAGCAAGGCTTTTGCAAAAAGAAAGAAAGAAAGAAAGAAAGAAGAAAAGAAAAAAGGGCTGTCAAACTCATTCAGCAATAAAAAATTAACTCAACAAGAAATTAGTAAGTCTTGATAATATATTTGGCTAATATATCTGGCCCTCTTTAGATTGTAAAGTCATTGACATAAAGAATTGTGTTTAACTTTGCTTTAGACACTACAAGTGCACAAAAGAAAGTGGTAGTCATGATCAGAAAGCAGAAGTACTAGCAGGAACCATCCGCTTGATCTACAAGGCTGATCTGACAGGCAGCCAAATTAGGGAAGGTTTTGCTGATTATTTCAGGAAAAAAGTTAATCCTTTGCTTTTTGCTTGAAAGAAAAAATGTTGAAAATGAGAATCCTGTGTTTGTTTCAGCAGGCTGTGAATGTGACAGTGTTTTTGATCACTTTAAAATCGAGGTTCATTGACACAAGTCTAGTTAAGTATATTGCTGACTTAATAAAGGTTGATAGTAACATTTTAGAAGCTCTTTGGAGTCTAAAAAGAATCAGTGTTTGATCTAGAAAGAGTAACAAAAACAGTTGCTTGTTTTGTGATAAAAGCGATGTCTGTGTTAATCTGCAAATGTGTCAGATCATTCTGAAGAGGCTAGTAAGTGTTGCAGTGTTTTTGTTGTTTTTGTCAAATGATTTCCTCCCCTTTATCATTAAGCTTCAAATAAAGAAGAAAAATCCTTGTATGTTGTGTCATTGTGTTCATCCATCATAATTTATGTTGACAGTTCTCGACATGTACTATGTTTTACAGTTCTAATAAGAGAAAAGACCAGCCATTAAGTTTATGTTTCTTTGTTTTTCAATAAAGTCACATATCAGGAATAATACTAGGGGTATGCTAATAAACCATATATAATTCTGCCCATCAGGGAACAAGAAATATTTTCTAACTAGTTCTAAAGGAAAATAATGTGGTTTTTTTTAAAAAAAAAAAAAAAAGGGGGGGGGGACTGATTGTTATTTATGCACTGTATGTTGTTCAGCATTTCACCATCAAAAACATCCGTTAAAGTGCCTAGTATAGTAAATCTTAGGCACTGATTGTTGTTGTAGATTTGATTTTAGTATTTACATTTTCCTAGCAAGAATGTCATGTTTTAGAGCATTTTTTCCTACATATTCCTAATTTCTTTTTAAAAATATTTTCTGCCTTTCATATCACATTTAAAAATTGAATAATTGTGAGATTTTGGTTGACAATTAAGCTAGTTAAAATTAAAAGTAATGTTAAGTTAAAGTTAAGTGAGATGTGTTGCAAAGTCATTGTTACTCATTCCATGTCACTAGTCCAACAAAGTTACAACCAGTGAGAGCAGTGAGGTTTAAATTGCTCATAACTTACTTATATCATTTGACTGTAATGGGATTCATTTATTTATTTATTCCAGGTATTTCTGTCCTCTTCTTCTAGTGCCTAGGCACTATACAAGACAAATGGTTTATAACCATTTAAAGTCTCAGTGCCATAAAACAATGCATTCAGTCAAAGTGTAATAGAGGCAGAGGTCACAGAGAAAAACAACAGTCTTTAAATAAAACATCAGGTACTTAGCAGAAGAAACACCTGCCAGAATAAAAATGTCTTCCCCAATCAGCAAAACACAACCAGGGAGAACAACCCATACCTCTTGGTGGTGAAGTGTCATATAGTGTTGGCCAGCCAGAAAAAGTCCCTATTTCTTGTCACAGTCAGCTGTGCTTTCAACTTAGATGGGATGAAGAGATGGGCTTGATCTTAGTAAATGGGCACAATTGTAGAAATGATAATCCCTGGCCCAAACCATTCAGAGGTTTAATTGTGAATTGTGTCCAGCTTGAAACTAGCAGTACCTGTGCAAGTGTTGCCCAGTGTGTAATATGGTCCCATGGATTATTTACTTAAGAGACTTCAGAGCAAAAAAAATTTTGGCTTCATTAATCAGTTCAAAAAGGCAAGGTTCACATGTACACGGTTGATCTTACATTACCAAGAATATGTCCACATCCTATCCATAACTAGATATATCAATGACAAAATTAAGATAAAATGCTTTATTAGGAACTGCTGTTTTGAAATACATGTGGTGTGTAACACGTTGTTACTTATTTTCAGAGCAAGTTTGCCATACCAGACAAGTGAATCCCCTTTCTCAAGTCAAATACATTGCTCTGCTGGACATCACTGCACAGGTGCAAAGGAAGTAGAACAACATAATTTCTGTGCCACCATCATTACAATGTTACAAGACTTCTTATAAGCTCTAGTTTATGTTCAGCAAGTTTTATCCCGAATTCTTCTTCCATTGTCACTCTATTCACAGTTCCTGCTGCTTCATCACCTTGCGTTGTCTACAATATTAAGGAGCCCATCTGGCTCTATCAACAGGAAGAACATGCTCAGGAGTATTTGTGAGAACTGCCTGACTAATATTATTCATTCATGCATTTATATGGGATTTATATCCCACCTTTCTCCCAAAATGGAATTCAAAGTACTTTACAATAATTTAAAAAGAGAAAACTAAAACATTAATTACAAAGGTTAAAAATAATTAAATACTAATATTAAAACATAAGTTAAAACAGTATAGTAAAAACCATTTTAAAAAGCAAAAAACATTAAAGCATTAAAACAGCACCCCACATTGCATAAGTAAAATTCATCCATCAAAAGCCTGCCTAAAAAAAAAATGTCTTCAGCTGCCAGTGGAAAAAGAGCACCAATGGGGCCAACCTGACCTCTCTTTCTGCTGGCAGCTGAATACTTTTTTTAGGCAGGCTAGTTCAGTGAACTAGCACTTAGGGAGTGCTAGTTTACTGATAAGCGGTATAGAAATGTACTTGCTATTGCTATTGCCTGAACAGGATTTGAATAAATCACCAATTGAGGCAGTAGAGAAGACTTTCAGGGCAGTTAGGATACAATTCAGACCCACCACTATAGATGTAAGTCAAAACCACACCAGCAATTATCTGACCATGGCAAAAAACAACCACATGCTATCTAGAACAAAAAATAAGGCCATGTATGACTAGGGGTTGGCTTTGCAGCCCCATAGCAATTCTTTGACCACAACGTCCTGAGCCATTCAAAGCAAGGTGGCCTCTGTACAGATGTTGATGTTCTCCAGAATGACCAATATAAGTGACTTCAGTACCGTGGCTGAGATTGTACTGACTAGCTCAGAATGGGACACTGTGGAACTCTAGTTCGATTGCATTATTCCCAGGCAGGAATAATGACATGAAAATCTGACATGAAAAACAGATGATTAGGGCATCTGCTTCAGGACATAGAAGCCCATATACCAGAACAATATCAAAATTGCACCTGACAATTGAGGCTGGTGTTCTAAAGAAAAACCTGGCCAAATTTACCAGAGCTGAGGACAAATTCACCAACTTCCCATCATCCATTCCCCCATCCCAGTTGGTAGTGGTTTTACCATTTTCTTTAGAGACATTCAAAACCTCCATCTTCAGACTGAAGCATGAGGAGGGAGTGTTGCAGCTACAAATCTGAAGGCAGATGTTCATAAAAAGAATGGTAGGAAGGGTTTAGTCAGAATGGTATTTAATTCGATGACAGCTTAAACCATGAAAAGCCTTTGAATTGTTTAAAAAGTATTGAAAAGAAATCTGTTGTTTGCACTGAAAATTAACATATGGTGTGAACCATTGAGAATGTTAATGTTTCCATTTTTGTGAATGTAAACATTTGTAGAAATTAGTCTGCAGAAACACTTTAGTTCATCTCTTGTTGGTATTTCAAAAACTTTCCTTTGGGTTTGAGACAACATTAAGTCTGTATTAAAAGCACCATTAAGAAGGAGAAAAACAACAACTACAGTAAAGTCGTATATATGTCTGTACTCATGAGTGAGACCTGTTGCACAGGGAGAATTTCAGTATTAACGGCTGTCTCAATCTGACTCAAGTCTTGACAAATTACACATGCATACACATACCCTGGTGGTATAGAATTTATGAGAACATGTAACTTCTTAAATACATATATGCACATATAAATAATAAATAAATAAATAAATAAATAAAATGTACTTTGGTAAATGAAAGTTGATGAATCTATTCTTTAGTAGATTTTATGAAGCTCAAAAGACAATGTGAGAAATTATTATGTCAAAGATGGGAATTGGGAATCCAGATGTTGTTGGATTGACATCAGTCCTATCCAGTATAGTAAGGAATTCTGTGAACTGCCTGCAGTTCAACAACATCTGGAGGAGTGCATGATTCTCATTCTACGTTTATGTAGTGAGGCCTTTAAACAGCCATTACTTGTAGATGATCGAAGTAAGGATAGGATCCAGACACTGAATGAAATCATTGAATTAACTCTGAAAATATTTGTAATCCTCAAGGATTATGATAATACAACTGTATACTGTACTACTAAAGTATCACCGCTTTCAGGCATAACATTTTTAGACACTTGTCTGCAGTTTTGGCATAAATAAATGTATATAATATGTTTCAATAAGTGCCAAAAATTCTGTACCAAAGAAATGTTTTACCAAACATTCCCAAAACTAGGAACAATTTCAGAAACAAATGCAAAACTTGGTTGACTTGGTTCTACATAAATGACCTGAAGGACTCTATATTGATTAAAAGATAAACAACTATTTTAAAATTATTATTATATTATTTATTACCCATCTCTCCCCATGGATCAAGGAGGGGAACACCAACAGATTAATATACCACCTACAACATGAGTTAAAAACAAACATCAATTTAACAGAACAAATAAGAGAAATACATATTTAAAACCATCAATCCATATTTTAAAATTCATAATTTAAAATTCACAATTAAAAAGTCATCTGGATAGGTCCGCCCCAACAGACTGCTCTTTAATGCTGGTTTAAAACTGGACAGTATATTCAGCTGTTAAATCTCTTCCGGCAGGTCATTTCACAGTCTAAATAAAGCTGAAGAAAAAGTCCTCTGGGTGACAATTGCCAACCTACTACTGACTGACGGGAGTAAATATCTCAAAGAGAACAAGAGTATATGAGGCAGATTTTACAGGAACAGGAGATTGCATAGGTAATCTGGACCCAAACCTTGTAGGGCTTTAGAGGTACTAATACCTGCCCAGAAACTAATTGGCAGCCAGTAGAGTGGTTTTAATATTGATGTGATATTAAAATCCTGGATGTACCAGTAGCCAGCCTGGCTGCCATGTTTTGCACTAATTGAAGTTTATGAACTTGATACACAGATAGCCCAATGTACAGCACATTGCAAGAGTCCACCCTTGAGGTTACCAGCAGTTCAGTCAGGATGCTGTCACTAATAATACAATTGTTTCTAAGAGTATATTTAATCAAATAACAACAATAGTAATTTCTTACCTGCCTCTCCCCATGAATTGAGGTGGGAAACAGAATCAGACCAACAAATACTCTTTAAAAAAAACACATCAGTTTAAAAGAACAAACAAAACCCATACATATTAAAAGAATCCATCATTTAAAATTTACAATTTAAAAATCATCTGGATAGGCCTGCCAGTTTTAAATTTGCTGTTTTAAATTTTGGCAGCATATTTTGAATTTGGACAGCATATTCAGCTGTTGGATCTCTTCTGGGAGGTCATTCCATAGCCTAGGGGTGGCTGACGAAAAAGACATATACCTGACAGCTGACAACCTAGTCCAGATTGACAGGAGTAAATGTTTCCCCCAGAGGATTTGAGTGTACAGGGCAGATTATATGGAAAAATGCAATCCTGAAGGTAGCCTGGACCCAAACCATGTTTAATGGTAATAACCAATACTTTGTAACTTGCCTGGAAACTAATTGACAGTCAGTTGAGTTATTTTAATATTGGTGTGATATGATCATTTCTGGATGTTACAGTAACTAATCTGGCTGCTGTGTTTTAAACTAATTGAAGTTTCCAAACTTGGTACAGAGGTAGCCCAATGTATAGCACATTACAAAAGTCCACCCTTGAGATTACCAGCATGTACACTACCATCTTTAGGTCCTCCAAACCCAAGCTAAGGACTTTGACTGTAAGTACCTCTATCTTATCTGGATTCAGCTTCAATTTGTTTTTCCTCACCTAGCCAATTACCTCCTCCAGGCATTCATTCAGAGGAGACACACTATCTTTCGCTGGGGCTGTTTTTGAAGGCATGGAGAAATATATCTGAGTGTCATCAGCATATTGATAGTACCCTACTCCATGACTCCAGATGATCCCTTCCAGTGACAGGGGCATTCCTAGGGGGATGCATTTGGTGCAAATTACACTGGGTGATACTTCAGCAGGGGTGTCTGCCTTCTGGTGTTGAATGTACAGCCTCACCTCTCTGCAAATAAACTGGGACTCTCTTCAGAGAGTTGAAGGTACTGGGAAAGACTTCATCTTATCTGCCTAAAGTCAGCAGGGAGGCTGGCCTTGGCAAATTCCTGGAGGTCTTTCCCATTGCTGAATGGTGCATGCATCCCTTCAGGACTTGAGAACAAGGCAGGTAGACTAGGACAACCTGAACATGGACTGTCCCTTCAGGTGCCCCATTCCACCAGCTGGTGGTGGCAAGTAAACCAGAGTCTTTCACTTCTACAGCAGTCTGATCTGCTCCTGTGGGACCAATGGCCAGGCTGGTGGTGGAGTGCTAGGCAGCCTTGGGGGGGGGGGGAGGTGTGACAGCATGAGTTATTACACTGGGATGGCATCAGCCCTAGTGACACTATTGCCCTGAAGTTTCATGTAGATTTTGAATAGATTGGCGATTGGCACCTTTTGGTATGTCATCATATAATAGCTCCTTCCCCCCCCCCTTTTTTTTTTTTTGAGGAGCAATTCTCCTCAACACTCACACACATGAGATAGGACCAGCACCACTGAAGCACAGTGTTTCTGATTCCGAAATCCCCCAGGTGTTCCAGAAGGATACCATGCTTAATGGCATCGAGTGCTCTGGAAAGGTCCAGTCAAGGATACACTTCCTCTGTCTGTGTTTCCAATGTAGCAAAAAAGGCATGTTGACTGTCAGGTAAATAAAAGAGCCAACCTGACTAAAAAAATTAAAAACTGAACAAATTCAGTTATCAAACCTTTAACTAATGGCTTTTTACATTTCAGTAGCATACTTTAACTTTGTGGGCTCATTAAAAACCACTGAAAACAGAGGGAATTTATTCTTGTATTTCTGGTGGGCATTCTAGTGAATAAATGTGATAGGTTTCTGCTGCTTGTATGACCATTAGATTATAGACATGTTTTGGTAGAACATTCAATGCAAAATATAACATGTGATCCTAGACCTGCAACTATATAGCCATGGTAACATTAATCTAAATAAATTGAAATCAGAAATAATATTTATGTTAAATTATAAATATTGATTTAGCTCCCTGTTTGTTCAGTTATATTAAATTATCCTTGTGAAGATTTTATTAGCCACATAATATTCTCTTCAAATTGTCACAAAAATTTTCCAAGTTACTTTTTGTCAATTGTGCAGAGTTCTGAACTCCTAATGAAATAATGGGGTGTAGGTCAGTAGTAGAGCATGTATTTTTAATGCCCAGAGTTCTAGCTTCAGTCTCAAGCAATTCCAAATAGGACTGGGAAAGACTTCCATCTGAAATCCTGAAGAGCTACCACAATAGGCAGCATTGAGCCTTATGGAACAGTGATCTAGTTGGAAGTGGTAATTTCCTCTAAGTGAAATCCAACACTGAACAACAAAACCATGTCCTTTTTCTATTTCCCTCTGCCTCCCCAACTGCTCACATTTCCTCTCTATTTTATCATCAAATATTCCAAGCATTTCTTTAATCATTTCATTAATCATTTTTCAATATTTTGTGGCAAACTGAAACATCCACTAGCAATGAAACAAGGTTCCAGCTGTTTCATTACACTTCCAACAATTATTATTTACATTTTTATAAATTTTAGCTAGTTTATCTGGAGATAGGTACTGTACCATCTATGATGCATTTTATACCAGTTTTCTTTTAAACTCTGTGATACTGTATATTTCAGTCCTTTGGTCCGTACTTTCTCCCACTGATCCATTTGTAAAATTGAAAATGATGTAGGACATCCTGAACATGTGTTGTATTTCTAGGCTCCACCAGTTTAAACAAGAACAAAAATACTTTAAAGCAAATTGGTGCATCAGTGGACCTAACTGAATCTTGCAACTGTGCTATCAGTGTACCTAGAAGTAATTGTGCATGATGTAAAGAAACCAGTTTTATTAGGGCCACAGACTCTAACATCTCCCAGGAATCATGGAAATCAACTACTGTGTAAGGACAACATGATCTACATTACAAACACAGCCCTTGCTTAAAACCAGGAAATCCCATGATATTGGTTGAATTCAGTTTACCAAGAAGTAATGGTCTGGAGACTTATTTAATAAAGATCATAGAATCATAGAGTTGGAAGAAACCACAAGGGCCATCCAGTCCAACCCCCTGTCATGCAGGAACTCTCGATCAAAGCATCCCTGACAGATGGCCATCCAGCCTCTGCTTAAAATTTATTGGTATTAGTATATTTGATTGATTTATTACCAATGGTTATATTGCATACTATGATTTGTTCACAATTAGAAAATGACTATTGATATGGTTCCAATATCATCTAAGATGTCATGGAATTAAGAGGAGGAGGAAGTAGTGGTGGTGGTAGTAGTAGTAGTAGTAGTAGTAGTAGTAGGACCCAGACCAGAATGTATCAGACTTTTGTCTTGTGGACAGTAAAACACTGCAATGCAGGAGCAACAGGAAAGAGACAGAAGGGATGTATTATTCTGTAGTAGTATCAAACATATTTAAAATGTCTAGGATTTTAGTTTACTGTTGTTGTTGTTGTTGTTTGAGTGTTCTGAGAGTGAAAATGTTTGCACTATTTGCTTAATTAAGACTTTCCACCATTGTTTCCTCTAGAAGAAGACTTATCAGTGCATCAAGTGCCAGATGGTTTTCTACAATGAGTGGGATATCCAGGTTCATGTTGCAAACCACATGATTGGTGAGTGAAGTACTAAATCTTGTTGATGATAGACAGACTGTTCTCCTAGCTGTATTCATCATTGCCTGTAAAATTAAACAGAGTTAAGGAGAAATTAATTGTACAAGCATCAGTGATTTACCCAGGTGTGATAAATTTATTTTTTAAAAAATCATTATTAGGCCTAATAAAACATTAGCATACTTTATTTTCTGCAAGGGCTAGTTTAGACTTCTGTAGAGAATCATATACTACTGCCAGTCAAAACACAGGTGATTAACAAATTAAACTTCTAATCATTTTTGCATTATTGAAAACAAACTAACAGGAATGGTTAATGAACTGGTTGTTAGCTTTCCACAGAGTTTTAGACAGGTTTTAATTTCAGAAGTTATTATGATAATGACACTACTGAGTACTGCTCGAACACTTTGGTACCACTACAAGAATTGGCAAGTTTTGTCAATAAGAAACATAAATAATTCCAGTGGCCATAAAATAGAGATAGATGTTGTGTTTAAACAGCCTAAAAAAATCCAGAAGTGCTATCTACAGAATAAAATAATATTTAATTGAGACAAAGCTAAAACCTGTTCTTGGTAGCATTAAGAATCTGCACTCACTGTTTATAATGTTTATATGAGGCAACTGAAGTTAGCAAATGTCATAAGAAGCAGTAAGCATTGTATTTGATTGTCATATTTTGCCATTATTTGCTTACTCCCTTAGGGTTATCTGTACTGTTTATAATTTGGTTACCACTTAGTAATAATAGTAAGGATTCTTCAAGCCAATTAAATTTATCAAGCACATCTTATGCCTGCTAATAAAATAATATTGCCTTTTTTTCTCTGTGTATTTTTCTTTAAAATCCCTTAAGCAGGAATTAGCATCATTGTCTTGTACTCCTTTTACATTATTTGTTTTAATGCTGAAAAAAAACACCCAGAACATTGAAACTTTCCCCAGAAGATTCAATTGAACATAAAGCTCTACATCTGCAAGCCTGTTGTTTGTTTATTTATTTATTTTAAAAGCAACCTTGGATCTCTTCTACAAGTATCACTTCATACCTCGTATTACCACCTGATTTTTGAGTTTATTTTCATGTAAATTGGACTATAGAAATTGCCATGTTAACTCAGTATATGTCCTCTCCAGTTAACAGTTCATTCTTCCAAGTAAACCAGACTGAAATCCGAAAGATTTATAGTAGAATCATATGCCTGTCTACTCAGAAGTAATCACTACTGGGTCAAATAGGGCTTAGTTCCAGGAAAATATTTGTAGGATTTCATGTTTTTCAGGGGAGTAAATCCCTTTCAAGCCTATCAGATTTATTTCTGTGTAAATTATGCTTAGGATCATGCTGTTAGTGAATGCAAGTTAAATTCCTTTCACAAGAAAAACTTTATCATTGAATACAAGTTGCACTTTACATTCTGAGTGAAGTTAACACCAAAGTAGAACTTAGAATGAGGCATGTTTATGTATCAATATAGCTTTGTGAACTAAAGTATTCTGCTGGTGACAAGTGACTAACAAGGAAGCAAGGACTTTTGATGCACGTGGCAGACAATCTAAATGTAACAATTTGCTTCAGATTTGTTAATACATGGCATAGCTCTGTTTAATTCAGTGGGATTTTTATATTCATACAGGGCTGGTACAGATTGGCAAAAAGAGCCACCTTCCCGGCAGCACTGGGGCATGGTGTTCAGACAACAGCATGTTCCCATACCACCGGGAATACCATACGGCTGACCGTATGTGCAGTGGCTTCGCAGCATTTCTGTCATACAGCATTTACACATACTGCGCTACAGAAACCCAGAAAAAATTGTTGCCATGGCAGCAAAGGCGTCTTTTTCCCAGCACAAAAAAGAGCAGCTTTCTGCCACTTGTTTTTGCTCCAGGGAAATGCCAGATTGGGGACCCAGTGTATGATTGCCACAGCCCCAATCAGGCACTAAAAGGTGCAGCCAGAAGCCACTCATTTGTGATGGTCTCCCTCCCCCATCTCATTTAAATCCCATTTGTTTCAGTTTGTATATTGCATATGACTTACTATACATTGGACAATTATAATTTTTATTTACTTACTTTTATGCATATGCCATCTTTCTCCTGGAGTGGGACCCAAGGTGGCTCACAGAAGGAAAATGTGTTATGCTTTTATGATGTCCCAAGATAAGGAGCCTAGGATGTCGACTTCCTTCCCTTTAATGCTAGGTTCAGCCTACCCATGAAGTCATAATGGTATAGTAGTAGGGATCAGGGTTGTTGTATCAGCATGAATTACCATTGCTACATAAAGCTTGGCAGCACTGTGCACTCTGTCTGATATGATCAAGGACCTAGGACAGTCCTATTCTGTCTCATCTCCTGTCATGCTCAAATGCCTTGCAATGAACCTCAGAAAATACCCAGAAAGGGATAGGGATTACTCTGAATCATACCAAGAAGAGCACTTCAAATACACAAATGGTGTCTGGCTTTGGGAAATGTCAAAGATACTCATTTATAATCACTTTGTGGACACAACTACAAGGAAGCAAGCTTAGCTTCAGAACATAGGATTTGCATATGGATAGAAAATGCACAAAAACATATAGAAAAAAGATTTTATGGCAGTTCTGTTGAGCAGAACCATTGCAGAATGAACCGTAGGTATGAGATAACACTATAACTGTAATAATTTTTTGTGGGTTTTTCGGGCAATGTGGCCATGTTCTAGAAGAGTTCATTCCTGATGTTTTGCCAGCATCTGTGGCTGGCATCTTAAGAGCATGTTGATCTGGAAGAGAGTTGTGTGTGTGTGTGCACACACATATACATACATACTGTGTGACCCTGGGTAGGGAGTAGTGATTTTCATGTTAATCTGAAGATGCCAGCCACAGATGCTGGCGAAACATCAGGAATGAACTCTTCTACAACATGGCCACATAGTCCAAATACCCCCCCCCCCCCCCCAAATTTCATACCAGCCATGAGAGCCTTTGACTATAACTGTAATGTTGGAAGCCACTGTGCCCACTGTTTTGTTCCTACTAAGATATGTAGAGGTAAATTACATATATCTTACAATAGGTGGGGCTGGTGGATTCCATGTCCAGTTGTAGGCTGAAATTTAAAGACGATGAATCTGTTTTGGGGATATGGTTCAGTACATTTGATAGACCCCACTTTCCCAATGCTATGTAAGACACTATCCCCATTGAGCGTAACCCTGTGCTTCTTCATTGTGAAATTAGCTCCAATGTATTAATTGGGGCTTGCTCCCAGGAAAATGTGCATAGGATTGGAGTCTGAAAAAAATTCCACCTCACTTCTATAACCCATCCAACAATAATTCTCAATTAATGAGATAAAATGTAGTTAGCAAAGCAAGATGAAATAACAGTTCGCAACAGAAAAGAATGAAAGGAGATGAGAAATATTTTGTACATAAAGAGTGATGCAGCTATCACAGATATTTAAAAAATATATATTAAATCACAGATATTTTTTAAAAATGACTCCTAGTGACATAAATAAAGCACCAAGCAAAAGTTTCTAGAGAGAGCATTCCTCAACCACAGTCAAGAAAATTCTCTCAGAGGTTGGCTGTTTAATGGGGAGTGGGGAAGTGGTGCTTCTCCTCCTGCCCCAGGCAATGAGCTAGCTTTGTCCATCAGTGGGAAGTAACCCACACTATTTCAGTTAATGTGGGGCATTGGAGCAGAAACCTCTGAGGAAGGCCTTGGAGTTCAGACAGGATAAATATGAATAAAATTGGATTTCCTTCCCAGATACTCTGATCCTAAACTGTTAAGAACTTTAATGGTTAATAGAAGCACTTTGAATAGAGTCTAGAAAAAGCCTAGGAGCCAATACAGCTGATAAAGCACTAATATCTTTTGATCATGTTGCTTGTTGGAAGATACAAAACAACACAACACACACACACCTCTTTCCATTTCTTTAGATGGATCTCAGTGTTTGGTTATTTTTAATGAGATGTTCAGCATGCAGCAGAAATGGAATATTTGACATGAAGAAAATTGACACTTCTCTGTGTGGGTGAGGGATTATTCTAGATTGTCAGACAGTCTCATAGGGTATGTTTACTTGCCACCCACTTTCCACCTGCCTCTGATCATTTGGTAGAGAACAATAGAGTTTAATTTTTTATCAGGTAAAACTGTATCAAGCTAGATTGGGATCTTACTTCAAAGAGGGATAATAGGTATTGAGGATTTTTTATTCTCTCCATTATATTAAAATTGTTTTAAAATTGGAAGTCAGCTCTGATGTCGCAAATTTTGCTCACAGGTGTCACTCCCATTGTAACCTAAGAAGGATTTAGCATCTATAATGTGCTAAGAAATTGATATTCTGATGTGCTTCCAGGACTTCTGTTGCACCCAGTTCTGACTTGTGAATTGATATAGATAAAAAGTATTTACAGCAGTAGGAACTTGTGGAAGCAAAAATGTTAATGTTGTTGGTGCCCCTACTTGCCCTATTGTCTTAAAAGTTGGATGAGAGAATAGGAAACAGGTGCATTTCTCCTTCTGGTTGTCATGCATGATATTGCTTCATGCCATAACCATAGTGACATGGATTTATATGTGCTCACTATAGAATCTTTCTACAAGGGAAGAAAATGCCTACATAAAATGTGGCTTGCAACTCATGCTTCAATTATCTGCATTTAATGCAGATAACACCTATTTTCCATTTTTGAGATGCATTGTTGATGAAAAAGAGATTGTTTTTAGGGCAAGAGAAATGTTGACGATTAATAGCCTGGTATGTTTCCTCAGAATCTATAAAAACAAGACAAGTTTTAATCAAAAGGAAAATGGGATTTAAATGTTTTTATTTTTGCTCTGAGTCCTCTCCTCCAGTCATACTCCAGCTCTCAAACCATTACACCATGCTGGCTTTCTCAGAGAATTATAGCACCATCAAAAAATAAGATACATTATACCTTTTCACCTTAAGATTTGTCATAATAAATGTGTAGATGCAGTGGTAAAACAAGTCAATTTCCAGATCGACAGGGAGAGCTACTCTGTGCATTATTTTTATTGACTTTCTTTCTTTTCTTTTTTCTTTTTCTTTTTCTGTTTATTGTTCATTCTTGTAAAATTTCTGGAAATTTTGAAGCTGGGGCGGGAGTGGGCATGTTCTTTCCCCCTTTTTTTGAAAAAAAAAATTGGAAATTTTTGGAAAAATTTAAAAAATACAACATTAGCAATTTTTACAGATTAAAAGTCACTCTGGTACTTTAGGAACATAAAGAATAACTATGTACAGTTTGATTTGGCACAAAATTATTACAACAAAAAAAGCTTCAGGAAAAAACTGGGGGAAAATGTTTTCCCCCAAGAGTTCCTCCAATGAGTAAAATCACAACTGCTGTAAATACATTTTACCTATATCAATTCACAAGTCAGAACTGGGTGCTACAGAAATCCTGAAACCCTTTTATAAAGAACTGTTTTAAATTTTGTTGAGATAATGCATAGGAAACACCTTGGAAACCTAGGAAAAGTGCTATACATGTTTGAAAAACCCACTTACAATTAAACTGCAGTTTTGTGAAATAATTGCTGCTTAGTCACTTTAAATCTAGCCCCACCCCCCGAATTGCCACCCACCGACTGACCCACCCCAGCCTTCCCATTTCTACTTGGAAGGCATTTACTTCTCTTCTGTACTACATGCCCTCCATATAGCCTATGTTAATGTCAGTTGTATCCATGTTTTAACTAATTATATGCATGATTTGGAAAGATATAATATATTCTGCTATATATGTTTATGATGCCTGTAAGAAGGAAAAGGCTATGATTCCAAAATACTTTGGGACAGGAATAAATTTGTTGAAATCAGTGACCTGATACAGATGGCCCAAAAGGGCTGTCTCTGTGCTGTAAGTAGGGCTGGGGAGCGCGCAGCAACGGCACGCTCCCCAGCCCTAGCACGTATGGATGGTGCCATTTTAAAATTGTGCCATTCATACGTGCATGCGCTGATGGTGTCACAGTGCTTGCCACATCCAGACGGACCGGCACATGCCTGACATCATCGTGCTGCTGGAGGGCGCCTAGGGTGCCCTTTCTGTTGCTCAAGCGCTCAGCAGTTTGGTTGCCGCAGGAACAAACTGAGGGAGAAAGGGGCCAGGAGGCCCCTTTTTCTCTTGGCTCTGCCGGTTGGGCTGTCCTTAGGGCATGAAGCCCCAAGGACAGCCCTTTCCAGGCCATGGAGAAAGGGCATTTTGCCCCTTCTCTGAGGCCTGGAAAAGTGGTGGATTGGGGTCTCTGGGGCTGCTGGTAAGCTGCCCTGCCCAAAAAGGGGTGCCCACGGACTGCCCTTTTTGGGCAGTCTGTAAACCCCCAGTGTGATTTTCTCTGTGTTATGTATCAAGGCAGATGTTGCAATACTGTTCATATGTTATTTTGAAAAAAGCATGTAAGAGAGTGTCTGTTAAGCTGATTGTTACCATATGGGGAACCTCCAATTTTGTCTTCAGTGTGCTAGATGATGATACTGTATTTGTGTTCGTTTGCCACATATTTGCTTTCTTTTCCCAGTTGATGACTTGTGGCCAGTAATGCCTTGTAACCAGCACCAATCCATGGATCGATCCATGAACCTGTACTTTAGGTAGCACTGGTGTTAATTAAGATCAGTGCTGCAATTTGTACTGTTTTTTCCATGATGAGTTTATTCAGAAATTCCATTCAAATAATCTTTTGGTGCAAAATAAAATTTTAAAAAATAAAAGAAAAAAAATCTATTCAAATTTCCTAAATAACCCTATGTGGGTTCAGTGCTTTCAGACAATCAGGATTTTTAATCAACATGTGTATATTAAGGAGAGATCTCAGGCAAACTATGCTATAATTTTCCTTGGAAATATTCCCAGTCTGTCCACAGTTGTTATGGCTATGGTACTGAAATCAGTCATGTTGAATGGTCTGAATACAGGATGTGGCAAATACACTGATAAATTAATGAACTGCTAAGCTTGTTTCTTTTCCACAAAATCTCTTGCTTCTCAATCAGTCACAAGTACAAGTAGTTAAGACAAAATATAAGTTGCCTGTGCCAGCAGCCTCACATACATCCTTTAATGAAATAAAATGTTAAGCTAGTTGAATTGATTCAGGCTTTTTCCCCTCTCAGCTTCAAATAGAATTGATAAGTAGTTCTGAAAATGAGTAAAGCTGGAGGTACAACGTTTATACCTCAGCAAAATAAAGTTATTAATATATATCTTGATCTAAATCTGTATATCTGTCCTTATGTATGTTACCTTAAAAAGTGTTCTTGCAGTTATACGTATTTTTTTGTTACATACAAGGGAACTGCATGCTATTCTACTTACAAATATTCAAATAGAATAATTTCCACATAAAGTTTTGAATTTCCCTGAATATAATATTTAAAATAAACATGCGGAGTCATATAATTTTACTTAGAGAATTGAATTTTTTTGAGCAGGTTCTTTTATGTGTGTGTGATGAGATAACATGATAGATAGAAATCTTCGCTTATTTTGAATTTCCATGCAAGAAGGAAACATTTCAAATGTTTTTTCCTCTGCTTGATGAATTTATGAGAATTTTTGAACATTTTTATTTGTTTTGTGCTTTGACAGTTTTTGCAAAAAGAATTGTTCATGAAAAAACTTGGTTTTTACCTGAAAAGTATATTTTGTGCAAATCCTAAAAATCCTGAATTGCGAACTTGAGCTAGTGACCATTTTCTTCATGGGATGTCTTGATGCATCAAAACACACTTTCCCATAGAGGATGAGAAAATTTACAAGTATCATTTCTAGTAACATGGAAGTGATGAGGAGGGTATTGTTGTGCTTCATTAAAAAGTGAAGCTCCATCTAAATAAATAAAGCTTAATCTGAAGAGATGACGGTTGATTTGAAATAGGAAAGTAGACTGGTAAATCTTGAACCCTGATTACAGTATATCTCTTCTGCTTTCTCCATGACATAGTCCTACTGTAGATGAGATGGATGAAGAGGAGTCAGACTTCTGTCTTTTTTACTCAGCAAAGGAATTCAGGGGCTGAGGTTTAAATTTGTATGCACTCAGAATAAAATGCAGTTAGGCATCGGATAATGTAAAGTGGTGATATTGCCAAGAACTATTTTATGAAGGCTTAATTTTTTTCAGTCTGATAATTTTTGACTGATAATTACCAACCACCAATTATCCTTTTTAGTTAGAAGGAAATCTCTAGTACCATGGAGGTTGGCATTGCAGCTAGTGCATAAATCCCCAAAGAGGTAAATATGTTCCAAACAGCCACAGACAACTGTCTCATGAAACATAGCGAGCAAATTTGCAATCCGCTAGCTGTGCACAATAAAGAAACACATTTACCATTGAGGAGTGATCAGACTGACAAAGAAAATGATAAAAGCAGTTTAAGAGGAATCACAATCTATGGTTCTTTCCTGGTAGCATTACCTGTCAAAAAGAAACCTGTGGTTCTTTAACAATTAAAATTATGTAGAAACTTTGGGTGATGCAGTGTGGTGACCATTTGCATTCTTGATCTTTTAAAA
The DNA here is from genome assembly GCA_034509955.1 of Urosaurus nigricauda. Classification (NCBI taxonomy): domain Eukaryota; kingdom Metazoa; phylum Chordata; class Lepidosauria; order Squamata; family Phrynosomatidae; genus Urosaurus; species Urosaurus nigricauda. Next base: position 194,714,936 of record JAOEGL010000004.1, on the reverse strand, counting down.
ACTATCTTCCTCTGCCCCCTTTCCAGTTTTGTTCCCAGTATAAATGCACACATTACTGTTGGATTAATAATATGATTAATAATTACCATTTTTCCAAGCTGTTTTATTATTGCTTTCTTTATCTTATAAATTAGTATGTCTGCCAGATTTTGTACAAGAGTATGTAGCCATAACATTGCAAGATATCCAGAATATAATAATAGCATTTAGTTGAGAATAAAAATTTGTTTTGTAAAGGGAAGTGGTGTGTTAACAAAGTCCCTCCTGTTTGGTCAAGAACGATTTAACTGAATTATATGGTTGTTCAGTTCAGACGTAACAGGAAACCATGGCTTTTCATTATAAGAATTACTAGATATCGGTCTTTATGCTTAAAGTGGCATTTGAAGATTAGGTCAAAAGCTTCAGCTTTCACTTTGAAACTAGCCAGAATGTCAATGGTGTGTTCATTAGATCAGTGCTGCTTAAAGTGGCAGTCTGCATACTGGTGCCAGTCTATGAGCCAGTGGCTTTTGATCCACAGTGAGTTTCGAAGACAGAAAGAAACATTTGTAGCTAAAGAGCATAAATATGCTACCAATCGCTGGCACATTGGAGGGGAAATTGCATTCTCCCACATCAAAAAGTCTGAGAAGCACAGTATTAGTGTTAGACTCTGATTTGAAAGATCCAGATTCTAGTCCCTAGTGGCAAGGTAAAGTTGTAGTGAGGGTGGGTTTTAATCCTCTCCCTGATATATTTCTTGTAGTGTAAAAATTTTAACTCCCCCCCCCCCCACTTTATAACCAATTGCTAAGTGCGTATTTCACCACCACCATCACCACCACCATCATCATATTTAATAAATAGGTGTTCAAGTAGCTTGGCATTAACTAGAAAACATTTTCTTTACATTCATAAATCCAGTTGTTGGTTTTTTCCTTCTTCTTGAGAGCCCCTTATCCTTCAGGTGTGCATGGAATTCTTTCAGTGCATGTCAGTGTGCATAACTGCAAGAAATTCCATTTATTTACCTTACAAGGGATAATCATATGTCTTATACATTATGCCAAGGTTCATATCCCCAGCTCAGCCATGAAAATTGCTTGGTGACTTTGGGCAAGTCACACTCTCTCAGTCTCATAGGAAGGCAACGGCAATTCGCCCCTGAATAAATCTTACCAAGAAAAGCCCATGATAGGTTCAGCTTAGAGTCACCATAATTCAGAAATTCTTTGAAGGCATACAACAAAAACAACAATAATAACATACATTATACATGTACGTCTGCTTTTTGGACCTCCCTCCTCCCCCACCCCACCCCGTAGATAGCAAAATCCGCAGGACCTCAAATCCCATTGCTCATAATGGTGGCACAAAATGTGTGCAACCACGTGTGCACCGCTGTTGGGGAAAATAGAATGAGGCCATCTGTGGTTATTCCAATTCACAGATGGTAAGCCCATGAAAGAAGAGAGCCAACTGTAATGTGATGTGAAGACAAGCAATCAAATGAAATGTATGTTCCCTTTGCTCTGTGCATGTAAAGGTTCTCTTCCATAGTACTTGCCACCATTAATTGGTGCACACATTCAGTTATATGTCTGCCCAGAAGGGGCAGGTTGTTACACAAAATCTAAAAGTTTGACCAGGAGGTGAAGCATGTCTCCCTTTGACCTGTATAAATGTGTACCACCTATTCCATTCTTCCTCCTCAGTTTAGTGTAGCTCTACAGGCAAAGCTAAATAAAATAATAAATGAAAATAAACATTGCAATTAAACATTAGTGAATGCTTGACTTGACTGGGATCACCATAGTTTTCATGCAGAGTCCCAAAATAGCCATACAAAATCTGCATGTAGTATGTGCAATTCTGTCTGTATGTGCACTTGGTATGTTTTGTAAACCTAGCTCCCAAATAATGTTACTTACAGAACTTTTTAAATTAGTTTATATTTGTATGAAGAGACAGAGAGAACACAAATTTGTTCAATATTGTTCCAAATAATAATTCCTAGCCACGTAGGTATACTTAGATAGGTGGCATATTCTAGTACTATATATAAATTCAGTACCTGCCAGCAGCAAAGTGAGAAAATGGATACTTCACCTTTTAATTGAACTGCATGTCAGATGAAACAGTGGACAAGTTATGTTCTGCTGTGCTTTTAACATGAGACAGGTATTTGATGTGTCCATAATTTTTTATATTAGTAGCTGGCACCAAGTTTCCAATAACTTTAAATAGGAATAAATGTAGAAACAAACGTAGAGCAAAATCCACAGATTCAAGGTTCGATATTAAATCTGATAAATTTGTGGTTTGTTTGATGAGAAGCTGAGGAGGAAAAAGATGAAATCTGCTTTGTTTAATACTACAGAAAGCTACCCTCATGTGGGCAATGCTGGCTTATTTGAAAAGCTCATAAAGGGTTTCTACATGGACCATACAAAAGGGATACTTTCTCTTTAATAGCCATCTGTACAGGAGAGATGAGAAGTGGGCCAGGTCATCTCTCCTCAGCTGTCATGATATTAACGTAGGTAATGGAGCAAGCTCTGTGTTCTGCTGGGTGTTGTTTTTCATAGATGTTCATCGATTTACAGATAATTCTATTTATTTCTTAGAGTTGGTCCAAGCAAACTGGGCAGAATAAACAAAACACCACAGCATTTTGAGTGACTGTTTCTTTGTTGATTTGTAATATAACTTTTATCTTTTTTTTTTAAAAAAAATGGTGTTACACCTACTGTGCAGATGGCTGCATGATTTGTAAACCAGCCAAAACATTTAAACAAATGTGTGATCTGGGGATAGATTAAATAAAGGATGAAATGGAATGTGGACCACAAATTCTAATAATCAGATGATTCTAAGTTCTGTGTAGTGTGGAGAGAGAGTAACAGCGATAGCAAGGAATGCTTGCCAATGACAGCAAGGTGCCGAACAGATCACAGAATGGAGCCTGTGGCCTAGTAGGCCTTAGTTTGCGAGCTGCACATTTGCTGTACAGCTGGCAGCTCTGTGTGGGGACATCAGATAAAACTTATGTAAAATGAAGTGTTACTGCTTAGTAGAATTTGGGCAAAGTGGGAATTTGCAAACTGTAACTGAAAACCTGATTCAGACTGCCAGTGAAGCAGATAGGAAATATTAAATAGTCTTTAATTATCTGCACAATTTAACCTAAAATAATTGTAAGCAGTCAAAAAAAAAAAAGAGGTATAAACACAAGGTAACCACACCATATTCTGTATTTAAAACCATCAATCCTTTATAAACTTTTCCCAATCTGAAAATCTCCTCCATTCTATTGCCAAAACCCTTCCCAAGTATTTACTGAATATAAAATGTCTATTCCACCTTTCCAGCTCATACAGGGCTCAAAGGCATTATTTTGACTGTTTGTCAGAGATGGAGAATCCTCACACTACATTTAAAAAGAAAAATAATAATGAATAGTTTTTATTCCCCCTTTTTATTAAAGATAGCATGGACATTTAAGGATGAAATCTAAACCTATTTTATCTTTAGATGCCCTATTAAAATCAGTGAAAGGAGATACTTGCCCTCAATGTATTGCATGTCTAACCTGCTCTTTTACATGTGCATTTTGGACTCTTATCATCCCAGTCTGTTCATTTTGGTACAATATTTTTGAAAAATCTTTATCTCATTGCAGTAATAGTTGAATAAAAGTAGTGTACCATGAATTACATCTGTAGTGCAAGGATCTCTAATTAAATTATAATAAGCAGTGTGTCATTTGAGGCATACCAATTACTGTACATTTAAGGGCACTAAGTCAGATTACCCCTTCTTTTCTTCTTGTTTGTAAGTCATTTGTAATACAAGCTATTGGGATATATTTTTTAGGCTTAGGCTAGTTTATTTTTAAACAGTGTATAGCATACAGATTTTAAAATACAAGAAGAAATTCACTTGTGATGCACGCCGTTCATTCCCTTCAATATTTTTGCTCAGGCAATTCTAGTTGGCTTCTGGTTGTTCTTTTTTTTTTTTGTAATTTTTATGTCCAGTAAATGCATTCTGTTGATGAATAATACGAGAGAATGCCAGTGTGTATGCGTGTGCTAAACTTCAGCTGCTCATATTGCTCATATTGCTGCATTTGGTTAGCTAACAGGGTTTCGTAGGTCACCTTTAGAATTTTATGCCTATGACAGCAGTAGCTACCTGCCAAGATTGTGAGGCATCTCACAGCTCTCAGGATGGAGCTTGTGGCCTGGTAGGCCGCAGTTGGAGGGGTACACATTTGCTGTACAGCTGGCGGCACTGTATGGGGCAGCAGTGTGGGCTGTTAGGGAGCTGGAAAGGAGACAAGCATGAAATTTCTTCTAACCCCAACTCTGTTTTTCTATACTCTTGGCTGCTTCTCAGTTCCTTGACAAAAAAACCAATCAGGCACCCTTTAATCCGCCTGTGATTACCAGTGGTATAAAAAGAGAAGCATAATGAGGAAAAATGCCTCGTTTTGTTGCCTTCAAAAGCCAACAAATTGGAGTTAACTTGACAGGAAGTGGCTTAATAATTAGATTATTTATTTATTCCTGACACATATCCCCCTGTTACTAGTCTCAGGAGACCCCGTAGATGGTACGATTTTCAAGCTGCCATTACTTCACTGTCTTCTGTGAACAAAGAAGCTACTGTCTATCAGTCAATTAAATGCACTCTTTAAGCAGAGGCTGAGAAGTCCTCAATGGGCAGAGCCCTGGGACATTGTGGCTGATGATTCCTTTCTCTGTACTGTACATCACACTCTCAACTGTGGTCCCCACAGAGATGGAATAAAGTCATGCATTAAAATATCACTTGTTGATTTGTTTGCTAATGAAGAGCCATTGAAATGTTTCTGTATTTCTGTGGCAAAACTGTTGATAAAAAGACTACTTGTTCGCATAGCTTGCTTTGTCTTTAGGAAGCACTTATTTAAGGTTTATTAAAATGAAGATGAACAAATTAAGAAACAAAATAACCCAAAGTGATTAATAATGTAGGTTTACTCATTATTCATGTTAAAAGTAAATAACAACAGGAATGCAATTTGGGCATGTGCATTGTAGCACACTTTATTCATATAGCCAAATCTGTTTGCATAGCCATACCAATTTTTTCTTCGCATCCAGAAACTGCATATTGTCACGTATTAAGTCCAAGGCAAACATGATATAGAATTATTTATTTATTTATTTATTACCCACCCCTCTGAGCGAGCAATCAGGGTGGGGTACAACATATTAAAAACATATAGAGTTAAATCCTCCAAACAATAAAATTTTGGATGGTCTACTTTTTCTTCCTTTTTCCTTTTCCTTTTTACTTTGACCAGATACATTTGTAGGAGTTGTTCTGAATTTAATTGGTGCAAAGGAGAGCCATTTACGTACCCTTTCCCTTATGTTGTTTCTTGGATCCAAATCTCATCCTCAAATGGCAAAGTGCCCCTGCCCAGAATAAAACAATATTGGCAGGTACTCCTCCATAGCATTACACTTATCCCATATCATGCTTGAAAATATGTGAGAACTTTTTCATTTTTAGAAGAAAACATATTTTGTTTAAAAAGGAGACAATATGTTTCAATTTTTTTTCTTTTCAAAGGTACCATTATTTCTGCTAGTAGGATCTTTTTTCCACAGTAAGTAATCATGCATAGTCAGATTTTTTTCTCCCTTTCCAGCCATAGTAAATTCAGTGGCACCAAACCAGTGGCACCAAACCTTATATTCTGCCCAACATAATTCTGCTCATCCTAAAGGATGAATGGATGAGGAGTAAACTACGATAAATGGTGGCTTTGCAATGTGTGTGGGAGGCTAAAATGTGTGTTGGACAGGGCTAAAAAAACAAGCACATGTCAAAAAGAAGGTAAAGGAAAGAATTAAGGCACTTATCTCTCTTGCAGCTTCAGAGGAAGGCAATGGCAAACTTCCTCTGAACAAATCTTGCCACGAAACGCCCATGATAGTGTCACCTTAGAGTTGCTGTAGGTCAGAAATGACTTGAAGGCACACAACAACCCCAAAAGTACAGTATTACTGACTCATGGATAAATTGGTGGGTTGATTTTTTTTAACTAAAATATTTAAATTTATCAATGAGTTTATATAGTAAATACAGTAGATGCTAGATACAATCTAGGACCCAAGACAGATGGGCCAAAAAGAGTGGCTTCCAGCCACTTTGCGGGCATGGCATTCAGATGACACCGCCCCCACCCCCAAAGCAGCCAGAAGCCACCCTGGAAAACGCCACTGGAAAAAAGGAGTGTCAAAAACCTGCTTCTGCCGGCAACCTGTTTGGGACCATAGCGGTGTCTGACTTTCAGAGTGGGCCACACAGTCAGTGCAGTGCTGGGCTAATTACAGCCCGACTGTGGCTGGTATGGCCAGAGGACTCTGCCAACCGTCTGCTTCACTCTTAAATAGTAAAAATGTGGGTCATGGAAGGGATGTCACATATTGACTTGCCCTTGATTTCCTCCATAGACGTTTCCAGCACTTCACAATATCTTTTGTAATTGAATGTTTTCATAGCATTTTCCTCATGCTTCTGATTTGGTGCTGTACTATGCATCTATGCAACTGTTCTCCCTGGCTTCACATTGACCTGTATGGACAATGCAGGCCAAAACCCTGGGGCCAGGATCAGGCCAGATCGTGGCAGACTGGATGAAGATCCAGTTGATTCAGCCTCATTCTGGGCTTTGTTGTTGTTGTGTGCCTTCAAGTCTTTTTCAATTTATGGCAAGCCTAAAATCAACCAATCATGGTGTTGTCTTGTTCAGAGAAGGTTTGTAAAATGGCCTTAACAATGGTTAAACTTAACAATGGTTTAACCTGTTTGCTCCATAATATCACGGAAACTCCACAGCAAACCAGTTAGATCAGACAGCCCCATGCATTCCTTACCTCAGTCCATTGCTGCCACCAGTGAGTAGGCCCCTATCATTGTGTCTGATGTAGAAATGGGAAACCTGGCCATGTGGTTGCAGCTTACCCTGTTTCCACACCCATCTGTCCCCATGCCAGCCCAGGGACCTATCTGAGTTACCACCTGATCCAGGAAAACACAGGCCAAGCCTGTGCTTTGCTCACCTGTCTGCTTAGCCCCTGAGATACTTCTGTCAGTCACCATTAGTTAGGAACTAGATGTACAGATTGCCCAGCCTCCTGTGATCACACCATGGTCTTTCCTCCTGTATAAGCAGTACAAACTAAAACGCCTAGCCTTAGATCTCTGTAGTATAAGATTATGTTGCACCTCTGATTCTTCAAATGAGCATCATATAAAAGTGCCCCAGAAAGCCAAATGGCTGTTCAGGACTGCCAATGAAAAACAGAAGGGAATGTTTCAAATAGATCTTGTTCATGAATGCATTTGCAAATGGCCACATTCTGTTTAAGTCACTTTATACACACTATCTTCTAAACTTGCTGATATGATCTCTGTGTTTTAATTTTAGCAAAGAAAAATAGGAATGCCACAGATAATACAACACCTGCAATTCAAGACAACTTAAATGTTAAAACATTCCCTTTTACTATCCTGTTATTCTAGTTCATTTTATTAGAAAAGCTTAGGCACTCTGGTGTTTTATAATAGAAAATAAATTTGAAACCCATTCATTAATTGGTGATTAATATATATCAGGATTAGTTTAAGCAAGGCCCTGCCTCCTGCCCAGTCAAGTATGTTCTGGTTAATATCCAATTATGTGCACCTTCGTACTTATTATGTCTTAATATTTTGGATATGATAATCAGAAACTTGAGAGTAATGCTAATGAGGAACATAGAGCAGGAATTAACCAGTGACATACTCAATGATCCTTACTTAGGAAGGTATTTCTTTTTGTCTGTTCTACATAATGGTGAAGCAGTTCTATGACACAGCACATCAGATGTTAAATGATTATTCTGTGGGGATTATTTCCCTCTTTTTACCTTTTCTGTTTAAGAAAAGAAGTGAATAGAGCATGTATAACGTCACATTCACAAAATAGATAGTTGAATCTGCACTGCAAAATTTTCCACTTCCTCCTCCTCTTCTGATTCTTCCTCATTTTGGTTATTTTCATTATCCAAAATAAAACAAAACATGCACCGATCATTTTTTTTATGATATGATTAATAGTGGGACAGTGTAGTATATACAAGCACCTGTAGGCAAACGGAGACCAACTGTGGCCCTTGATATGTTTTTTCCCCCCATAGGGCCCATTCTATTCAGTGTTTGCCATGTTGGGTAGGCCTGATAAAAATTAAGCCAAAAACACCTGGAGGGGTACAGCTGCTGACTCCTGCTAAAATCACATTTATTTCTCAAGTGTGGATTATGTGCAGACAAGGAATGTTTATATGTGAATAAGAAGTGAAATTACTGTAATTTTGGTAAAATACTGTTTGTGATACTAGTTCCTCATCTGTCTTCCAGGGCTGCTGTTGTTGTGTGCCTTCAAGTAATTTCCAATTTATGGCAACCCTAAGGTGAATATGTCACGGGGTTTTCTGGGGCCAAGAATGTGTGACTCGCCCAAGGTCAGCCAGTGAGTTACAATGACCAAGCAGAGAATAAAACTCTGATCTCCAGAGCTGTTTTCCAACCTCAAACCACTATATCATGTTGGCTCCCATCCAGGGTACCTTTGCTCAATTGCCTAGGTCAGATATAGATGTGGTATAGTGAAAGCTGGACAGTGAAGAAAGCTGACAGAAGGAGAACCAACTCATTTGAGATGTGGTGCTAGGAAAGAGTGATGAGGATACCGTGGATGGCCAAAAAGAAAACAAATGGGTCCTAGAACAGATGAGGCATAAACTCTCACTGGAAGCCAAGATTATCAAATTGAGACAGTCTCCGAGTGAGTGTGCTACCATGAAAAGACTTTTTTTTCCTTTTTACTGTGTGCTGCTATAGGCCTTTGCCTAGTCAGTTCCTTCTTCATTCTCTCTCAAAGTTTCCAAACAACAGACAGCACCAAGCAGGGCCAGACACTGTTGTAAATACTGAGCTACCTCAGTATTTCCCCCATTGTATGTCCTTGAATACAGAATTAGAGCTTTTTGACTTTTTCTTTTCCCATCCTCACTCTACTTGAAATGCTTAAAGGTGTAGTACATGGTACTAAGGGACTTTACAGACCACCCCAAAAGGGTGGTCTGTAGGTGCCCCTTTGAGTGGCAGATTGGGGCCAGGGCAGCCGCACCAGTTGCCCCAGAGGCCCAATCCGCCATTTATCCAGGCAGCAGAAAAGGGGCAATACGTCCCTTCTCCGTGGTCTGGAAAGGGCTATCCTTGGGGAATGAAGCCCCAAGGACAACCCAACTGGAGGAAGCAAGGGAGAAAGGGGCCTTTTGGCCCCTTTCTCCCTCGCTTTGTTCCCACGGCAATCTGGTTGCCACAGGAACAAAGCACTTTTTGAAAAGGAGCTCCATTTTGGAGCTCCTTTCAACACCACAGAAAGTGTGCCCTGGGCACCCTCCAGTGGTGCCATGACGTTAGGCGTATGCCGTGCCATGTAAGTGCAGCGCACGCTATGACATCATGACAGCGCGTGCGTATGGACAGCACACTGTAAAGATGGCGCCATCCATATGCACTAGGGCTGGGGAGCGTGCGAATGCTGCACACTCCCCAGCCCTAATCATGCCACAGGGACGGCCCAAAAAGGCCATCTGTACCACACCTAAATGTATTTAGTGCATGGTACTAAAGATACTAAAGATGTAATTCCCATGGATTGTACCATTGTTAACAAAAGGTCTGGTACTGTCTGCTCTCAGGGTCTCTGTTGTTTCATTAGTTCATCACCAACATCACCACTTCCTCTCCTCTGTATATTTGCTGGTTATTAGTAGCCTTACTAAGTTTCTTGTGATTTTGGAGATGAGGGAAGATTCCACAGCCTGCTTATTAAGAAGGAAAAGAAATTGTTACTGGTATTAATTGGATTGTTAAAAGTAGTTTGGAAAACTCTCTGTGTGGAAATATTTCTTTGGTTGGACTACAACTCCAATATGCTAAAATCAGTGCTTGGGAAAATATTAAGCACACAATCAAGGAGAATTTAGGTTTTCTGCTTTCTTTGACTGCACCACAATCCCATATGTGGTTAAAAGAAGGGCTTGGTAAAATATTTAAAACAGAGCTTGGATTTATTTATTTTTTTAATTTTTTATTAGTCAAATGCATCACTTAGAAATTTTAATTTCTAACTACAGAAATATATATATATATATATATATATATGATTCTGTATTTTTATCTGAATTACATGCTATGAGCAACTGTAATTTGTGCTTAGTGTATTATACTTAACAAAATTTCCAGTACCTGCCATTGTACCATTGCTGGTATCTGTCTTCTGTGATGTCACTAGAGACTATCTCTAAGGAGATTATCCCATGGGGGAATGGGACATCATTGTCCAATCCCTGTCTCGTCTTCCCGTGTGATCACAGGAAGGACTATCAATGGATGTCACGCTTATCTGGATATTATCCCGTCCAGAAAGAGCGAGAGACAGCGATCACGTGAAAGCCTTTCAAATGATTTCACGCTGACTGTGTCATTGCCCCATCACTGAAGTGGCATTGGCTGGCATTTTGCATGAATGGGAGTTCATGTTAATGCAGTACTGCTTTAATGACAGGATAATGACAGGATCACCACTATATTTTGAAAGGCTTTCACACAATCACTCAATGGAAGGAATAAGGAAGGGGGAGCGATCCCATCCCTATTCCATCTGTGTCTGATAATCTATTAAGTCTCAATTTTGTGATACAACTTGTGATAGAACTTGTGATGTCATGAATTCTGTCCAAGCAAGTGCTGCTGAACTTTATGTTAGTACCACACAGTTTAACAGTCTCTCTGAGTTGTGTGAATGCTGACAACAATATTAGAAGCAATTTCTGTGATTTTGCTTTTTGATCAGATTTGTTGTAATCTGATTATGAATACTCTCTGATAAATCACAGCATCTGGAAAGCAAATAACAAATCTTCACCAGGACCTTCCATTTCTTGTTTCTTTTTTTATATAGTTGCTGCCTTTATGAATATTTGTTTGACAGTTATACTTATTCCATGTAAACTGTTGTGGCCTCTGCCTGCTTGACTATGTGTTACTTGTTTTTTTTAAACTTCCTCATTGTACTTTATACATCTTTTTAGTCCAACCTTGGCACACCTGTAGGAGTTTGACACCTCCATTTCCTAGTGGCTATATTAGAATTGTCTATAACATTGCCTGCCTATTAGGAGTTCTTTATCACTTTTCCTGAAATACTTATCTCTGATTAGGATTCTTTTCAAATGTACCTTTGTAAAATTTTGGTTTAGTAGAGCATATAGTATAACATGGCTGGGTTGAGGCAATCTTAGGTGTATTTCTGGATTTTACATTGATTCATCCTGTGGCCTTGAACAAGTCTCTTAGCTCTTAAGTTTGCAAACAGGATAATACTTAACCACATGGGATTTTCCCAAGGAGCAATCATTTAATGCAAGAAAAGTACTATGAATATGAATCAGTGCAATAATGGAATAAATACTAAATATTGGGATGGAAATATGATTGGGGAGGCTTTTCTTTATTAACCCACAGCTTACTCTAATGTATTTGCTACAACCCTCCTGAAAGCCACATGTTTTAGAGTAAGCCCAAAGAAACTGCATTACACCTAGCAAAACAACACATTCAAGAGTGATGTGTTGTTCTAAACACAAAGATCTCTGTGTGCACATGCACATATATTTATGTGTGTGTGCGTGTGTCTGTGTGAATGCTGCTCTGCAGAGTATCCTTTAAGTATGAATGGTGCTGTTGGCGCAGGAGCTTTCCTCTTTGCAATACCTCTAACTGCTTAGAAAAATTGTTCTTTGCGAAAGGTACCAATTGTTATGTTCCCTCTCTTTTTATGATACAAAATTTGGTACAATTTTTGTTTGATACATACTTCTAGCAGTGTATTAAACCCTGTTCACCTCATGATAAACCTGACAAAATGTCACCATGTTCCCACTCATAAAGCTGCTCCACCCCATAATATTTAGATTTAGTTTGGAAATTTACGCATTTCATTCTTTATTTGAGAGAACTTGTTTCTTCACCTGTTGTCCTAAATATGTACTTACAGTGACTAATGCTGCAAATCATGTAGCTTTAAATAGTAAACCTGAATATTTCTGTCCCTGTCTCTGTCTCCCACCCTTCATATGCTTTGTTGTAATGAAGCAACATCAGTAAATTGCAGTGAAGGGTGATGGTTGCATGGGGATGTCTACTACACCTTGGGGTCCCTTTGTACAAGATTATTTTTTTATTGTTGTGATTACTTCATCTCCTTTATTCTCCTGGTACCAGACTTACTGTTCAACATCAGTGTAGCACAGATGATCTTTAGAAATGTTGTGGACATTTTTGTTTGTTTGTTTGTTTCTTAGCTGCACACCAATCACAGTTTGCTTCCAAACACTTGATACCATTAGTGACTTTTGATATACTTTAGTGATGTCAACTTACCTTTCTTGTGTGCATGTATGTGCTTTCCAGTTGCCAGTTGATTTATAGTGACCCCACAAATTTCACAGAGTTTTCCTAGGCAAGGAAATACAGTCATAATGTTATTCATAATCTGTTGTTTAAAAGTGTATTTCAGTTGGAACAAAACTTAGTATACAGCATATATGGTATGATTTACTTGCCTTCATGAATATTCGCACAAAAGTATTTATACTTGGATGGAAAAGAATGGACACTGTTTATTTCAGATATCTGGGCTCTAATAATATCTTGTTTGATCATGTATGCACCCTCTGATACTTACAGATCAGCTGCTTACAATCTGAACAGCATGGCAGCCCCAAGCCTGACTTAACAACAGGGTGGCAAGGGACCACCATTTTGTCCCTCATGCAGTAGTCTCTTTCCTAGAATACACGTCCTTTTTATGGCCTGTGGGAAAGACAGCCAAAAGGATGGCTGGAGAGCACATGGGAGAGGTGAGTCCTTTCCCCAGGTGGTAGTGAAACGGTAGTCTTATTTAGGTCCACTAGGGAATTTATAAAAGGAACTCCTTCTGCATTTGCTTAAGCAGTTTGTCTCTTACTGCCTTCACTCCCACACAGCCACTCCTTTGTTTTGTGTATGTGTGTGTTATATTATGTGATTAAATGTATTATTCATTGACCTTACAACTTCAGTCATATAATATGGGGTCAGACCCAGATTTGGGGGTGCAGACCTGATGTGGCTCATTATGCCTTTTGCAGAAATTCTTAAAGGATTTTCAGGTGCAGACAATTAAGGTCTGGCCTAGCCCTGGGATTGCTGGACAGGTTTCATTCCAAGGCGCAGGGAACTATAACAGTGGCTTTGTGTCCATATGAATTCTATGGCTTTCAATTTAGGTGGACCTCCACCAGGCACCTCAAAAGGTGGGTGTATCAGATGGCAGGTTATCTGCTGAATCCAGCCAACACTGTGGCTGTTATTAATAAAGCTGTGGCCAGTCCAAAATGCATTGTGTGATATCTTTGCTCCCTTGCCTGTGACAGCCCCTTGACTCTAGCGACTTCATTTCTTTGTAGTAAGGCAAAGTCCCAGTTTTAAGAGAAAGATGGGATCCTCCTCCTCCTCTTCATCTGACATAGGGAAAATCTGATAAATATCATTTATAATCATGTCTATATGTTGTTGATGTTTATCAAATTCATTAATTCATACACTCTGTAATGGCATTTCAGGTTTGCTTTAATTTTCTTTTGGTGTGCCAAGCATTGGCTGCTGCCTGACTTCTGTCTAACTACTTCCTTAAAAGGAATAAAAATGAAAAGAAGGGATTTGGATTAGCAGAGAAAACTGAGGCCATAAATCAGAAACAACTTGAGGGCACATAACAACAACAACAACAACAACAGCAACAACAATAACAACAACAACAAACCTTGTCAGCCAGAGAGCTCCAATGTCTCACCAAACTATAAACCCATTATTCCATAGGATGTTGCCATGGCAGTTTCAATGGAAAATAGTGCTTATTGTGTAGTGTGGAAGAGTCCTTGGCTAATCATAAATGAGATATGTCCTGGTGCAGAACAACACCTCAGTTGCTCCTCTTTGGTACCATGACTGTTAAACTGAGAAGATATATTTAGTGTGTCCGTCATATTCATGATTCTTGCTTTTCTCTCCCCAACAAGCCAGGATCCATGAACACGTTAAAATTGGGGGGAGTGACATGTCAGAATTCCTGGTTTAGACCAACATGATAAACAAACTCCTGCTGGAAATAAGGAACAAAAGTAGAAACGAATGGATTGTATACATGCAACTTGTTGAAATGCAACATGCAACTTCTTGAAATGAAATGAGGATTCTTCACTCTCCTTGTGTACCATGCTATGTGAACATGACGAAATTTTAACTTATATTGCAGAATAGAACCTAATGACACCTCTGTGCAGAGTTCTCAACAATATAGCTATATAGCAGTTTTGCTTCCTGTATAGCACAGGTAACTTCTGTTTCAAAAATAGAAGCTATATCTTAGTTTTGTCACTCAACAAACTTACTACACTGTCAGGTTATCCAACTGGACATAGTATGTATTAACATACATGCATTTTTTTTTATTTGAACAGCCTTTATCCTGCTCTTAATGAACAATGCTATAATTTCCTATTGCAAATCAGTGTAGTTTTCCTGTTCTCCATTTTTAGGAATGTGTGGAATTTAACCTAAAGAGTGGAGCTAGACCAGCCATAGACCCTGAAATAAATCAGATATAAACCTGCTTCACCAGTGACGCCAGTGCCATAGCATTTTGTCATGCACACCTCCTATTATGGGCCAGAAAGCATTGATTTTTAGCTGTCATTTCTAGCACACCCACTGTAGAATTGAAATTTAAACCTTAATCCACTCTTTAATGCAATTAATTTTTAATGCACAGTAATAGTAATTGAAATAGCCTGAATTTAGTAAGACACCACAAGACATTTTCAAAAGCAGGAGTCTCCACTGAGGACTGAAAGGACAGATAATCATTGTTATAATGTTTACAGAATAAATGTACACTCCACAGGCTATCCAGTGGGAAGACTTTTTTTGTTTTTTGTTTTATTAGTTGATATCTCTTTGTGAAGCGAATAATTTCTTTTTTCCAGTTAGTGCTCACAGTGTATCATTGTAAGCCATGTTGTTAGAATCATTTTAACAAAATTATTTTGCCAGAATTTTATTTTTGTTCTATCTCATCTCTGTATGTGTTGTTAGCATGTTTTTCATTGCCCACTCTGGTTATCAAATGCATTTCAATGTTCAGAGAATTTTCTCCTGTAAAAGGGTCAGTCGCAGAGATTCCATGCATTAATAACCAAGATGAATAGCCCAGTACTTGGTTCTCTTTTCTTTTCTCCCACTCAATTTACCTTTTATTATGTCTGTAGCATTTTTTGTGCTGTGTTGGGAGTTCAGTTTATCAATGTGAGGCTTCTGTAAGCACATTAATACAGACTTTGTTCAATTAACAAAATAGATGTATAGTCATGTTTATAATAAAGAGAAGGTGTTTAAGCACATTTATCTCACTAGCAAGGGGTATTTTTCAGAATGTATCGGTTCTAATGATGAATAGGCTTCTGCAAAGAAAGCACCAGTGGAAACGGCTAGCCTTTCATGACTTTTGCATTGTAGAATTTAATAAGACAACTAAAGTGTTAACTACTGTGAACGGTTTAGTTAATACCTTGTCATACATAGAAATAATGTGTCAAGGCATTTCGATAGCACATAAGTAAAACATGTATGCCAATTGATATTTTTCTAGCAGAGTATGAATGTGAGCAGGCAGCAGGCAGCCACAAAATATATGAATGAATTCTGTTTTGTTTGGATTAAAGGGTGAACGTGCAACTGATTTTTATCAGCTTTAAAAGAAAAACAAATCTTGACATATTTTGAAATATTTTGCAGAGAATACTTACATGCTATTGTGGCATTTTTGTATTAAATCATTCAGGGCAGTTTTTCAAAAATAGTAGTACAAACAGAATGAGGTAGAAGGATAAAGCACAAATGCTACTTTTATGAGAGATTAATACATTAAATACAGTTCCGACACTCCGTGGGTCTATATGTTAATATTTGATCCTCAGTTTTTTGGGTTGAAAATGTATATAACAACTGGTAAAATACATGGGTGATTTTAATAAATTGAATTAATAGCAAGCACTAATTTACCCTCTACAAAGTGAGCATATTTTCATTAGAAACTGGTGGGTTGGGGGTGTAGTGTTTTACCAAATATCCCAGCAAGATAACCAATCAACCTTTGAATGTACATGTGTGGAGAGGGGGGAAGAGATGTGTGTGTGTGTGTGTGTGTGGAATCGGGAGGGCGGGGGGAGAGATTACTTAAAACAAGATTAGTGCGAAGCATACTTTGCAATGTAAAATGGCCTAGAAACACTGGACCATTGGAGAGCAATATGGTATATTGATTAGCATGTTTGAAGAAATGAGATTCAAATCCCTACTCTGCTACAAATCTTACTAAAATTTTGGGCCAGTCTCCTCCCTCTTCCAGCCTGTTTAACCCACGTTACAGGTTTGTTATGAGGATAAAAGGGAGGGGCAGGGGAGGATAAAATGTGGCTAATGAACAATGCCTTCGTTTGTTTGAGGACCTTGAGTAGTAATCATTTGCCGCTTGGCTAACATTAACATTTTCCTTTATTCAAAACATGGCAAAACCATGCAGGGGAAGATGGATTACTGACTTTGCATATTTCAGTCTCTTGGCAGATGCTGTATAAAGCAGAAGATATTACTCTGGTTTTTTTGTCTTACAGTTTTTCCACCAATGGGATTACATTTTTATCAGTGGGCTAACGATCCATATTTTCATGCCAGTGCTTTTCTCTAACACAGGCCCAGAACAGACCAGCCTGAAAAGCTGGCTTTCGCATGGCTCAGGGGCGTGAGACGCCACATACCTCCAAGATGTCTGGAAGCTGCCCTGGCTGACCAGATGTGAACAGCTTCAAGATGCTCCAGGGGTGCAGCATTTACATGCTGCACACTGCCAGAGAGGCTTGAAGCCACCCTGGGGGTGCAGCTGGGTCGCTTTACCCTTATTTGGGCCAGCTCCAGGGCAGATTGGGGATATGGCATGCGGTTGCCACAGTGCCAGGCCAACTGGTGCTGGGGCGGCCCCAATCCACTCTTTTCGGGTAGTCTATTTCACCCCTAAGTTAGAAACTAGAACTTGCATAGCTTAGCTTCATGGTAATGATTTTAACATTTACTTCACATTAAGGTCTATTCAAAATGGACATGAAAAAAATAATTTTTTGGTCACAGGGGACACCAGAGTTTGCCAGTTAGTCCAAACGTCTATGAAAATGTTCATGATGTCAACTTAAGTCTCCATATTGAGTTTGGCCAAAATCGGTCCACGATTGTATATTCTTCAATAAAATCTGCAGAAATCCAAAATGTGTGTTAGGACGTTACCTGAAATAATTGATGGATCAAGTCCAAAAACTTCACATTCTTCCTTCCTTCCTTCCTTCCTTCCTTCCTTCTTTTTTGGGTGACACACTTAGTTTGAGGTCTGTGGTGAAGCATATGGATTTGTATACTTTATAGCAGGGATGGGCAACTTCACGGGGGCCAAGGACTAATGGACCCCACCAAAATCCCCAGCAGGCCATAGCCTTCCTTAGTTAGCTTAAATACCTCCATTACCTCCAGGTACAATTCAAGGTGTTGGTTATTACCTTTAAGGCCCTACATGGCTTGGGTCCAAGTTACTTGCGGGAACGCCTCTGCCTATATAATCCACCCCGCACTCTCAGAACATTTGGGAAGAACTTGCTGGAATTACAAACAACTAGGCTAGCTTCAACTTCCAAAAGAGCTTTTACAGCAGTGACTCCTAGACTGTGGAACAGTCTCCTGGAAGAGATCCGTCTTACTACCTTCTTGGAGGCTTTTAAGAGGGCATTTAAGACAGATCTCTTCCGGCGAGTTTACCCACCTGACCTTGTATAAGAAATACTGTTCCATCTGTTTGATTAGGATTGGAATATCTCTATCCCACCATCTCATTGTGACTGCTTTGTTTTTTAATTGTTAAGTGGTCATGTATTTTATTGTGGTTTGTGCCTGTATATTTATATTGGGTTGTTATCCCACCTCGATCCACCTGGGAGAGGTGGGAAAATATAATTTTTATTTTATTTTATTATTATTTATTGTGCTCTGAAGACCTTCTCAAAATTAAGTGTCTCTTTCTGTTGCCATTCTGTTGCACAGGAAAATGAAGGTAATTCCTTTGTAGGCCCTCTCAAAATGGCAACAGGAACTAAAGCAGAGTCTCTTCCTGTCACCATTTTGAGAATTATTGCAGATGAAAATATATATGGAGGTAATAGGTGATTCGGCACGCTTGTGTGGGTGTGTAGGAATATTCATGCAGCTAGATGCTTCCTGAGTGATTTAAAAGCAAAAATTACATGGAAATCATCCCAAAATTTAACATTTTTGTTACCAGGTTGAGGACATTAAGGGGAATTGTGGGAGGGCTGGATGCAATCCAGGAGCTTTATTTTGCCCACCTCTGAAATACAGTATAGACAGTACATGAATATGTAGAAAATTGGGTGGGACGTAATACTGTCATTGCACTTTATATTACTCCCATCAGTGGAATTGGGCAAGAGTCATTACTTCCTCCATGTGCTCTCACAAAAACAACTTCAGAGGGCTGGATAAAATCTGTGAAAAAGGTTTACAGTTGGTGCAGAGTCCTATCATGATGGGAATAAAGTCCCATCATGGTGTATGTCTGCTAATGCTGTGCTAGTTTAAACCAATCTGTGGAGTTGGAGTTGTTCGTATCAAGGATGTCATTGAGAAGAGGGTAAGAAAAGGCAAATACAGTTGGCCCTCGGTATCCATGGGGGATCCGTTCCAGACACACACCGCAGATACCCAAATCCGCAGATGTTCAAGTCCCATTGTACTGAATGGTGGTACAGCCGTATGGCTGCACCACCATTGGGGACAATGGGACTTTGCCACCCCAGCTGTTTGAAGCCTGCCTTGCTTCTCTCACTGGCAACTGGTAACAGGGGGCTGCCTCCTCTTGCTCCTTCTCCACCTCTTCCCACTGCCATTTTTTCCCTCTGTTACCTTCCTCCTCCTCCCTCCTCTTCCTCCCTCCTCCTCTTCCTCTGCCTCCTGTTTCTCCTATCATCACTGCCACCACCTCTTCTTTGTCCTCTTCCTCTTTCTTTCTGCTACCGCCTCCTTCTCCTCATCATCCTTCTTCCTGCTACCTCTTCATTCTCCTCTTCCTCCTCCTCCACCTCTTGCCACCATCTCCTCTCCTCCTTCTTCCTCTGCACTGCCACCTCTTCCTCCTCCACCTCTTCAACCCCCCCATGTGGGCTTGCTATCCACGGATGCTTGGATTCACAGATGGGACGTCCACAGGTACTAAGGACCTACTGTAAAATGTTTTGGAGTGCTGATTAATTTCATTTTAAAGAAAGGTTTAAGAGGCTGAGTATTAACACTCTCCTTCTCCCGCTCTCTTTCTCACACACACATAGGGAAGGTTTTTAAAATTATGACCTGTACAACTAGAAATCATCATCATCATCCAACTCTCTCTCCCTCCTGATGCAAGACTTACATTGACTGGCAGTTCACTGTCACAGGATGTGATGATAGTTATCTGTGTTCCCAGTGCTTTTAAAGAGGATGAAATGATGCTTGAGGAATAGATTGTTAGTTAGGAATTAGTTGGAGCCCTGATGGCACAATGGTGAGATGCTAGCACTGTCCAAGGCTGACTCAGCCTTACATCCTTTTGTAGGTCGGTAAAATGAGTACTCAGCTTGTTGGGAATAATTGACTTACACATTGTAAATCACTTAGGGTGTGCTTGTTCGCTAATAAGCGGCATGGAATGTACTTGCTATTGCTATTGCTATATCTGTCAACAACTGCTAACTACAATAAACCTGTTAACTATAATAGATCAAAATGGAATCTCCACTTATACTGCTAGCATACTTTTGTCACTTAAATACAAAGGGAAATGTCAGTTTGTAAACGTCAACTGCCCTTGTCATGCCCAGTTTGTATGACACTTCTCCTGTGAATATCTAGTTTGCCTTTGTTGGGTTTGTAAACTAGTAGGGCAAAGTATGTTCCATGTGCCTCATGCAGTCCTTCAACATCCTTTTTGCTGCCTCCCCCCAACCTTTGGAGAAAAATATTTTAAAAGTGATGTGCCATTGAGGTGACATGGTTTGCCACTGAAAATTGGTGACAAACTAGAGCACACTAAAGTGCGGCATCCAGCAAAGGCAAACACTTCAGCCTCATCACTTCCAGTCTGGTTCAGGGTTGGCTTAGCCATGCTTGCGCTGTATGGCAAGAACTGGAGGAAGAGGACAATGTGGCATTTAAACCACAATCTCCTCTCCTTGTCACAGCTTCAGGTTCACTGGCAGATTTGCTCTTTAGTTCAGTCATGACTTGGGGCTGGAGCTCTCTGCAGCCCTCTGTGTTCTTCAGCACTTTATCTCTCAGGGACCAGAGATGGAGAATGAAGAGGAAGAGAATGAGGATGGCATATTTAAAGTAGCTCTTCCTCTTCTACCAGCCATGTACCCCCTTACAATTTTCCCTTTCACTCTGCCATGTCTCATTGTCTCGTCACATCACATCACACCACCCTGTCAGTACCTGGTGCGAACTGGAGAAGGGACAGAATGATGACAGGAAATGTATAGTGTTTTCTCTTCTTGTCTCATTTGTTGCCCTTTCCTGGAAAATTGTCCCTTTGCCTGTAGCCTTGAGACCAAAGCAGCATTGGGGTACAACCAGTCCCTTAAAATAGAAGGTTGATTTGGAGGAAGAGAAACAGGAATTTGGATGAGGGAATGGAAGTGCACTTCTCATTTACATGGGTACAGGAGACAGACTGGGAAAGGTAGAGGTTAAAGGGACAGAGATACAGCTGGAGGCTTTATTTTCTGGAAAAGGATGGAAGTGGGATTAAGGAACCATGCCATTTCTGCCTTGGTACTGCTGCTTGTGAATCCTAAATTCTTGGGGGCTGACTGAAGTTTTTTTGTAGCTAAGAAGGCAGCATTCTGTATTTCCTGAATTAGATGTTTTAAAGCAGAGCTTCCAGGGCAGAACCTCTTTCAAATTAAAAACATGCAAAAAACTAAAATGCGTTAAAAAACAGAAAACTTGTGCCCTTGGCCAACCTGAGAAGTAACCCCTGCAGCTAGATACTGGGCCAGATAATTGTTTGATCTTGTACAGCAAGCAGATGTGAAATTCCATAGACATACTTGCAAGATTATTTTTGTATTCACAATGGCCAGAAAGTTTTCTTTTTCTCCTTTAAAGCAATGAAGTTTGGTATGGTAATTTCTACATGCAAAAATGTTTTCTATTCATGCATATCATGATCACAGAGCAATCACAGAATATTCACTAAACTACCACTGGATTGTATCTGATGTTTCACTGGCAGAAATACTGCAAAAGGTGGCATTATTCTACAAGCATTTTTGCAGCTGCTTGTGGAATAAGCATGAACACCATCTAGTCTACTGAAGGTATAATGAATTTTGCAATGACAATTCAATAGTTATGCAATAGCTAATGCAATGGCTTGTGAAATAGTCTGGAGTCAGAGAAGGCCTGTGGAATCAAGTATTGGATTTGACATGTGCAAACATGAAAATGTAGTTTTCACAAACAGGAGGAGGGTTTTTTGTTTTTATTTTTGTTTTGCTTTGTTTTTTTTTTACTGAAAGAGTGACACAATTAGACATAAGCCACTGTTTCTCATTTGGCCACACATGGAGTGTACACAATTTTTTTCAAGGGCTAGACCCTTTTTTATTGTTACATACACATAGCTTTGTGTGAATGTGCTTCCTGTGATCAGCTGGCGTCAAACCTAATCTATCTAGGATGTACAAAAAGGTATGGGCTTTTTTCAAAGGAATATACAGTCGTTGCCCAAATTTTCCATTAAAGTCTTTTCCAGCTCTTCTGTCTGTTCTTTCGTATTACTGATGGTGGTTTCAGATATCCCAAGATTTGTGCTTTATTAGCAGAACAGTCATGGTGGTATCTATTGCATATATATCTTCTAAAAACCAATTCTATTTGCTGTTTGACATGGGAAGGCAAATGAAAATATACACATTTCCCTCCAAAGAGTTCAGGTTGATGGAGTGCATAAATTTGTATCAATGAACATATAGATATATAAACAGAGAGATATTTATTATTCATAACTTGATGTATATTGACCTCAGGTTATAAGAGCAGAAAATCCCATTTTCTAGCTTGTTTCAGATATAGTAAAAATGCTGCTTCAGTTGCTTTATGCTACTCACATTGGGAAAGGTGCTTATACTGTGATAATTATCATCAAGGAATATTAATGCGTTCAGCATTTGTAACCCAAAAACTCATTATAGCTTAAGCTGTGCATCATCTGTGAAGAGAGAACTTTGCCAGAATTCGCTCTTCACAGGGGTTGCCTCCTGCTTGCAGTGGAGTGGTCAGAGTATTGTAAGAGGTCACTTAGGCTATTTTTGAAAGCAGAAGTTTTGCAATTTTTGATTCACTACCTTCTGTCCAAATAGCTTAGCATTCTTCCTATGAATTTGCTCTTTCTAATTGAAAGCCTGGTGAAGTGCATAAGGCTAAAAGGTGGGTATATAATTACATGCAGAAGGCTAAAGCATAGATGTCAGTTTTGCTCACCAAGGTCATGTGAACATCAGAGTACATTATCCTATCAATGTGCATGGAATGGAGTATTTATGGAAATAGGGATGAATGGGTAAGTGGTTGAATGGATAGATATTGCTATCTAGGTTCTGAAGCTTTTGCTTGAAAAAGGCCATCCTTTTTAATATTTCTGAATTATTTTCTCTGGTGCAAATATCACACCATCCCAGGGCATGTGCATTTATTTTTGAATTTGAGTGAAGGCAGTAGTTTTATTATAGATGTATTACTTTCTTATAATAGCAGAATTGCAGTAGGTACTGTTCAGATAATCAGCTTCTTTTTCTCTGTTGTCAATGGACCAAAAATTTCACCTGAGTATTACCAGTAATATTTCTTCTACACCTTAAATACTCAAAATGTTGTACACTGACAAGCTATCATTGCTTTCATTTCTTCTTATTTCTACAAACACACACACACACACACACACAGAACAATTCTTTTATTTTCCTCACTGCCCTGATACGTTGCCTGTCACCTGCTGCTATGTATTGCCTTGTGTCTCAGAATGTAGTTTGCTATATGCTGGGGAAAGGAAACTGTGTTCTGGGTGGAATTTTTATCTTTTTCTACACCAATCTGTATCTGAGGTCATGCTTCGTGAACTTGGCCTTCCTCTTGGGAGGAGTAGACAAATCTGCTTCATAACTTTCTTTGGCCCTCAAAGACGACAAAACACAAAGAAAATACAGTATTAGTTTCATATAAGTAGTGCAACTAATTTAATCAAGGGGGAAGCTTACCATTGGTACAGATTTTTTCAAATTATAATTAGTAAAACGGTGGCCTTGAAATATGTAAGAAAGTTCCACCAAATTTGATTTTACTTTTTGAGTATAAGAACCACTGCATGAACTAATGATTTTACAATATATACAATATGCCAATGTAGAAAAAAAAATATTTAACATACTACTACTTGGAGGTTTTTTGGCTGAGCATTCTTTAAACTTCTTTAACTGGTATATACCAAATTATTTATCTATGATTTAGACCCAAACTACATCTATTAACACTAATTTGCTTCCTTTTAAACTGCAAAATACAAAATTATCTTGTTCAGTAGAAGGAGGCACTGTTGTCTCTATATCTTATTTTCTTGATGCAAGGATTCTTATTCATTTTAGGCAAATATTTGCAAATGTGATGGTCAGTATTGTCAGGTAAGATCACAAATAGGATGTGATTGGGTATTGCAGGTTATTCTCTCCAAACACAGTATCTGAACATGGCTGCAGAATACACACACACCCACAATATAGTTAACACTGACACTGCTATGCTGGTAAAGAATAAAAAGAATATAAAATGGCCCTGGAATATTTTATTGAAATTTGTAAAGAGAGAAAAGAACACAAACATTCCATCTGTGGATGTAAAGAACTAAGTGCCAGTTCATTCCAAAGAAACATGGATTGCTTTAAATCCTGCAATTATCAGTTATATTTTATTTGGTGCCATAGTTCTTATGTTTATACATATTTGATTAATGTATGTTCTTTGCCAGCTGTTAGAGGCACATATTTTTCTGTTTCATTGTACACAAAATGTGGCAAGAACCTAACATGACACACTTATTTCCAATATTATTTCTTCCGGCTCTTGATTTATTTATATTTAAATATTTATAAAGTTATTGACCTAAAGGATTATGTGGGAGAAATGTGGGTTAAACTGAGCTTACTTCTTTGAAGTTTGTTTAGCTTCTTTACTGGACTTCTGAAATGCTTAAAATACTTTCCAGTCTGCCTTTCTTAAGGGAATAGTGCAGATCTGTTATTCATTTCATCAGCTTCATTCATCTGCTATGGTGTTGTCTCAGATTTGCCTAAATGAAAGAGTGGTTGTTTTAAATATCTCTAGATAATTGACCATTGTCATTATAACATATTTCAAAAGTTCAGTTTCAGTCAAATATACAGTTTGATACAATAAATTTAGGAAAGGTCATGTTTTGTGTGAGACCTAGCAAACATAATTCCTTTAAAAATTAATCAGGATTCCTTTTCTGAAATAATTATTGTTGGGCTGATGATTTAATCTTTGGATTTTATTTTATTTATTTTTTTGAAGATGAACAGCTGAATGATAAATCAGGTATTAGCTTGATGTGCCACAGAAATAAACCTACACCCATATATTCCGAGACCATGAATATATCTGTGACCAAACCAATGGAGCTAATACTGTAGCAGAATGTTTGAAAGAGAGAGATTGGAATGGTAGGGGTTTTGGCCGAGGTCCCTTTTCAGATGTAATTGCTGCTTCATTAGAACTTGGAAGTGTTCCTATGGCTAAATTTAATCAAATGGTTTTGAATAGTAAGCTGTTATCATCAAAATTCCAGTACAGCTTTGGATTCTGCATTCTGTCTAGTACAGTATTTCCTTTTCTGCATAACCAAATATTACTAACAGGTAAATGCAAAATTTGAAATTATTTTTTCTGGTGTTGTGAGAATGCTTTGAACCTATAATGCTTGCTCATTTCATAAGTGTAAAATATGCTCCTAGGTTTAAATTCAAACATCTAAATAACATGCTATCAGAGTTTAAAACAACAGGCATTCACATAGTTTAGAATATACCAATGTTATTAAAAATTCTTATGGAAAGGTTTAATGCTGATGCCATTTTCTTGTAACCTTGTTTTGAAATGGTCAAGAGAGCTTAGAGTAACACCTAAAACTACATATTTCTATGAGTAGGGCTCTCTGAACAAATAATGACTTATAGCACAAGCCCATGTATACCTATTCAGAAATAAGGCCAACTAAGGTCAATTGGGTTTTCTCCAAGGTAAAAGAGTATGGAATTTCGGCCTTACCACTCATTGCCATTCAGTATAGCTTCATATTTATTTGACAATCCAATAAATGATTAAATTGTTATAACATATAGAACTTAAAAAATCATGCCAATCTGAAGAAGTGGGCTCAAGTCTACAAAAGCTACCAGTTTCTTTCTTTCCATTAGTCTGCAGGCTATTACTGATCCTTGTGCATACTGATTTTCCAGACTAACATAGCTATGTCTTTGAACTGATGGGATAATTACCAAAGTACACACACACACACACACACAAATCATGAGTGACATACTAGCTTATTAGTAGGATAATATAAGACTCTACAAAATTGTACTGAGATTCAACATTGTACTAGCATTGCTGTATACTGATAACACCCAGTTCAGTTTCCCCTTTCCATCTAACTCCAGGCTAATCCAGACAAGACAGAGATATTCCTGCCTGGTTAAAAGGCAGAGGAGAGGACTGGAAATTAAGCCTGTGCTTCATGGGCTTACACATGAAGACACAGATTTGCAGATTTGGGTGTACTCCTTGATTCAACCCTAAGCCTGCCTTAGTTATATCCTGTTTGGAGTTCTGGGTGAATATCCCT
Organism: Urosaurus nigricauda; assembly: GCA_034509955.1. Classification (NCBI taxonomy): domain Eukaryota; kingdom Metazoa; phylum Chordata; class Lepidosauria; order Squamata; family Phrynosomatidae; genus Urosaurus; species Urosaurus nigricauda. The sequence goes on along the minus strand of JAOEGL010000004.1, from coordinate 194,688,670 downwards.
TTTCTGAAATGCTTGGGGCCAGAATTGTTGTGGATTTTGGATTTTTTTCAGATTTTGGAATACTTTCATCTACTTAATGATCTTATCTAAGAGATGGGACCCAAACACTAAATTCATTTATGTTTCATATACATCATATTACACATAGCCTGAAGGTAATTTTATATCCAGTATTTTAGATAATTATGTGCATGGAACAAAGCTTGTGTACACTGAAACATCAGAAAGCTAAAATGTCACCCTGGCCTGAAACAGGTGGGCCAAAAGCACCATGTTTGAACTAATCTGGGAGTGTGGCGTTCAGATGACACATCCCAAGGCAGCCCAAACTTGGCCGCAAAGGGAGTACAAAAAAGCACTCCATGCTGGTGGTCTGTTTCTGACCACAGTGGCTGCCAGCCTTGGGACTGCAGCATCTGGTCACCATGGTCCCACATTGCTCAGGGTGTGCTTGTGGCTGGAGCAGCCAGAAGCCACTGCCAGCCACTCATGTGCTTAAAACCCCTCTCAGCCACCCATGTGGACAATTTTGGATTTTGGAGTATTTCAGATTTGGGGATTCTGTATAAGGAATACTCAACAATACACAGAGACAGAGTCAAACTTAGTTTTAATTAAAATCTGCCAACAAATATGGAAAACAAAGCAGTGGCACACAGACTGGAAGCAATCAATATATATTCCTATCCACAAAAGAAGTGACACAAAAGATTGCAACAATTACAGAACCATCACACTAATTTCCAATGCAAGCAAATGTGTGCTTAAAATTCTGCAGCAAAGGCTCCTATGGATTCTATAGCAAAATTCTGCAACAGACGCCTACAGAGTCCTATGGAGCATGAAATCTCAGAGGTGATAGCTAGATTCAGGAAAGAAAGAGGCACTAGGGACCACATTGCAAACGTACATTAGATAATGGAGCACACTGGGGAATTCCAGAAGAAAATCTGCATGTGTTTTATTAACTACAGCAAAGTCTTTGACTGCATGGATCATGAAAAGCTATGCCTTGTATACAGGGGGAATGGAAGTACCACAACATCTGATTGTCCTGATGTAAGCTGTACTCAGGACAAGAGCCTGCCATCAGATGAGACTACAGAGAAAAAGAGAATGAAAAGAGCTCAGGCAAGTTTGCATACTATCAATTTATCTATTCAATCTATATGCAGAAGATATTGTATGCAGAACTCGGAGGCAGAAGGACTCGGAGGCAGGAGGAGTGAAGATGGGAAGAAGGAACATTAACAACATAAGATACATAATACAACTAGCAGAAACAAATACCTGGAACAAATTATTGAAGAAGATCAAGGAGGAAAGTGCCAAGGATGGATTAATGCTGAACATTGGAAAAACAAAAATAATGAGCTACAGTTACATGAATTCAGCCTAGACAATAAAAAATTGAAATAGTCAAAGAGTGCTCATACCTTGGTTTAAATATTGATCACAGTGGAGACTGCAGCCAAAAAATCAGAAGAAAATTAGGATCAGGAAGAGCAGCTATGAAAGAACTGGACAAGATCATAAAATGTAAACATAACTCTGAACACTAAACTGAGGATAGTCCAAGTCATTGTATTCCCCATCAGCATGTACACATGTGAGAGCTGGGTAGTAAAAAAAAGCCAATAGGAAGAAATCAACCCATCTGAGATGTGGCACTACAGAAAAGTAACAAGAATACCACAGATGGCCAAGAAGAAAAATAAATGGGTTCAAGAACAGATCAAGCCTCTCTGAAAGCCAAGAGGCTGTCATATATTAGCCACATCTTTATGAATCATTGAAAAAGGCAATGATGCTAGGAAAGATGAACAGACGTAGAAAGAGAGGAAGACCAAAAGCCAGATGGTTATACTCAAGTCAAAGAGCTCAAAGGCTTAAGCCTGCATGACCTGAGCAGAGAGGTAGAGGACAGAGATCCTTGGAGATGTCTCATCCACAGGGTTGCCATGAGTCAAAGTTGACTCAAAGGCAACAACAAATTTTAATATTGTCTACATGGGACTACCTTTGTAAAGTGTTCAGAAAATTCAGGAGGCCCAAAGAGTGGCAGCCAGATAGTTTACTGGAGATAGCTACAAGGACCATATGATTCCTTTGCTGCAGGAGCTCTACTGTATCAATTCAGGGAACAATTCAGTGTGCTGGTTACAACCTGTAAAGTCCTTATATGGCTTGGCTCCAGGCTGACTAAAGACGTACATGAGTCAGCATGGGTCTGAAGGTGTTCTTGCGAGTCCTTCTTTAAGTCCTTTTACTTTCCTCAGAACATTGGATGGGAACAAGAGACAGGGGCTTCTTGGTGGCTACTCCAGGCTGTGGAACTTCCCCCATAAGGAGGTTAGGATAGCCCACTACCTACTGTCTCTCCTTCAGCGAGTGAAATGTTCTAATTCTATCAGGCTTTTTGGAGTTGACTGCAACAAGCTGTTAATCATGTGTGCGCCTGTTGATTTTTATCTTCTTCAGATTGTTCAATTGTATTTTAAAGTATTTTTAATATATCTTTGCTGATGCCTTTTAAAATATTTAATCTGCATTTGTTTTCACATCTTGCAAGCCCCCATGTATGTCAGTATTGGGAGAAAGGCAAGGAGGAGGAGGATTCAGCTTCCTTGTTTAGAAGCCTCAATGAAATGAATGGAAATTGTGCAGCAAGAGCTTTTGGTAGACTGCTGCTATTGTGGTAGAATTCAAGATATTGTCATTTTAGTCTGTAGAATTATTATGTAGAGAGATCTTGTAGCACCTCAGAGACTAACTGAAAGAAAGAAGTTGACAGCATGAGCTTTTATAGACATAAGTCTACTTCTGCTATCTGAGGAAGTCTCAAAGGTGCTACAAGAGCTCTCTACATACTGCTGCCTTCCAGTTGCTTCCAGCTTATGGCAACCTTGAGGTAAACCTATTGTGGGGTTTTCTTGGCAAGATTTGCTCAGAGGTGGTTTTTCTTTGCCTTTCTCTGAGACTGAGAGAGTGTGACTTCCCCAAGGTCACCCATGTGATTTCCATGGCTAAGGACCAATTCAAACTGTCTCCAGAGTCATAGTCCAGTGTTCAAACCACAACACCACACTGACTCTTCTGATAAAAATTGTGGATATATATTATTTTATAATTATTTGTTAAATTATATTATTATATCAGTCTCACACTAATGATATTATTATATTTTAT